>BSBM01001239.1:617500-1155000 GCA_027924585.1 Larix kaempferi
CGGTAATTTAAAAAAAATATAAAATTGAATTTTAAAATTTTGGAAAAATATCCCCACACAAGAATTTTCTGTTGCCTATGCCTCTGCATATTTTTTTTTCTCGTAAATTGAAAATTTACATAGCAAACAGGTGGGTCAAAAAAAACATGTGCATTATGTTTTAGAAAAAAAATAACATACCAATCTTCAAATAATGACATTTTGGGGTGGTTATACCACTTTTCCATAAATAAAAATTATATATTCCGGAAGGTCATCCGTTTTTCTACGTTTCATCTTTTGTACACCTGATCGGAAAAAGTTTTGTAGGTACCTCTAATAATTGATTTTAATGATAATATTTCTGTTTTTCCAGAATGTCATTGCAACTAACATGTCATAATTGGGTATCATTACCTTGCACTAGCCCATGTTCATGATGGATACATAAAAACAGACACCTTGCAATACTATGGATTAGTTGAAGATATATTAGAGCTTAACTTTAGATCTTTCAAGGTGGTACTATTTAATGTAAGTGGTTTCGAAATATTGTGGCTGGAAATCATCCACATATATGCATGAGAATGAATTTTGCATCACCAACCATACTAGGTTTGGCCAAACAAATGAACCATATGTTTTCCTTGACCAATGTGAGAAAATATTTTTATGCTGCCATCCTATAGAATGCTCAAAGTCATTTGTTATTGAGTATAATCCTAGACCAATAAGATCCTTTCAACAATTATATGAAGACCAACCTATCCCGAAGAAAATTTCAACTGATGATAGCTTGAATGATGAGGTTAATGGAAAAGAAGACATGATTGGACCTTTCACTGTATATTCAACTTATTTCTATGATTAATGAGAAATTTTATGAATAATTATACTTGAAAAAAGGTCCATTAGTTTTGAATTAGAGTTGCTTTTTCATTTAAATCTACTACATGGATAGATTTAGAAAACTCGTTGAGAGTTATTCTAACATCCTAAACTTGCAAAACATTTTTTTTAAACTTGTCATCTAAAGATGATCTAAAGATGATCTATTGGGTTCAAAATCTTGTACTTTTACATTTTTAGGATATGTATTTAGCATATAAGATCTATTTTTTCATATTACATAATTAATATTTTAAAAGTACATAAATGTTTAGGAAAAAATATCATTTGATTATGTGAGATGTTTAGTAATCGATTTATATAAGAAAAACATTTAATGACTTTTATGCCTCATTTTCATTTAGGAAGAACCTAATGAAACAAAATTGCTATAAACATATAAATGATGTCATTTCAAACCTACTAAGACCAGAGAACTAAAATGATTTCAATTTCTAAGGATTTTATATAGTTTATATAATAATTTGGCTATTTTTAGAGTGAAAAACATTTATCCCATCAAAATTGGGCAAATTGGGGCTTCAAAAAATGCAAATTGGCGAATCTTTTTTTGGAAAAAAAATGGAAAAATAACCCATGGGATGAATTTTGCCCCTAAAATTATCCCTGACTAAGGCAATATATCATGATAAGAATGTTATATGCATTATCATTATATTGATTCGCAACATTTTTCTTTTCACTATTTGTAGAAAGATTAATTAATGATGAATTTTTTTCTTTTAGATTTGAAATGTTTATTATAAAATTATTTTTTTGAAGGGAAAGTTAGATATTGGAGGATGTGTTAAGAATTTTTAATTTTCCAAAGTAATCATTTATGATGAAAATATTGTCCATTTTTTTCCATTTGGTTTAGTGCTACTAATTTTTTTATCGTTCTCGTAAGTATTTTAATTCATTTGCATAATTATTGAATACTTATTACTCTATTTCATATAGCTAGATGATTGATGTTTTCATGATATGTAAATTGAACTTGCACTTCATTCTTGGACTAGTGCAAGGAAGTGTATAAAACTGACTCTGACTTGGGAAATGTGTTAACATTGAATTAGGTCTCTTCTTCAATATGAGAACAAAAGAACAAGCAATGTGTACTATCATACAAAGAGTTTAAATGGTGTTATGAGAAATGTGCATTCTCAACGCACATGCATTAATGAAATACCTTCTAAAGGAAGTAGTTTATCTACAACACCATCTTCACATCCAAATTTTATAGATGGTGTATAAATATGAGTAGTAACCAATCATTGCTATAATGTGAAGCCTACATTAGATACTACATTTGAAATGGATAAGTTACAATTATATAAAGAGTGGTTGACTAGGGATGATGTCAACCCATTCATAAGAGATGTAATTCAAACAGTGTACAACACCTCCATCTTTGACACAGATAATGCAGCAAATACAAAAATAGTTGTTGATGATATGCCAAGGTAAATTGTCATTTATTTTATATTTATTAATTTTATGTTTGTAACTATATAAAATATGAACATAATAATATATTCTACCATATTGCTCACGAGTAACATCATTTATCTAGAGGAAGGCACTAACATTAATGGAGTGCAAAATCAATCTCCTCCCTCAGATGAACCAGCTATTGCATCTACTCATGCATCTATTGCACCTCCTTTGAAACATCCAAATGAATATGTTAAAGAAGAGGCAACCAATGGTATCTCATTTACAATCACTTTAAATGAAAAAGGGCATGTGTTAAATGATGAATCTCGGAGAACATGGAGAGACATACTTAATTATGAAGCACTAATATTATTTAGTCCTACAATTATTGTAGATTTTTGTCATCAAGGTAAAACACGACTATTACGTATTTTTTCATATATTGCATATTTAATTTATGTAGTATAGATTTATATACTTGACTTAATTGTTCATGCTTCATATTCCAAAAAGTATATCTTCTACTCATTGTTACAAGTTCCCTATATTTCATATAGAACATTTCATGTTATTACTATGATACAAGAAACATTTTTCAGTACAAAAAAACTCATTTTCTTGCTATTCCTTAGAACCAAAGAAAAAGAAGACATGCATCATCCATGTCTACATAATGTAGATACACCAAGAATATCATCCAATACTATTCACATACTCATACCACCTACTAGATACACTCTGGACTTAATAGAAGTTAAGTATTAGCAACAAAACCCATCCTTGTTGAAAATTCTCTAGATATGCGATAGAGAAACCTTAAAATATCTCTTCATATATATTATTAACTCTTTATATTTATTTTGTAGAGAAATCTAAGAAAGATGAGTTGTTAGATCTCATATGAATAAGTATCTGTAATTATACCTCCCAAACAAATTCATACCATACAAGCCTCTAGGTTGTCCACATGCCATCACCTAGGTAAAGGTGGCATGTTGTATGCAGAGACAAAATTTGTAAGCTTCTTTTCTAACTAATTTATTATTGTTTCAAATTGTAGCTACAAGTATTCAATACTAAAATTTGTGAATATGATAAAGATTTTGCTTCATGCTATGGTGTATCTTCTCTCATTCATCAAAAGATTAAACAAGGATTTCATCCTATCACTAGTTATGAGATAATTTTTCAGCTAGATATTATTTGTTCTAAATAAAGTTTCTTGATATGAAACAAATATATCCAAATGAATGTTTCAATATTTATACAATTTGTAGGTATGTTGATCTTATCATGTATGCTTCTTAGGTAATTGTTTAAGATGAAAGAGAAGAGGAAAATGAACTTTGACTCATGCTTCAACCTTATCATATGATCTCCATTACTTGAAATGTTACTTAATTTCGATTATTTTTGCAATCAATATCATACTTTAGTTAAGAAATGTCATTAAATGCGTAACCTTTTTTGTGGTTTACTACAATTCATTTAAAGCTTTTGTTTATGTTTTTTCTCATTCATTTTTTGTATTTTTATTGAACTTATAAAGGGAAGACATCAATAAGATAATTTAGAATTACACAAACTCATGTTTATAATTTTCTATTATGATTTTGACAAAGCAGGTGATGCAAGATTTGTGGAAAAATCAAAGATGAACAATACAAGCAACTTGAAATGAATTATTAGTTTTCTTTCTCTCATTTTTCATAAAAGAAAACAAATTTGAAAACATATATGTCTTCCATTATATTAATATTATGGAAATCATTATTTTATAATTATTAATTATAAATTTTGTTGAAACAACATTATGGTTTTTATTGTGTCTAATAATATGTGATTTATATTTTATGATGCTTTGCATCATATAGAAGTTTCTGTATATTAAAAATAATAATAATAATAATTTTGGTGTTTTGTATCATAAAATCTCACTTCTTATTGAATTGGTTTTAATGTTTCCCATCACAAAATCTTAATCTATAAATAACTCTTAATTAATAAATAATAAGCATTTTGTAAACCTACACATAGATATAAGTAACTTGTTCTCCACGCTTAACTTCTGAGTTATCATTGTTAACTACAAATTAAATAGTTGTGTAGTATCCAGATCTTTGATATTTAAATAGTTTCCTAAATTCTATGCATTTTCCACCATTCCTTTTTGGAGTTAAAAAACTCGTTTTCTTAATGTGTAAGGTAAAAATTGCCAACGTGATTGGGAATCTTATTGTGTTTCGAGGAAACTTCTCATCCATAATATAGCTTCATGATCCTCCGATCATCTGTGTTTCTGGGTCTTTTCCTCGTATTCATCGTACCTCAATAATGCTTTTCATTTGGTTTCCCTATAATTACGACGTTCTTTCCACTGTTTTCTAAACAATCTTCTTCTTCACAAAAAAACTGTAACTGTTCACAACAACGAAACGGTAAGCAACAATATTATTTAGTAATATTAATGCATTGAGAGAGAGAGAACTGGTAACAGAGCAGATTTTGTGTGCAATTGTTTTGCAGATCATGAGCCAAGTTTCCAAGGCAGAAACTGCTTGCGCTGCTTGTAAGTTCCAAAAGAAGAAATGTTCGGAGAAATGCGTGCTCGCGCCTTATTTCCCACATAACGATCCCAATAAGTTCCTGTTGTTACACAGATTATTCGGAAATGGCCATGTCGTCAAACTACTACAGGTTCGTTGGACTGTTTTATTTATAAATCTAATAGCTTTACTGCATGATGTATATGATCAGCATAACATATTTGCAATTAATAGCTGAAACAACATTAGTGATGGGGTTTATGGTTATGTGATAATTACAGGATCTGCCAGCCGAGCAGAGAGCTGCTGCAGTAAACAGCATGGTGTACGAAGCAGAAGCAAGAGTTGTAGATCCTGTCCATGGCTGTCAAGGAATAATCAATGATCTCCAGAAAAAAATAGAAGAAGTGCAGGCGCAATTGGCTTCGGCACAAGCAAAGCTGGATAACATTAGTGAGCAACAATCTAATTTCTTTATAAATGCCATTAATACATGGGATCATGAAGGTTGGGGTCCCAATTTTCACAGCAGCTTACTGCAAGATAATCAAGACACGCAATATAGTAACCAGAGTGTTTTAGACGACGAAATAGATCATCTGCCGCTATGGGATTTTTAAACTATTGAGAAGAACTGTATGCCATATTTTTTCTTAGCTATTGTTAGATTTGAGAAGAACTGTATCTCATATTTTTTCTTAGCTGAGGTTTATTACACAAATTCCTTTCTGTCACTACCACCTGCTGCTCCAGATTGTCAATCGATCTGAGTTTCTGTGTTTCTGTAGGAGATTTTTATGATAATATATTCAATCGTTTTAAATTTATGAAAATATTCGTTGGTTTTAAATTTATGAAAATATTTGTGGGTTTGATCTTTGAATACTTCTAGTGTTCAAGTAAAGGTCGTATTGTATTATGCAGTTCCTTCGAATGCCTTGTATTAAATTTCTTATGGGAAATGTGATGCCAGTACCAGAATTCACGAATTGCTTCCTATTCCTGGATCTTGTCTGAATGCCGTGTGAAAGTGTTACTAGATTGGGCTTCATTGTCAAACATTTATTTGATCTTAATGTATATTCTTTTCTTTTTAAAATGGCAGACTTGAAATTATAATTTGTTTTATTATTATAATGAGGTTTACCAATGTTTGGAAATTAGTCGGACCAGGTTTTAGATTATCAAAAATAATAATAAAATATTAAAAATTAAAAATATTCAATTCATACAATAAAATAAAATTAGTAAAACATATTTTAAATTTTGATATGGAGATCAAATCATCACTTTGGCATAAAGAAGATTAATTTGTCTTTTTGTTACATGGGAGATTTTGCATTATAGTTTGCTTAATGTTATACTGATATTTAGATTTTTCAAAGATTAAAATTATGCTTTTCAGAATTATAAATTATAAAATTAATAAAATTATTTAAAAGTTAAAAAATAATTCAGTATAGTGAAATTAGTAATATTTATTTTAAATTTGAAGTTATTAAATAGAAACATCAAATTTTTTCATTGTATTTTTATTATTTAATTTTTCCTGTTAAATAATAAAGAAATTTAATTTTTGTTAATGCTTGATTTTTGAGTTTAAAATGGATATATATATATATATATATATATATATTAATTTTTTAATTTTTATGTAAAATTTAAAATTGTGAATATAGATTGTTATCAACTTCAATTTAATTTTTTTTACATCTTTTATATATTAAAATCTTTTATGAAACTATAAGAGTTGAGGATGAAAGTTACTTTTTCTTAGACTACAATTTCACAATCTTTACTACAATACAAATCTCTCTAACCTTTTAACTTGTTAAAACTATGGCCACTCCTAAACATTTTTTCTTCTAAACTTTTTTGAATACAAAAATAAAATTCTACATCAATCCAACTAATCACTAAAGTTAATCTTAATAAAAGTTAATCATAATCATTAACATCAAAATATAAAACAATATTAAAAATGATAATAAATAAAAACATGAAATCAATAAAATAAATAAATTATATAACAAAGTAAGAAAAAAATATTAATACAAAATTATATAATAAAATAAAACAAATAATTAAAAAAACTAACATTTCTAATTAAATTAAATATAAAATCTTAATAGCCCACTTTTCATAAATAAATATGTGCAAAATGACACAAAATTCCTAACTAGTTTCCACATTTCTATTCAAGGGAAGCTCACTCCATTAACCTTGTTAGGATTTCCTAACAAGGAATAGTTAATTTTAATTTAGAAAGTTTTAAAAAAATAAAATAAAGGAATAGTTAATTCCTATCTCTCACTTAGTGTTAATATTTATATTGAACATTTTGAAACCAAGACCTTTGATTTTAAACTAAATTATTTATATAATTTTGTGAGTGTTCGTATAGATTTGTGGAAGACACTTTTGTTATATGGTGTTATAGAATTTCTATACTTCATATTTATCTTAGTCATCTTAATGATGTCACTCATAACATCCAAATTATCATAAAGACCCAACAAAACAATTCACATCTCCCATCCCATTCATTAACATTTCTCTTAACAAATGGGAAGATAATCCACTCTTCTAATAGAACATGATAAAAAATGTCAAAAAAATAGTAAACCAACTAATTTTTCGAGACCTTTGAAATAAGGTATCGTTGGAGTGCATGAAAAAGAAATAATGTGTTCTCCATCAAAGGTATAGAGTGCTAGTATTGTGATTATAAATAAAAAATACCTAACCTCCTGGGACTAAATGCATGCAAATGATAAGTTACCAACTAGAATTAATCTAGAAGTCACTAGGTGAGTGATGTTTGTACTATCATATATTTGCATGTATGTAACATGACCCTCTCTCACAATGTCAAGTCAGAGATTGGGGAGTAAGGAGAATCCTCTCCTCTCCCCTCCTAGACAACCCATTAATAAAATAAATATCCACCTATATGGTCTAGTATTGTAGATCAAGATCAACCTTGAATGCCTCCATAGCACAATTCGAAAGATGGATCAAATCCATCAACAAAAATGCATTCCCCTTAAGGAGTATTGTAAATCAAGATCAACCTTGAAGGCCTCGATAGCACAATTCAAATAATGGATCAAATCCATCAACAAGAATGCATTCCCCTTAAGGCATGTAACCTACTTATTAAACTTAAGAAAGAAAGTTATACTATAACAAGTTGGGTACACATCCCTCTCCTCCTCTTGGGCCTTTGACTTAAAAATTTATAAGAGTCAACCTACTTATATTGCTAATAATGCTACAATCATCATCAGTATATTTGATTCACACACAAATTGCATTAACACACATGCATATGTGTGCACAAGCATATAATAACTTACTTTAAAATAATAATAATAATAATAAAATGATTTTTTTTTAAATGTCTAAAACTCTCCATTGTGCCTTAAAAATGGAGATGCAACATTGATGGTGTGGTGTAATCACAAGAGAACTTTAATAAATTCTCAAAAGTTTAAACTTAATGCATTGGGAATGTCAATAAGGTTTCTATCATTATTGATAGATGATGCACTACTTGTATAGGGGCATTGATGCCTAGAAGGTGCACGTTGTATGCTCAAACGCACTAGCAATGGCATGCCCATACATTTTGAAACAAAGTGATAAATTTGGAATATTTTATTTTATACCTTGAACTAAGGGTGCACTTATGATGTAAGAGAGCACACATAACAATGCTTCCATAAATCAACAAGATCACAAACTAAAGTAGAATTTTTAAAAATTACAACAAAGCTTGTCAATGTGCTAGGTATGTACAAATGCACTGCTGATGGTGTCATTTTATATTTCCATGAGCATAGACAAGTTAGGGACTTTTTTCAAGATGAAAATCTTTCAACTATGTGCTGATAATACTCGAAAGCACTCAGTACGATGCCACCCAATATCATACGAAACATCAACAAAATAGGGTAATAATATTTATTATTTGTGTTCCACAATGTGTTTAGAATGCACGAGAGCAACTATGCTAATGAACCTTTACAAATGCACACAAAACCATGATAATATTATTATTTTAAACAAATACTCTCATTGTGCTTGGTATGTGCATAGACTCTGATTATGGTGCATCTATACATTTTGAGCACCAACAATCTTGATATATTTTTAGATGATAAAAACACAA
Source organism: Larix kaempferi (assembly GCA_027924585.1). Taxonomy (NCBI): domain Eukaryota; kingdom Viridiplantae; phylum Streptophyta; class Pinopsida; order Pinales; family Pinaceae; genus Larix; species Larix kaempferi. The sequence goes on from BSBM01001239.1 coordinate 626,528, forward strand.
TGCTATATTTATAATATCAAGAAACATTGAGTATTGTGCCGCCTACTATACTAAAGAGAACTAACAAAGCAAGGGAGTCATTTTTATTATTTATGCTTCATGGCATGCATATGTTGTACAAGAGCATCAATAGAGGTGTTATTGAACATTTACAAATGCATCAAAAGGTGCTAGGATATGCTTAATTTGAAGAAAACATATTGACCGAATCAATATGTATGGAGGCATTATTAATTATTAATTATACATATGTATATTTCATAAAGCATGGACAAGAACTAGATATTTTGTATTTAAAAATCTCCGAATAATGCATTTATAATATAAAAAAAACCAAGTATACTAATATTATAAAGATCGTTAAACAAATTCTATTTTTATTTACTGATGCACTCCACATAAAACAATCAATGTCCAAGTAAGGCTACATCCAACAAATTTAGAGGATGCATTGCATAGTTGATTAATAGTTAAACTACTTAAATGACTACATAGAAGTTTAACAAAAACTTGAGAAAAACACAAATTTAAGCCAAATTATGCATTTAATACACTACAAATGTAAATAAGGAGATAACGAAGAATTCCCTAGTCTCTTGCTTGCTAAGGAGACATTTTTTTTTATAAGCTAACGAATTTTCTATTAATTAAGATAAATTGTACACAGTAGAGTTTGGTGGTTGTTTATTGAGGAAACTTAGCCAACTATAAAACAATAATTACATACAGAGGATTAACAAAGTTGGAAACAATAGAAAGAATCAGAGTGTATGTGGGTTAGCATACTAGTTGTATATATAATTGTTTTAATAGTAAGGGTTCCAAACTAAAAACTATGGATTGTAACTAAGTACCAAACAAAAAAATTGAGGATACCTAGAGAACTAAAATTGCCTATCATCATGCTAAAAAATATGAGCATAGGGAACCTACTAGGTGGAGGTCAACAGGACGTCCTATAAAGTAGCAACTTGGTTAGCAAATTCGAAACCTATAGTTGCTCGAACGATGAGGTTTATTTTTCCATTGATTTGTTGAGCCTACTCCTTGAGCTCATACATATCAAGAAGAATCTCCTTGCACTCCTCCTAGTGATCTAGAGCAACCTTTCCTAATAGGGTTTTCATTCTCCAATATAGACACACCATCTGAGTATATTTTTTCTCTTTGTTTCGAGAGTTACCTACATCATGTATCTATTTCCCCATATCCCTCTACTCCACCTCCATCTACTACATGTCCTTTTTATTCAGGACACATTCCTCAACCCGTGAGACTTTTCTCCTAATTTCTAGTGAGATGTACCTAGCATAATGGTCACTAGAGGCCTCCACCTTTTACTAGATCCTCAAGCAATGGTCATAGCCCTTTCTAATACCTCCACCATTACCACCATTCCTTTTCTTACCACAAGTTATCATAATTCATCTCTACATCCTAGTATGTCAGTCCTTGCACTAAATGCTTCCACACTCCATAGAGCTAGAGCTAAAGACCCCAGTTTCCTATCACTCTTAGTCTCCCAATTCAGACGAATCTTAAGATCTGGGATTAAAATTACCATGGGAGCATCAATTTCCTAGACATCCAAACATTCAATGCTATCAGGATTGAAATCAAAAGGTCTATATTGATGAGGGGTACTTGTGGAGGGGGAGGGTTTTGGATCTCGATGATTTTTGAAGGCGAAAGGACTAACAGCGACCATGGATGCAAGATTGGGGGGAGGTTTTCAAGCCTCCCCAGTTGATCCTTCAAGGGGATCTAGATTGGAGGCATCCTGATCCCTCTGGAGGTAATTGGAGGAGAGGGAACGAGTTCCCAAGCCCCAAAAATGGTAGGCAACCCAATCAAAAGGAATTATGGCTAGTGCATTCCTAAATCATCCCTAATACCCTCAATGTAGATCAAATCAAGCAAGCTGAGGGATTGGATTCAATATATGCAAGATCATGTGCTTATACAAAAATTTGTGGGAATGCTACCATCGAAAAAATCCCTAATTTGGTGGATATACTCTACCTAGAAACCACGGGGTCACTATGATCTACAACTGGGTTCCAAAGGATTTTTTACCATCTCCTTCATAAGCATGGAAGATAAAAACAGAGTGTTGGATGTAGGCCCTTATTTCTTCTACTCTGCAAGCGCCCTTATTTATTCTACTCTGCAAGCCTGTTCTTAAGACCATCGAAGGGGAATTTTTGTCCATATTAATAGGATATGAGCATTTCTTCTATATGGATCCGTCTATACTCTCTCTAAAGTGAGTACTGGGACTCAGAAATTATGGAAGATATCAAGAACAATTTGGGATCCTTCATCAAAATATCAGAGCAAACCAAGGCACAATGATACACAGCCTATGGGAGGATATGTGTATATATGGATCTTTCCAAAGAACTTCCAAAAGCCATCAAAATGTCATGGGAAGATGGAGACTGGGTGAAAACCCTATATTATGAACAAAGTCTCGTTCAAATGCCATAGATGTCATGAATATGGACATTTGCTTAGAGAATTCCTTATGAACACTCCAAAACCCCCTCCTAATAAGGATGAGGAAAAGATGGATCAAGGGTTCCTACGCATAAAAGAGGAGGGAGAAAACATGAAAATGTGGAAGCCACCAAGAATATTTTAACATCCAATCCATTTGAAGCTCTAGGAGATTAATCAAAGGAAAAAACCATTGCATCACCTAATGAGAACCAATAGGAACCGAAAAGACATGAAGAGAAGGATGAAAATACGAAGGAAACAACTACTGTGGTGGAATAAAACCCCAACGAAGACCTAGAAAGAGACACAGGAGAAGAAACTAGAGATATGGATATTGGGGATCTAGATCTAAATGGCATTGTACAAGCCTGCGAAGATGCAGAGAAAGGATACGTCCCCCAGGAGAAAGTAGTTATACTAAAGGAGTCTATCATCAAAGCAAGGAAAACCAACCATCTTCGAATCAACCCAGGTTCCCGTAAATACTACAAAAGAAATCATGAAGAGATAATAAGGAAGCCAGGAAGGAAATCCAATAGGCAGCGTATTGCGGCAGCAGGTTTAAAGTTGATTGAATCAGGTCAATACCCTACCGTTACGGCTTCACTATGTTTATAAATTTATTTATATTTAATGAGGATTGTATCCTGGAATATAAGAGGTCTTAATAGCCCTCAAAAAACAAAGATTTTAAGAAAAAAGATTCAAAATACAAATCTGAACATTATTTTCCTCCAAGAAACAAAGTGCTTAGTGAATCAGATTCAGGAAACAGGTAAGAAGATAGGGAAAGGAGGTTAAGGAATGGGTATGGATGCTAGAGGGATGGTAGGAGGATTGGGAATTATATGGGAACCCAATAAAGTAAGTATTTATGGATTCAATGGGAATCATTGGTTCCTCTCAGCAAAATTTGGAGTAATTGGTTTCCCGGTTATCAGAATCTGAACCAATGTTTATGGCCCTCACACACTCCGTGAAAAATTGTATTTGATTGATTCCCTTCAATGAATTCTCGAATAGACAGAGGGGAAGCATTGGATTATGGGAGGATAATTTAATCTCATTATCTCTTTAGAGGAAAAGAAAGGAGGAAGACATAAGCTGGAGGAAGAATGTGGTCATTTCAAAGATACTATTAAAGACCTGAGGCTGATGGATGTTATCCCAGGGCAAGGTAGGTTTACGTGGAACAACAAACGAAGGGGATATCGCCACATTGCCTCTCTCTTGGAATGATTTCTTGTTTCTGAATCACTTATGAAATATGGAAGTGAAATATTAGCTTTCGTTCTCCCGACTATTGGTTTTGACCATTGGCCAGTGGAATTGTGGTGGAGCGGACTAGGTTCACAATTCAAAAATCCCTTTCGATTTGAAAAATTCCTATTAGGCCATCCTGAGTTCAAAGAAAAATTTGAGCAATGGTGGGATGACCTAAGCAAAGGGGTTGGCCAAAGTATGTATCAGTTCCAACAACAAAAAATGCTCTCAAAGAAAATATAAAGAAATGGAACAAGAATTATTTTGGGAATATATTCACAGATAAAAAATTCCTAGAATCTAGGTTGGAGGAAATACATAAACAAGGCATGAATATAGGATACACAATCGAGCTTCAAGATGAAGAAGTAAGAGTGTGTAATAGGCTTCAGGAGAGGGAACGACGGGAGGAAATTCTGCAGCACCAGAAATCTAGAGTTAATTGGCTAAAAGATGGGGAAATAAACCTTACATTATTTCACAAGTCATCTAGAACTGGTCACAAAATAGAATTCTCACGATAACAAATAATAATGGAGAAATACTGGAAACCAGGGAGGATATTGTGGAGGAACTTGGCCACCACTTTCAAGATATCATGACTAAACCTATCCAGGTTAGAGACGAGGATATTGAGAAAATAACAAAACATATCCCTGCTATAGTGTCGCAAGATCAAAATGATCTTTTAATGAAACCAATGGCCCTTATCAAAGTTGAAGAAGCAGTGAACCAAATGGTTGATGGGAAAGAACCAGGGCTGGATGGCTTCAGTGCCAACTTCTTCCATCACTTTTGGGACCTCATCAAGACAGAAGTTTGGCAGATTGTGGAAACTTCTAGACTCTCCAAGAAAATTCTCCCTACTTTCAATGCCACATTTTTAACTCTTATCCCCAATGGTGATGGGGTTGATTCCCCAGGTAAATTTCGACCCATATACCTTTGCAACATTATATACAAACTTTTTACCAAGTTAATAGCCAACCATTTCAAACCCATCCTCCCCTCTCTTATCTCCCCTGAGCAATCAGGGTTTGTTGAAGGGAGGAAAATCATGGACAGAATTATCCTTGTTCATGAAGTTCTCCATTCCCTCAAAAAAGAGAAGATACCGAGGATGATGTTGAAACTTGACATAGATAATGCTTACGAAAAACTCAACTAGAATTTCATGAGGGCCATGCTCAGTTCCTTTGGATTTGTAGAATATTAGATCAACTGGATTATGAATCTCATCTCTACAGCCTTCTTCTCCATTCTTCTTAATGGAGTGCCGACGGGTCTAATGAAAATAACAAGGGGTATAAGACAGGGAGACCCTTTATCTCCCTTCTTATTCGTAATAATGGCGGAAGGACTGGGCATATCAATCAAGGCTATGCAAGGTAACCAAGCAATGCAGGGGCTTCTCATCCACCCGAGAGAGGATCTCCAAATGCACTAGTAGCTCATTGATGATACTATATTGATGGGGCATGTTGGGACTGGCCCAAGTGAGGCATTTTGAGCAAGAAGGATTTTTGGAACTGTAGAGCTGAGCACAGTTCAATTGAAGTATTTTTTGTATAAGTTTTGGGATGCTGCGAATTTGCACGTAGCACAGCGTCGGAAGAGCTGCAAAGATCAGTGCTGTGAGGAGGCAGTGCTGCGATGTGTCCAGTCTATGTGGATCTGAAAAAGTAGAGTGTTGGAAGGAAAACAACACAGATTTCGGTTAGACCAATGGTGATCTATTTTTGGTAAAGATGCTCCAAGAGTACCAAGCGGCAGGTAGGAGAAAAGAGGAAAGAAAGCGACTGGTTGCACATGCGAAAGAACCACTACCTGAACCAGTCGCACGAGACCGTCAGAGGAAGAACAACTCGGTGAAAGCGACCTGTTGGCAGGCGTGTGACGGGAAGGCCGATAATGACGTGAGGCATGTGCTGAAGGTGGCCACGATGGAATAATCACTACCAGAAGCCAGCAATCTGGTTAAGGGAAAACCATGACAATGTTGTAAACCTAAGGGTTTTAGCCTTCGAACTGTAAAGACATGACCTATGTGCATGATCTATAAATAAGGCATATTTTTGTATGGGAAAGGGTTGTTGCTTTTTGGGTTATTGAATACTCTTCATTTTGTGTTGTTCTGTATTAAGTTGATAAATCTCTATGAGGAACATTTTGTAAAGGCTCTGCAAGCTGTGTGCACAGAGGCTTATTGAGAGAGAAGAGAGTCTACAGTTGAGTGCGCAGACAAAGAACTGTTGTACCCTTCCCAAAGACTAATATAACAACAGTTCTTGTAAACGTAGCCTCCCTCCTGGGGTGAACCACATTAACTACTGTGTAGTGTGATTTTTTGTGTGTTTGCATTTACCTATTTGCTTACATTAGATGCTTGGATTCTCATTTATCAGTTGGTATGTTAATGCTTTTATATGTATTTTCCATAGGAGAAAGAAGGGAATGATATGTTAAGTATTGTTGGAATGAATGAATGTTGAATGATCGGTACTCCAAGTGTGTGAAAGTATCATTTCGTTGAATGATCACATGTGTATGTAGAGTTCGAATTATATAACTCTTCAACGCGCAGTATTTTATGTTTTGTCTGCTTGCAATTGTCATAAGGCTAAATAATCTAAGCTAGTAGATGAATGATTAAGTGTTAAGTAAAGTCTTCATGGGTTAAGGTTGGAAGAGGAAGTGTATAACTCTGTTGCGATGTCCCGTTATTTGTATCCTACCCGAACCGCACAGCCCCTAGGTGCGCTGGTTGCACGAGTAGTTAGTTATGGGAAGTGCAGACCGTGACACAGTCTATTGGCGTGCAGTCCTCAGCTCGTAGCGTAGGTCTGATAGTGCGCTTTGCAGTAGTCTGTCCCAACAACTCATCACTTCAATGTGGAAACCTGATTCTGCAGTGCCCCCATAGCTACACCTCAGGTGAGACCTCATCTTTTTTGCAGGCTATTGCCGAAAGGGCCGGTGAGAAGGGGTTTTGTTGGTTCCTTGAAACTACGAAGAACCCGGGTCTACATTGGAAACCTCTAGATCAGTACTTAAGCCAACAGGGCGTCATTCAGTTTAAGAGGCCAGGAATATCAAAGTGTGTTTAACCAATTTTGGTAAAGCTTCGGGTCTGGAAGTTAACAAAAAAAAATCCTAGGTCTTCTTCTTTAATACCCCAAGGATTACTAGACGCAAAATTTGTCGAATCCTGGGTTTCCAAGAGAGCTCCCTTCCATCCAAATACCTCGAAACCCCTTTGGCGGATTCGAATGTCTGTAAAGGTTCATGGTCTGAATTAGTGGACAAAATGAGGAAAAAACTTTCAAATTGGACCTTTAGGCCTCTAAATTTTGTAAACAGATTGCTCTTGGTAAAATTCATTCTGCAAGCTATGGTTGTTTATCTGTTCTCTGCTCTAGCGGCCCCAAAATCAATCCTGAAAGAAATTAGGAACATTCAACAAAACTTCGTATGGAATGGTTCAAGTGAACACCGAAAATGGACCCTAGTGAAATGGGAAACTATTTTCTCTCCTAAGGAGAATGGTGGTCTCAACCTTCGAGATCTAGAAAAAGTAAATCATGTCAATGGGGCTAAGATATGGTGGAGATAAGCCACCCATAATCAGGAACCATGGGAAAAGCTCCGGCATAAGAAATATGTTGAGGGATGGGAGAAAGGTAATCTCATCTGCTTCTCTAAGGAAACACATGGGCCACATATATTGAAAATTGAATCCCAAGGGAGAAGACTAATCGAGGATAACATGTTTTGGGAAATTAGAAATGGGAAGAGAGCTAGGGCATGGGAAGATTCGTGGCAACAATTACCTCATCTTGAAAGAAGTCTAGAAGCTCCCCATCTCATCCAGGAATGCATTAACCAAAAAAAAACACAGGTTAAGGATCTTTGGGTAGACTCGAATATAGAGCAAGACTACAAGGTTTGGGGACCTCGAGATGGGTGAGAACATCTTGGTCTTGAGGAGGAATTAGACAGAATTGAAGAAGCCCTAAATAATAGAAAAATCAGGGATCACAAGGGGGAGGAAAAAATCCGATGGGGATTTGAACCAAGAGGCACTTTCACCATCAAGGAAGCATATAACATATGGATGGTTCATAACAACCAACCTCCCAATAAGAAATGGAAGAAGTTGTGGGATGCAAAATTGTGACCTGAAATTTCCATATTCATTTGTTTAGTAATCACATGACACATCCTTACAAGAGAAAATATTCAGAAGAGAGGTATGCAAGGACCTTACTGGTGCTATATGTGTACAAATGAGGAAGAAACATTGGATCACCTCCTTGAATCGTGTCCTTTTGCTTCAAACTTATGGGACCGAGGATCCACTACTTTCAGAATATCAGACAACCATAGAGACTTCTCGGACCAAACCATCTCTTTGTGGAAAAACGACCTGTTTCAGATCCCTATTGTTAATCACCTTTGGAATATTTTTCCATATTTTGTGGTCTGGGAATTATGGAGGGAAAGAGACTCCAGAACTTTCCAATGAAAATTAGGAACTGAATACAAGGTCTGGAACTCCATTCGAAATATTATACTCGAAACAATGAAAATGCAATATTGGAAAAATGCAGGTTGGGAAACAAATTCCTCAGAATCCTTAATCTTGAAGGCCTAGGGGATATTTGGGCCAATGCAGTGTTTTGGGAGACCAGGAAGGAATTCCATGGCGAGATCCAACCCAAAATTATGGTCTCATCCCCCTGCCAGTTTCTACAAACTTAACTTCGATGGTGCTTTGAAAGGAAACCTCGGTCCCACAGGATTCATATGTGTTATCAGAAACTACCTTGGAGAAATGCAAGGTTTCAGAACCGGATTCATTGGAATGGACTCCAACAATGCAGCAAAAGTGGAGGGTTTACTTCATGGAATACAGATGGCATATTTAAAAAACTGGACCCCACTAATTTTTGAAGGAGAATCTTAGGTAGTCTTACACATGGAAACCGAGAGCCAACATGGAAAGCTGAGCTCCAAGGTGGCATCATCCTTATGGTTAGAAGGGATGATGGAGAAGTTGGCGGTGATAGTACATCCTAGGATGGCACTTACTTTCAACGAGGTCAAAATAAGTGGAAACAAGTTGGAGGACCTTCTGAAAAACCTCGGGACTGAAACCCATAATTCTATTTATGCTAACACATGGGTGGATCTGAATGATGAGATTGCCTAGGACAGATGCAGCAAAATTATGCTTCAAGACATGACGCGATATCATGAAGTTGTAGAGTCAGGACATCAGGCGGGCCCTGGCCCAACCACATGAAGGTTCGTTCCACCCTCCAAGAAGCTGAAGGTTTAAGGAGGAGGAAAAAGGGCCTTAATCAACATTTAATTCAGCTTATTTTCATTATTTTCAAAGCTTGAGGTTGCAGTTGTAGCTATGAGCGAGGGAAGTGGAGGATCCAACCATTCGTTTGGGATATTTCTCCAAAAAACTACAAGGCACGAGCAGCTTTTAATGTCTGGTACGACGTTAATTATTTCCCAAAATGAGAATTTTCCTTATAAGGAATGGAAAGGTGGTGGATTCATACGTGCTTGCAACAATCTTTTTTGCATTCACTTGGCTATCGTTGTTCTGTTAACAGGGAGAGGATAAGTCCATGGGATCAACAAAATGGAGGGCCACCGTCAAAAGGAAGGTTAGAATATCACATATAGGTGAGGATTGAGTCAGAAGAGGGAATAGGCTCCTTTGGATGAGGATCGCAGGGTATTTCGAGCACAAAAGAAAGATAAGTGGGAGGCCTGGGTGTTTGAATTGGGATTACCTTCGGTGGTTCAGAATCAAATTCAGGGGATGGAACAACAGCTATGGCAAGATCTTAACAAGGACACCCTACATCAGGAGTGTCAAAAAGTGGAAGACTGGGTCATGGACCTGGGAAACAATGCTGCTCGCCTAAGCCTTTACGAGCGGATAGTCATTCTCTACTGGATGATGAAGAATATGATGGGGCATGCAATCTGGGAGTGGATGGAGAAGAATGGGGGAGGTGAGACGATGGAATAGTGGAAGAATACGCTTCAAGTAGAAACAAAATAAATGCACCAGAAGATGGACTTCATGCTGCAATCCATGGGAATCTATTATCATGCTGCTCAGTCATCTTCTGCAGGTAGTAATCATGAAGGTCTCTTTCCAGAACTACCTTACATTATGCTGTAAAGTTTCCTTGGGATTGGGGGCTGTTTTCCCTCGATAAGTTTTGTTTTTCTGGTATCTATTAATACGGTTTGTTCGGTCTCTTTTTATCGGAAGGTTTTAGAAGTCTTAGTGTACGGGTTATATCGGGCAGTCTAGATTATATGAAGGTGTGTCACAACAGAAATTGTAAGTTTGGATTACTGTTATGGGTTGCTCAGTCATATGGTAATTCTCATAATGTAAGGCATGAGATCCAAGAAACGCAAAAGAATAACAGATCTTTGGCCTGTTTTGCATGGATGTAATTTCTCTTGTTATATATAATACAAAAACTACCTTACTTACAAAAACAATGTTATCAGGATTGAAAGCACATACTTGAAAGTCATACCCATTATCGAAATCATTATCCCATGCACCATGGTACTTTTCCATTACCTCTACATCACTATCCATAATTTGTAGGGTAGGTTTCATGGTAGTCTGGATCTAATTTCACTTGATACCGATCCCATCAAATGATGATTTTGTCCAAATGTGTAGGGAAATAAGGTTATCAACCTCCATCCCCTCATATGGAGGCATTACATGGGGGAGTGGTGTTGTGAGAAAATATACCTACGAATAGGTAGATATCCCCTTGGGATTAGAAAAGGCCCATAGTTTCCTACCCAAGACAGAGTGGAAACAAATAGACACTATAGTCCTCCTAGATATAGATCACACATCAGCAAACAAGCTATGGAAAGACAGAGCAAGTAGATGGCATACCTTACTTTGATGGTTGTCCTTGTTGCTCCTAAGTTTCTCTAGCTCCAGCCTTTGATTATGGACTTATGAACCTATTCACAAAGGAAATACAACACCTTTTCCAAAGCAATATATGCATAAACAAACATCTAACTATAAAAACATAGACAATTCCATGCATTCATCATTAAAGACATGAAAATGAGAGGAATAGGCTAAGTTATATTAATGATAAGAAAGCCAAAAGAAGTTGATTACAATGTTATACCTTGATGTCCAAAGTAGCAACATCTCCTTCCAAGATCTCCAACATCACCCTTGCAAGACTCATAGGATCATAAGTTTAGTGCTTCCAAGATCACTCGCCATAGCTCATGGATGGCTCTCCTTAAGTAGGATTTGGGGAGGCCAACCACTAGGAGAAAATGATGGATCTAGGTGAGTAAGATGTGGATCAAGGATATAAACCATGCCAAGGAGGGAATGCGAGATGGGATTTGAAGGGGGACCTCATCCCATGAGAATCTCCTCAAAATCCAAGATCCAAAATCTAGGGATAATGGCTATTCAGAGATTTCCACGCCCCCATAACTGAGCAAAATGCAAAAATGTTGTAATTTTAGCGTCCCCATAGGCATGCAGAACACGCGCAAAATTATCTCTAAGAGGCCCATAAGTGGGTTAGGTCAAGTGGTTTTTGACCCCTAAGTTGTTGGATTTGCTTCCAAGTGTGACTAGGGAAGGGACCAACATGATAACAAAGGGTCCTAACACCCTTAAGAGGCGCAAACATCATTATTCTCATGGTGGTATGACATGAAGACTCGCAATGGTACAGAGTGTGACAATTTGAGGTCTAACAAGTGGACATGGGTGCATGAGCCTTGGCCACATGCTTGGCTCTTTTCTTTCATTTTCCTCTTATCATTCACTTGACTCAGGGGCCTTTCTAAGGATGCATTTTTTCCACATAGAAAAAATTAATATTATCATATCATTTTTATAAAACTCAAAATCAAACCAAATCCACTAGCAATGCAAAGGAATTAAGGAATCTCACAATGCAAAACACCAACAACAGAGTGGTTGTATAGGGATGTTAAGAATTAATTCCTGTGTGGTTGAAAGTGCTAAATAAAATGGAAAATGAATTTTATTTTTGGTAATTTCGTTTGTCATGCCCGATGAGTCTGATATTTAAATGCACTAGTCAATTTAAGTGTTTTGATACAACCTTTTTTTGTTAAATTATGGATCAATGCACTTCTTTTGGTGCACTGATCATATGCAATATTAATAAAACTAATTAGTTTTTTTATTATTTTATTATTAAATAAAAATGTATATTTTGTTATAAAATAGCTAAACCTAATTCTATACTTTTTACATATAGATGCATTGGTGCAATTTTTTTTAATGAGCACTGACGTCTATGCTATCACTAAATAATGAGATTTTCTCTAGTGCACCTATATGACATCACTAAATAATGATATTTTTAATGGTTTCTTTTTTATATCATTTTTTGTTTTGAAAGATTTTAAGAAAAATTATTCTCTAACTTCTTATATTTTTTTTTTCATTTTTCTTTAAAATTGAGAATGCCTGGCTTAATAGCAAATAAATCAACAAGACGAGAGTTCGAAAATACTACTTAAACTAAATACTCTCATTTTGTAGATTGAAATGCCTTCCCCGGAAATGGTTCCAAAAAATGGTGGGCTCCATATATCAACAATAATATTGTACCTATAGGACAAGATTCCAACAAAGATGTTGTACCTATAACCTTAACTTTTAAATGTCAACTCAAAGAACATGCAAACTTATGAAGGTTTGACACAATATATGCATTTACAAAAAGGTGAAAACATGTCCAGCAGTAGAAAAATTGAGTTAGCTAATCAAAGCATGACTTATACTCTAACTAAAAAACATTCTACAACAACTTTAAATGACTTGCTAACTACAGGTTGCAAGAGTGTAGAATCTGATATATTCTATTTGACACTTAGTTCCTAATCAAACCCTTTAGGGAAAATCTTAGGTTGATCAGACCGTCTTGGTTGTAATAGATCCTAGTGAGGGTCCTCCTTACTCTAACTCGGCGATACAAAATACAAGAATTTGAGAATATGCATAGTGCTAGAATTGACCAAGTTGACGATGAATTCATGTATATAAAATAAACAACATTAAATTGCTTTTACAAAAGTCAATATCTAACATTTATGTGCACAAATAGTGAGAAAATAGCATTTGACATTAAATGTAGGAAACATACAAATTGCAAGAAAACTATAGTAAACAACGTTTTTCTACAAAAATGATTGAAACGATATGGAGAGTAAATCTATCCTAACAAAAACAATTCCCTACACTTCCCTTGGGTGGTCCCTTACCCAATATCGATACAAGGACTAAATAACTACTCAGATATAGACCGCAACAAGTATTTTTCTCATTAATTTAGAAAACCATCGTTACATCAAAAATGTATTTTAAATCAGATAGCATGAAATAAACAAAATAACATAATCATTATATCAAAAATAGTTCATCCCCATGGCTCACTTGTTCTAATGTTTAAATAAAAAAATGGTTTGTCTAATCATTTTGATCAGTCCCTCATCTAACTGAATATTTCATTGGTTTCATGATGTTGGTGCCTACATCTAGGACAGCATTGCGCAGCCTTCTAAGCCTTGTCATCAAATTGGTATCATATTGAGAGAACGTCTAGATAGTGTGGGAAATGTCAAGCCTCTTGCTTGATTTGGTCTACCTCCAAAAGTGCAGAGACAATGGTCTTAATTTCGCTAACAAGGATTTTAACTACACCAACAAGATCTTGATTAAGCTGCTAAATCTATTTTACGAGATATTAATCTAGTAAGCTATAACAAGGATTTTAACTACACCAACAAGATCTTGATTAAGTTGCTAAATCTATTTTACGAGATATTAATCTAGTAAGCTATTAACACGATGACAACAAAGACTTGTGTATAATAGAGAAACCTATACCATGTTCTATGTGTTTCAATGTATGCATCACTAAGATTTGCATAGTTAATTTTCGCTTAGTTATTTAAAACTAAAAAAATGCAATCTATCACCAATCAGATAACTTAGGGAAAATTATTTGTGGACTATGAAATAAAAACATATAATTTTTTATACTGCTTGTAGAATGGATGATGAGAATGTGGATATTATATATTTATTTTAGTGGATTAAAGGTGTAACATTGACTGGAAGAGAAAAAATATAGAATGAGGCATGGCTATGGTGAATACTCTCAAGATAACAACCAACCATGGATGTAGGTGGTTGGAGAGTTTCCTTGTCCTAAACAAAAAATGGTATGTAGTTTAGAGATTGGAATTTTATATATATGTGTGTGTGTTTGTGTGTGTGTGTGTGTGTGTGTGTGTTAATCCCTAAATAATGAGCAGATTACCCCCTATGTAGTGGGACATTAACCCCTTTATTATGGCACATTACATATTATTGATGTCGATGTGGGTCTATTACTTATTATTGTACCCTTTTGTCTCCTATATATAGGAAGGAGGCCTTTTCATTTCAGTCATCATTGTATCTTGTCGTTTCTTATGTACTTAGTACATTGTGTAAGGAGGTTCCTCCTTCGAAGAGGATTGTTATTCATTTGATATATTCATTATTAAGGCATGGATTACTCTCTTCTGGTCTATTTCTGCTAGTTTTATGCTATATTTGGGACTTGATTGCATAACATTTGGTATCAGAGCTCTTTCCTCGGGACTGCTTTCTTCAAAACGAGTCATCTTGGAATTTTTAGTACAATTTTGTTTCTATAAGGATTCAGACAGCAAGATTACAAACCACCTCTAGAATAGGACGAACTATATTTGATCATAAATTAAGATCCTGAGACATCACAGGTTCAGAGATATTAACCTCGGAATCTAGGGTTTCTTACTAGTCCAAAAAATAGTCTAAAACAAGTATTATGTGGAAAAAGGTCATATCTAGGGCATGCAAGATCCAAATTGAGTAAGACCAGTTGCATTAGACATAGTATGAACCACAATCTCTATGGTAGATGTTTCAAAATTGGATCCAAAATATTGGACACATGGCAATCCGTACAAGTTCGATATTTTGAAAGGACCAAACATATGAAGTGTTGGGAGATTCGCAATAAATTTCTATTGGCACATAAGAATTAGGTGAGACCTATGACATCAGAAGGAGGACACATAAGGCTACAACAGACCGAATTTTCAGACCCAAAGGAGTCGAAATTTGAATTTTAACTGAGTTCTAAGTTGGACATAAAAAATTCTTACAACCAGGGTTGAAAAAGGTACGACGTTTTAAATTTGAATAACTTGAGTAGAAGGATCTATTTGTGCTTAACCCGAGGGTGTGATACCTATATATATTGTTCTAAATTCCTCCTAAAATGGGTACCTCTACACTAAATAAGCCTCCATATAGTTCTACATGGACTTATGATGAGGGTGAATAAATGTGCAAGGACATCTCTGATTTACAAGAGAAGATAGTGACAAAAGATGCACTAACATCAATCTTAGGTTGAAACCATGAATGAAATGGAAGTTAAAATGGATGATTTGAGAAAGGACATAGATTATTTGAAGGGTTTGAAGGGGGATATGGAACTTTTGAAAGAAGGTTTGTCAAATTTGCTACAAGAAGGGATTCCTAGAAGTGACAAGATCTCCCATGAAATTCATGATGAAAACAAAAGGAACATACATAATGAATTTAGGGACTCCAACATGGGTCAAAAACCAACTACATCCCAAAGATCGATGTGAGGAAGTTTGATGGCACAAATATGGTCACATGGATACTACATATGGAGCAATTATTTGAGCTACACGAGGTGCAATCCACACAAAAGGTAAGCATTGCATCTTTATATTTAGAACCTAATTAGTTTGTGTGGTATAGATAAATTTCCTCATGTAAACCACTGGTCACTTGGCTAATTTTTATGGATGAATTCATAACACATTATGAGGACACCAAGAGAAATAACTTCTTTATCCAACTAATAAATATCAAGAAAAAGGGTTCAGTTGGGGAGCACATTGAGAACTTCCAAAGATTCAATATTAAGGTCACATATATTCCAGAGGAGCATCTCACTGGCGTATTCATAGGAAATTTAAGAGATAAAATCCAACATGAGGTTCTCCTTTGGGAACCTAAATCCTTGGAGCCGTCATTCAAGGTGGAAATAAAAGTTGATAACAAAATTATGGAAACAAGGAAGTATACCACTTACAACTCTAAAGAAGGAAGTGTAGTCTCGAGTCACCCAAAACCTACAAGGTTGGAACCACAACAACTAGAGGAAAAAGGAGAAAAAGGGATTTGATATAGTTGTGATAGAAAATACAATAAGGGCCATGAGTGCACTGAGAAGAAACTATTTTGTATAGATTGTGAAGTAGAGAAAGAAAATGAACAAGCACCACCAAAAGAACAAGAACCGTCTCAAGATGAAGAAATAGAAGATACTACTTCCAAAGAGATTACTCCCACCATATCCTATCATGCACTGGATGTAATTAACACTCCTAAAACTCTCAATATCGAAGGATATATCAAAAGGAAAAAGGTAATAGTGTTGATTGATTCTGGTATTACTCATAATTCCATTCACTGTAAATTAGCCAAGGTTCTCAATTGCTTTGTACACCCATCACAAGAGTTTCAAGTAATTATTGCAGATGGAGAAACTGTCAATTGCTGAGAAAAATTCCATAATATCAATATAACTATGGGGGAATATGTATTGAATAGTCCAATGATTTCTATTCCTATGGGAAGTGATGATGTTGTCTTAGGATTTCAATGGTTACAATCATTGGGAACTATGGTTTTTAATTTTCAGAATATTTTCATGAAATTTGTATGGGAAGGAAAGGAATATGAGTTAAATGGTATCATGGGGAAACCAAGGTGATAAGCTCTAATGGTATGATAAAATTAATAAAAAAGGGACATCAAGATGTATTACACAATTATGCTCATTATATGTTCAAATATCTAAGTCTTCTATTTCCCCAAATCTCAAAAAGGTGACTGATAAGCATTCCTGGTATTTGAAGATATTCCACAAGGTCTTCCACCTGTTCGAGGTCAGCATAATTAGGCCTATACAAAGTTCTTACTATGCACCAGTGGTAATGGTACACACGCTGGATGGATCATGGCGTATATGTCTAGATTGTAGAGAGCTCAACAATATCACCATTAAAAATAAATTTCCCATTCATGTCATTGATGAATTGTTAGATGAATTACATGGAGCAATTTTCTTCACAAAGTTGGATCTCCATTTTGGATATCATCAAATCAGAATGAAGGAGGAAGACATTCCAGAAACAACATTTAGAACTCATGAAGGTCATTATGAATTTTTGGTCATGCCATTCGGACTCACGAATGCACCTTCCACATGTCAAGGTTTGATGAATTCCATTTTCAAGCATTTCCTTAGAAAAAAATTTATAGTATTCTTTGATGATATACTAATCTATAGAAATTCTTGGAAATAACATGTTCAACATGTTGATAGGGAGTACAACTACTAAAGGAGAAACAACGATATGAAAAACCTTCCAATTTTTTCTCTGGGGTAAAGGAGGTAGAATATTTGGGTCATATTGTATCTCAACAGGGTGTCAAGGTAGGCCCCAACAAAATTAAATCCATGATGGATTGGTCGATTCCCAAAACCTTGAAGAATCTTAGAGGATTCTTAAGTCTGATAGGGTACTACCGCAGGTTTGTTTGAAACTATGGAAGAATAGTGGCACCTCTAACAACATTATTGAAGAAATATGCACTTTATTGGACTCCATAGGAAACTCAAGGTTTTGAACAACATAACGAGGCAATGTGCATAGCTCTTGTTTTGGCCACACTAGACTTCACAAAAACATTTGTTGTGGAATGTGATGCTTCAATGAATGGCATTGGTGTTGTTCTGATGCAAGAAGGACACCTGCTTGCTTTCACAAGTCATCCAATCAGGGGAAAGCACTTATAGAATCCCATTTATGAGAAGGAGTTGTTGGAATATCTACATTCTCTTAAGAAATGGTGTCCCTACCTAATAAGTAGACACTTCAAGGTCAAAACAGATCATGATAATCTTAAATACTTCAAAGATTATATTTAGAAGAGAAATAAAAATGGGTAGCCAACATGTTGGGATATGAATTTGAAATCATCTATCGAAAAGGGAAGCATAATGCGGTGGAAGATGCGCTTTCCAAAAAATATGAATATGTTGGGGCATTACTTTGTGGAATTTCCACTATACAACCCGATTGGGTAGTAGCAACAAGAGAAGAATGGAAAAATGACCTATCTGTGTGGACGGTCATTCAAAAGCTACATGATGATCCCATTGTATCAGATACTATTTTGTGGAAGGATGATTCTCTATGGTATAAGGATCGCTTATATTTATGCAAAGACTCCCAACTCAAACAAAAGGTCCTCTCAGAATGACACACCTCTCCTATAGGTGGGAACTCCGGATTCTTGAAAAATTACCACAGGGTCAAGAAGGAAATTTTTTGGGAAGGTATTAAAATCTGATGTTCAAAGGTTTCATGGTCAAATGCTTGGTTTTCCAACAAAATAAGGTGGAAATAGTTAATACCCCAGGAACTATAGAACCATTAGACATACCTTGCCAATGTTGGGAATAATTCTCAATGGATTTTATCACAGGTCTTCCCAAGTCAGAAGGAAACAATGTTATTATGGTGGTTGTTGATCGACTCACGAAGTATGCACATTTTTGTGCACTCTCTCACTCTTTTAATGCAAGTCAGTAGCCATGGCATTTCTGGACACAATTCATAAGTTTCATGGAAATCTGAAGATTATTGTAAACGATAGAGATACAATTTTCACTGGAAAATTTTGTACTGAATTATTTTCTTGTTTGGGTACCCAATTGACTCACAGTTCATCTTATCATCCTCAATCTGATGGGAAAACTGAGATAGTGAACAAATGTTTGGAAGGATATATTCGTTTCTTTGCATCTGATAAACAAACACAGTGGGTGAAATGGTTATCTTTGGAAGAATGGTGGTACAATACTTCCTTCCATACATCATCAAAAATGTCTCCATTGATGCCACTTTATGGGTACCATCCTCCATCTATCACATCTCCATTAAAAGGAAAATCTTAAGTTCAATCCGTGGAAAATCACATAGAGTACCAACAAGAAGTTCTCCATATACTTAAGGACAACCTAGCTATGTCACAAAACATGATGGTAGTATGGATTACAAATTAGAGCTCTCTTCATCTTCAAGAGTACATTGAGTTTTCCATGTTTCTTGCTTAAAGAAGGTAATAGGAGACAAGATCTCAATTCAAACAATATTTCCCGATCTTGATGAAGAAAAAAGAGTCATATTGGAACCTGAACAAATCACTAAAACAAGGACCAAATAACTATGGAATTGGGATATTACTGAGTACCTAATCAAATGGAAGAACCTGGCAGTGGAAGATTCGATATGGGAAGATGAGTCCTTCATACAGAAGCATCCACAACTAATCAAGCATTAAGGAAAACACTTGTATAAAGGGTAGGGGCATGTTAAGCCCTAAATAATGGGCACATTACCCCCTTTATTATGGCACATTACATATTATTGATGTCGGCTTGTATTTATTAGTTGTTATTGTACCCCTTTGTCTCCTATATACAGGAAGGAGACATTTTCATTTTAGTCATCATTGTATCTTGCATTTTCTTAGGTACTTAGTACATTGTGTAAGGAGATTCCTCCCTTAAACAGGATTGTTATTCATCTCAGATCTTCATTATTAAGGAGTGGATTACTCTCTTCTGGTATATTTCTACTATTTTTATGCTATATCTGTGACTTGGTTGTATAACAATATAAGATGTTGAGATTATACAATTATTTCCAAAATATATTTTTGAGATCTAAATCCATTTTATTATAAAAAAAAAAAATTAAATAAATATCAAATTACCAAATTCCATAATAATACTAATAAATTAAAATCCTCTCATCTTTATACTACCCCCAAATCAGACATCCCAAATCCAAACCCAAGAAAAGCATGAGCGTGCACACATACATGAGGGAAGGGAGTGAAGAAACTATGAGGATTCAATATCTTCAATCATACTACATCACATTTACCAACAGATTGGGTAATAACGGATCTAGAACTTTCCTTCATTACTACATTTGGGTGGAAAATCCAATGACGGATTTTGATACCTAATACCTGTTCTCCTTCCCAAGTGGCCTCCTCTATAGGAAGATCTCTCCACTGAACCAAGTAGTCTCCGATGATCTTGTTCCTCAGTTTTTGCTCTCGCACCTCTAGGACGAGCTCGGGAATCATAATCAATTGCCCCTTGTCATCAAGGGGGGGCAGCTCGGATGATGTAACAATATGATGACCTACTGCTTTCTTGAGGTTGGATATGTGAAATACATTGTGAATCTTGCTCTCTAGGGGTAGCTCTAGCTCATATGCTACCTCTCCGACCTTTCATATTATCTTGTAGGGACCATAGAAATGAGGCTTGAGCTTCTCTACTCCTTTCTTCTTAAGGGAAGACTATCGATAAGGTTGCAAGCGTAAATAAACTAAGTCTCCCACCTCAAAACTACGCTCAATCCTGTTCCTGCTCGCATATATCTTCTACTGATTCTGAGTAGCCTATATGTTCTTTCTGAGTATGCTGAGGATTTTTTGATTCTCTTGAATCCACTCTTTGGCCTTGGGGGCCCTTCTATCACCAAATATCAGATCTGCAAAATTTAGAGTGTAGTATCTGTATAGAGCTCTGAAGGGATTCATCCCAATGGTCGTATGGTGGGTGGTATTGTAGCAATGCTCACCTAAGTGTAGCCATTTGATCCATGTCCTCTATTGGCCTGCTACGTAATTCCTCAAGTACCCCTCAATCCACTTGTTAACTATCTTAGTCTGTCCATTACTTTGTGGATGATAACTAGTGCTCATAGCTAACTCAGTTCCCACCAGCCTGAAGAGCTCTTGCCAAAAGGCTCCAGTGAATTTGCTATCTCTATCACTGACAATGGTCTTGGGTAACCTGTGGAGTCTGAATACCTCTTCGAAGAATAGTTCTGATACCTGTGTTGCTGAATAATATGAAGGAATGGAAAAGAAGTGAGCAAACTTGGTCAATCTGTCCACCATTACATTCAAGCAGTCTCTGCCCTGAACCTTGAGAACCCTGCAATGAACTCCATGTAGATTCCCTCCCACTTTTGCTCGGGAATAGACAAGGGTTGTAGTAAACCAACTAGGCTGGTGTGCTCTATTTTGTTCTGTTGGCACAAGATGCACTCTCTCACATGTTGTATCACATCATTCTTGAGCCCCTTCCATGAGAACCTCTCTCTAATCTATCTGTAGGTCTTGAGAAACCCCTGATGTTCTGCTAATCGTGAATCATGCGACGCTTGTAAAATATTCTTCTTGAGGGAAGACTCTGAAACTAAGAATATTATGTTCTTGTAGTATATGATGTCATCAATTACTCGGTACCTGTCATCCTGAATCTGTCCATCCAATAGCTCGCAATAAAACTTATCTTTGGAGTACTCAACCAAAAGATGAGATCTCCAATCTAATGAGATTCTCATAAGGGACAAAGTAGCTGGTCGTCTAGAAAGTGCATCAACCACTACATTGTTATTTCCCTTTACGTATTCAATCTCGAAGTCATAGGTCTGAATTTTGCTCACCCATTTCTGCTGCCTCTCGTTTAGCTCTTTATGCTCTAGGAAGTATTTCAAGCTGTTGTGATCTGTCTTAACCTTGAATCTGTCGCCCACTAAGTATTGCCTAAACTTGGTTAGCGCATGGAGAATGGATAACATCGCTTTGTCATATATCAAATAGTGGCGCTCATAGTATTTGAGCTTCCTGCTCTCAAATGCAATGGGGTGATTGTTCTACATCAATACTGCCCCAATTCCCTCTCCTGAAGCATCACATTCTAACACGAAGGGTTGAGAAAAGGCTGGTAGAACTAATACTGGGCATGAAATCAATACCTTTTTCATTTTCTTGAATGTCTTCCGTGCTGTCTCCGGCCAACTGAGTGCCCCTTTCTTGGTAAGATCGGTGAGGGGTGCGGTCATATGTGAGAATCCATTGACATACCTTCTGTAGTAGATGCAAATGGCCAAAACACCCTTCAATTCTGTCACATTTTTAGGTGTAGGCCAATCCAATATGGCTTGAATCTTCTCTAGGTGCAACTGGACCCTGTTGGCCCCTATCACATGCCCTAAATATAACATCTCGTGCATGCCGAACTCACACTTGGACATTTTGGCATATAGTGACTACTCCTGTAAAATGCCAAGTCCTTTGTCTAGATGTCTCAAATGTTCTTCCCAAGTTCTATTGTATATCAGTATGTCGTCGAAGAATACCAGAAGATGCTTACATAACTGATCCTTGAAGATGTTGTTCATGCATGACTGGAAAGTAGTTGGTGCATTAGTGAGCCCAAATGGCATCACTAGAAACTCATAATGTCTGCAGTGGCAACGAAAAGCGGTCTTTGGAACATCCTGTTCCCTAACCCGAATATGATGGTAACCTGAGTGGAGGTCAATCTTGGAAAAGTACTTTTCCCCCTGTAGTTCATCCATCAACTCATCAATCATGGGGATTGGATACCTATTTTTTATGGTCTTCTTGTTGAGTGCCCTGTAATCGATGTAAGGTTCCATCCTTTTTCTTCACTAGCACTACTAAAGATGAAAATGGACTGAAGTTAGGTTTAATCTACCCTAGTTTGAGTAGTTCCTTGATTGTACTCTCTATCTCCTCTTTGTACCTCTTGGGATTTCTGTAAGGAGTGGTGATAATGGCTTGAGTCCCCTCCTCTAACTCAATAATATGCTCAAATCCCCTATCTGGAGGTCGACTTGCTGGAAGGTCTCCAAATATTGCTTTATGCTTCTACAGTAAGGCCTCTATATCTGTTGGATGTGGTGTGGCCTTATCTGGTGGTTTCCTAAAGGTAATCAAGCACTCTATTTCCCACTCAATATATCCCTGTCGGAGTACTGCCTCCATCCTGTGTGATGTCACTACTGTGGGAGGGTAGGTATTCATCCCTCTCAATACTACCTTTTGTTCCTCTGCTCCAGCGAGCTCCATCTCCATGGTCTGGTGGTTCGTGGAATACTTCCCTATGGAATAAAACCATTGAACTCCCAATACCACATTCATGTCAGGTACATCTACCACATATAATGTTTCTAAGACTATATAATTCCCCAGTGCTACTTTCAATTTTGGAATCCTCTGACTACACTCCATGGTGTGACCTACTGTAGCTATTGAAAATCCATCAAAGCTCTCAGTTTGAATGCCTTTCCTTTTAACCCATGCATCATCAATAAAGTTGTGGGATGCCCCACCATCTATCAACACTCCCACTCTATGGCCCTGTACGACACCTTTGATCCGTAGAGTGTGGAATCTAGGGACCCCTAACATTGTAGCAATGGTGCCTCCTGGTGGATGTCCCTCATCTGATGTCTCAGGTGTCTCTTCCTGATCCTAATCTTGATAATCCTCATCCCCCCCACTGTCTGAATAGGCCTCTATGTAGTAGGACTTTCCCTTCCCTGAACATCTGTGACCTGGTTCCCATGGTTCATGACAAGTGAAACATAAATTTTTTCTTCTAAGGTCCTAGCGGATATCTTTATCCATCCATTCGTTCTTGGGCCACTATTTCTGGAAGTGTTTCCTTTCTTTATATTTAATAGGGAAATTATTTCTGGGAGGAAATCTATTTTTGGGTATTGCATCCTGCAAATCTCTAGTCTGACTGATGGCATCAACTAGGGTGGTGGGTCTATAGGACTTGACCCATCCACGTAAGGGTTCAGTGAAGGCCTCTGTAAACAACAAAATCAATCTGCTCTCTAAAATATCTGTCACCATGACTGCCACCCTCTGGAACTCTGAAATGAATGCATCTGCACTACCTGTCTGCTTGAGTTGTTCCAGCTCTCGGAAATGTACCTTAGGGTCCTTCCTATCAAATCACTCAATGAACCTTTGTGTAAGATCTGTATATGAAGTGATGGTATTGTGACCCAATGTCACCAATCTTTGGTGTCACCAATCTGTGGTACCACCACTCATGGGCCTCTCCATCCAAATGCAATGTAGCCAATTTAATGGCATCAATCTCAATCATGGGGTTGAGCTGGAAGTATGTATCCAACTTTTGTACCCAGTTCCATGCTGGGCCATCTTGGGTTCCCTCAAAGGTAGGGATAGTCAGTTTCCCTACTATGTTCTATAACTCATAGTTTTGGGTGAAAGGCCTATTGTAAGCTCTAGGTATGTTCTTAGTTTTAAAGTGGCAGAAGTCAATGAAGGTCATGGATGACTGGAAGTCATCTCCTAAAGCTCTATACTCTCTCAAATAGGTACTCATGGATTCTTCTAGATCTACTTGTGCTAGAGGCACTACGGCTAGGATCTCTAAGAAGTGAGCCATGGTAGGTCTGGGTGGCTTGTTGTATATGTGGGGATGGCTCTGCATGTTGGTATGTAAGTGTTCCCCACTACTACTGGTGGATTCCCTATCATTGTTTGGAAATAAAGGACTATGTGGAGTGGGCCTGTTTTTCTCTGTCATTTGTCTGAAGGTACTCATCATTTCTTTTTGTCCAGTAGTGAGTGGATTTATAGCTGAAATGATACTATTGAAAGTTGTTTTATCATCATCTGACATTGTTTCTTTGCCTTTACCCTTTTCAAACTGATACTCTCTATCCCCCAATTCTATATCCTCTAATTCTTCTTCTCTTCTACCAATGTCTCTAAATATCTGTCTCCGATAAGTAATGTTGTGTGGATCTTCTGAAGTTATTTACTATTTACAATTGCATGCCCCACAGCTAGCAAGGAACATGCTCTTATACCACTATAATATCCCAAAATGATAATTTTTTTGTTTGTTTGTCTAGTAGTCTGATGTCTCAATGGAATATGAAATATGCACTGAACTCTGCATGCATGCAGTTGCATGCAAATCTATAACCCAGATATACTGAAATGCTATAAAATAGGGGGAATTAATGCATGTACATACCAGTATGTGGATCAGCGAATGCAGATAAGGATGACCCCTCCATGCAAGAATTGTGCTGGTGGAATAGGAAGATAAGCTAGACGCCCTCCATAGAAGAATGCGCTCTCCTCCAATTCTAGAGATGCTCCTCAATAAATAATACTCCACAGAATCAACTCCAAAAAGAGTGTGATGGGGTTATAGTGCCCCTCTAATCACGATAGAAGAAACATGCAGAAACTTTGATGGCTCAACTACCTAAAACATGAATATCCTACTTGGGAAAGTCTCCCAAGCATGCAAAGACACCGTCCAATAGTGATGAGTGTCGATAACTCTCTCAACTGTCCAACTGAGAGGCCCTTCTTCCAGGGGAAGGGTAGTAGGGGTGCCCTGAGAAGAATGGAAGAAGCATGCATAAGTTCTACCCCCTGTAGACTAGAATGCAGATAGGTATGTCTCTGAGCAATGCGCCCAAGCTAGGAGAGTGAATCCCCTCCAATCCAGTATATAATCAATCTCCTGAAGCAACTGATGAATAGAACCTGACGATGAAGCAATGTTGAATCTGAATGATCCAACCTGATGGTGACTAGGGAAGATAGATTTCGTTGCTGAAATACACCAGTTAGCCGAGTGCATGCACTCAACCCCAACTTAGCTTGATGAGATCTCCAATTTGAATCCTCAAATCAATAATCATATAAGCATGTCTTTTCCATTATCTTTACCTTTCTTTTATAACTTTCACCTGTCAAACCTAACTTTTGACCTAATTAGGTCACTTTACCTTCTAATTCGCAGTTGAATTGCATGCAGGTGCCTGGAGACTCAATCAGGTGCATGCATCATGAAATAATGCTCGATTGTCATGCATGTAGGTGGCCTTCGGCTCTGGTGGCCCCTGTGTCCCTACTGATGATATAATACCTATGCCAAATATTGCATATGGCATCAATATTCAGTTGATTCCCTGAATGTCAGTGCCCGCTCGAACCTATGGGAATCATATAGGTTAGCAGGATGGTCCTCAATGCTTAAGCAGAAGAGGACATTACATCGCATCACCATGGTTACAGATCCATGTTTCTATAACCCCCCATACTTCGCTTCGGGTGAGATGTCAGCCTATTTATAGGTTGATGTTGAAAGGGCCAATGAAATGGGTTTTGTTGTATCTACAAGATAAATTTGCCGAACCTGAGTCATCCCAAGGAAGACCAACAAATGGTTATCTTTCTGACTTTGGACTATCATATTGGTGATGTGCG
The DNA here is from genome assembly GCA_027924585.1 of Larix kaempferi. Lineage (NCBI taxonomy): Eukaryota > Viridiplantae > Streptophyta > Pinopsida > Pinales > Pinaceae > Larix > Larix kaempferi. Next base: position 652,692 of record BSBM01001239.1, read on the forward strand.
ACATTGATGTGGAATCCAGAAAAGAGTGAACCAATGAATGGTTCTGTTTTCGACTTTTAACTCTCGTATCGGTGATGTGCGACATTGATGTGGAATCCATAGAAGAGTGAACCAACAAATGGTTAGGTTCACAAATTTGGACTGTCATATTGGTGATGTGTTATATTGATGTGGAATCCAGAGAAGAATGAAATACAGAACTGGGTGAGTCAAACAGAACGCGAGTTTGCAAAGAAAGAAAAGAGACATCATGGGCTTACTACAGAACAATGGCTACAAAGACATATATTTACAGAGATGCATGAAGTTTTCTTTGCACTATTTTTTAACTAGTTATTTGAGTGGATATCCGGGGTAGCTGAAATAAAAAATTGTTTCCAGGGTGAAGAACCTACAGTTTGGAATCCATAGTTGATTCAGAAGCTTAAAGGGATTAATAACCATATTTCAAGAGAAATAGAATTTTGGTTGGATAGCTTGTTGGAAGGATATATTACAAAGTTTGCTATGGACACTTTGAAGTCTTGCAGCACAGTTGAAGGATACTTCTTCTAATCATTTAGAGGTAAGTACCTAAAAAACCTGAATTTATGCATTAAAATGCCATTAGTTGAAAAAGGTGTCTTAAGAATGTATTCAGATTCCTAGGGGTTGAGTCTGTAATGTTCAAAAACACATATAGTGACATAGACGAAGACATAGGCATTTTGCGTAGTGGAAAAAGATATAAAGTTAGCACTAGAAATATATTTCGAGAATTTGAACTTTGCACATTCCTAGAAATTGAGTGAGGAATTGATAGAACCCAGACATATTGGCTATTAGCCTATCACTCCACAGAAACCTATACCTGTTGAAAAACATAGTCCTAGTTTGCAGAACACTAGTAGCAACAATACTGCAGGAATAAGTATAAAGAATTAGCCGAGTGGTGGTACACCTGAACCATTTCACTCCGCAGGAAGCACTATAGTATTTTAGAATCCTACACCTCCTAAAAGAAGAATATAAGATGACATAAAGCTACATGTTTTTAAAGGAACTTGTTTACAATATCCAGAGAAACATTGGTTTCTCTATGATGTGGTCTGGAACGTTAAAAAAATACAAGATGATGCTAGAAAGTGTTGGTTGTGGAGCCTAATCTCAAGATGTAGAGATATTATTATTCAACTGTGCCTGTACCCCAGGTTTGGTTATGATCCCGGCATGATCCTTAGGGGGTCCGGGGGTCAGCGGCCCCCGTCGGGGGTAGCGCCCTCAAGGAAAAATTTTGGGGTTGTTTTCGCCAATAGTTTTCAGCCCCATGGTTTTGGGTAACCCGTGGTATTTTCCCATTGTATTTCCCTTATAAAAGAAAGACATTGTAATACAGCTAGGGTTGATGTATTAGGTATTATGCATTGTAATGATATCTGAGATCAGAAGAGAGACTGTGAGATAGTGAAGAGGAAGTGCAACGGTTGTGCTGCAGGTTGTATCCCTTCACTTTGCTAGACGAAATAATAATAAGGATTGACAACTTCAGTGTGGATGTAGCCCAAGTTGGGTGAACCACGATATATCTGTGTCTGTCTTGTAATGTGTATGTGTGATTATATTTTCATTTTTGTTTATTATTATTGCTCTGCGATCTTGTTTTTCTAACAATTGGTATCAGAGCCAAAGGTCTATTTGGCAGATAAACCTGCAGGAAGCTAGGGTTTCTAGTTCAAGTGGGAGCAATGGTGGAAGAAGGAAAGTTTAAGGTCGAGAAGTTTAATGGACAAAACTTCCAGTTATGGAAGATGCAAATGGAGGACTATCTGTACCAGAAGGATCTATTCCTACCATTGGGAGGAAGAGAAAAGCAGTCGGTAGCTATGAAGGACGAAGCATGGGAGGTTCTTGACAAAAAGGATCTGGGAACAATATGGTTGAACTTGGATTCATCAGTGGCTTTCAATATCTCAAAAGAAACGACAATGAAGGGGTTGATGAGCACATTGGGTAAGCTGTATGAAAAACCCTCAGCCTCAAACAAGGTATTTCTAATGAAGCGTTTATTTAATATGAAGATGTCTGAAGGTGGATCTATTACTGATCATTTAAATGAGTTTAATACGGTTACAAATCAACTAAGTTCCGTAAGTGTGAACTTTGATGATGAGGTTAAGGCTCTTCTAATCTTGTGTTCATTGCCAGAAAGCTGGAATAGCTTGGTCATGGCTGTAAGTAACTCTGTCTTTGGTTCAAACACCTTAAAATTTGATGATGTTATTGGTGTTATTCTTAGTGAGAAAATGCAAAGAAAAAGCATAGGTGAGACATCAGGTAATGCGTTGACCATGGAGAGCAAGGGAAGACAAAAGGAGAGAGGAAAGAGCCAAGGTAATCGCAGCAACTCTAAAAAGGGCAGATCCAAGTCCAGACTGGGAAAAATAGAGTGTTGGAACTGTGGAAAGAAAGGACATCTGAAAAAAGACTGCAGATCTCTAAAGAAGAAAAGAGAAGCACAAAAGGAAACTACCCAGGAAGCAAATGTAGTAGGTGATGTGTTACAAGATGCTTTGATTCTTGCATTAGATAATACAAGTGATTATTGGGTAGTAGATTCAGGGGCTTCATGTCATGCTACACCCCATTGGAAATATTTTCATGATTATGTTCCAGGTGATTTTGGACATGTTTTATTGGGTGATAATGAGCCATGTAAAATTGTTGGAATGGGTAAGGTATGGATAAAAGTTAAGAATGGAACTGATTGGCTGTTGAAAGATGTTAGGCATATTCCTGCTATGAAAAGAAATCTGATCTCAACATGGCAGTTGGGAGATTGCGACTATCTATCTATGTTCTGAGAAAAAGTGGTGGAAGATCACTAAAGGATCAATGGTGATAGAAAAATGAGACAGGGTAGGTACGTTGTATTTAGGTCCTCATAATACTAACCATTCTATCTCTTTAGCTTCCATAGGAACAGATACAGCAATGTGGCATCATAGGCTTGGCCACATGAGTGAGAGGGGGATTTACATTCTCCACTCAAGGAAGTTGCTGCCAGATTTGAAGCAGGTAAGTTTGGAATTCTATGAAAATTGTGTTTATGGAAAACAAAAGAGAGTTAGATTTATCGGGGTTGGGAAATAGAAGAAGAATGAAAAGTTAAAGCTTGTGCATACAGATGTATGGAGACGAGCTCAGGTACAATCTCTTGGTGGCTCTCATTATTATGTTACATTTATTGATGATGCAACTAGGAAAACTTGGGTTTATTGCATTAGACAGAAATCTGATGTGTGTTCTACTTTTAATAAATGGAAAGCTTTGGTTGAGAATGAGACAGGAAAAAGGTTGAAGTGTCTCAAATATGATAATGGATGTGAGTACTGCGGCAAGGAGTTTGATAGTTACTGTTCATACCGTGGGATTCATAGAGAGAAGACAATCCTAGGAACACCACAAGAAAATGGTGTGTTTGAAAGGATGAATAGAATGATCATGGAGCGTGCAAGGTGTATGAGATTGCATGTAGGGTTTCCCTTACAGTTTTGGGCAGATGCTGTAAATACTGCTACTTATTTAATAAACAGAGGAACTTCAAGTGCTTTGGATGGTGGTATTCCAGAGGAGGCATGGACAGATAAAAAGGTAAACTACTCATTTCTGAGAACATTTGGTTGTGAAGCATTTGTCCATATTGATAAAGAAAATAGAACAAAGCTTGAAGCTAAATCCAAGAAATGTACCTTTGTTGGATATGGGGTTGATGATTTTGGTTATCGTTTATGGGATTATGAAAATCACAAAATCATTAGAAGTAGAGATGTCATATTCAATGAAAAGGTCATGTATAAAAATCAATTGTAGGGAAAGAAACAGGAAAAGAAAACCATAGAGTACACAGTACTTGATGAAATTCAAGAAAATGAAGTTCCAAAGGTGCCAGAAAATCAAGAACAATAGCAAGTACCTGAAACTCCTGCAACTGCAAGAAGATCTACTAGGTTAAGTAGACTCCATGAACGATACTCTCCTTCAATGTATTATTTGTTGACGACTGATGTTGGTGAACCAGAATGTTACGAAGAAGCAATGCAGGTGGATACTAGAAAGAAGTGGGAGCAAGGCATGAATGAGGAGAGGGACTCATTGGAAGGAAACCAGACTTGGGATTTGGTTCAGTTTCCTGCTGATAAAAAAACATTGTAGAACAAATGGATTTACAGATTGAAGGAAGAAGAAGGAGGAGGTAAGAAGCGGTACAAGGCAAGACTTGTTGTAAAGGGGTTTGCACAGAAGAAAGGTATAGATTTTGATGAAATATTTTCTCCTGTTGTTAAGATGACTTCAATTAGTACTATCTTAAGTGTAGTGGCGGTAGAAGATTTGCATCTTGAACACTTAGATGTAAAAACAACCTTTCTCCATGGGGATTTGGAGGAAGAGATATATATGCAGCAGCTACAAGGGTATGAGGTCAAAGGTAAGGAGAATTTGGTATGCAGGTTGAAAAAGAGCTTGTATGGCTTGAAGCAAGCTCCAAGGTAGTGGTATCTAAAATTTGACAGGTTTATGACAGAACAAGGTTATAGTAGATGTCATTTTGACCACTGTGTTTTTTTCAAGAAGCTAGATAATGAAAGATATATTATCTTGTTATTGTATGTGGATGACATGCTTGTTGCAGGGTCTAGCATGCAGGATATAAATGTACTCAAAAGGAAGCTAGCTAATTCATTTGCGATGAAGGATTTGGGTGTTGCAAAGCAAATCCTTGGTATGAGAATAACAAGAGATTGGAAAAATTGCAAATTGACATTGTCTCAGAGTGAGTACATAAAAAGGTGTTGGAAAGGTTCAGAATGCATAATGCAAAACTAGCTAGTACACCTTTGGCTAGCCATTTCAGTGTAAGTAAGGAAATGTGTCCCAAGACACACGAAGAGACAGATTACATGTCCAAGATTCCCTATCAATCAACAGTTGGCAGCTTGATGTATGCCATGGTGTGCACAAGACCATATATTGCACAAGTAGTAGGATGTGAGCAGATATATGAACAATCTAAGTAAAGAACATTGGAAGGCAGTACAGTGGATTCTCAGGTATTTGAGAGGTACTACCACTTAGGCATTATGTTTTGGAGGTTCAGACACTGTTCTACAGGGATATGTTGATGCAGATATGGCAGGTGATAGGGATAGCAGGAGGAGCACCACAAGGTATGTGTTTACTGTAGGTGGAACAACAGTAAGTTAGATTTTGAAACTACGGAAGGTTGTTTCACTTTCAACAACGGAAGTAGAGTAAGTTGCTATTACAGAGGCTAGTAAAGAGATGATTTGGTTGCAGAGGTTTATGGAGGAATTGGGTAAGAAGTAGAAGGATAGCAGGTTGTATTGTGATAGCTAGAGTGCCATTCATCTTGCAAACAACTCAGCATTCCATTCCATGACCAAACATATGCAGCTCAAGTACCATTTCATACGCTCTGTTCTGGAAGATGAACTGTTGAAGCTGGAAAAGATACACACTAGCCAGAATCCTGCAGACATGTTCACAAAGGTAGTGACCATAGATAAACTAGTTCCTGCTCGGTTTTAGTTGGCCTTCTAGCATGAAGGTGAAGAGGAGAAAGTTTCCAAGTCCAATTCCAGCAAGTGCAACAGCAGTGGAGTTGTTGTGATCAGTCTCCAAGTGGGAGATTGTTGGTTGTGGAGCCTGATCTCCAGATTTAGAGATATTATTATTCAGCTGTGCCCGTACCCCAAGTTTGGTTATGATCCCGACATGATCATCAGGGGGTTCGGGTTGACACCCCCCCCAGCTGGGGAGCGTGGGGCCCCTTCAAGGGTTCGGGGGCAGCACCCCCGAGAAAGGGGGTTTGGGGGCAGAGCCCCCAAGGAAAAATTTTGGGGCTTTTTTCGCCAATAGTTTTCGGGCCCATGGTTTTGGGTAACCTGTGGTATTTTCCCATTGTATTGCCCTTATAAAAGAAAGGCATTGTAATACGACCAGGGTTGATGTATTAGGTATTATGCATTGTAAATATCTCTGAGATCAGAAGAGAGACTGTGAGACAGTGAAGAGGAAGTGCAGCAGTTGTGCCGCAAGTTGTATCCCTTCACTTTGCTGGATGAAATAATAATAAGGACTGGAAACTTCAGTGTGGACGTATCCCAAGTTGGGTGAACCACGATTTATCTGTGTCTCTCTTGTAATGTCTATATGTGATTATATTTGCATTTATCTTTATTGTTATTGCTCTGCGATCCTGTTTTTCTAACATAAAGAAAGCTCAACTATTCACCACATTCATAGACAAAGCTTTAACATGGTTCATGAAATATTCCATAGGACAGAACATAACACTAGCTGATATCAGAACTGCACTGATTAGAGAATTTAAGAATCCTACATCATAATCTCAATGCATTACAGAGCTAAGAGAGATAAAACAGAAACCTAATGAGACTGTGTGGGAATTTGATCAGAAATTCAAAGCCTTGTTAGATCAAGTTAGCTTTGATATAGCACCGCAACAACACCAAGAATGGTTTATCGTTGCGTTGTTTCCTCACATTAGATTACCATTAATGTAACAGAAGGTTACCTCACAAATAGAAGCATTGAAAATTGAGATGAAGCTAGAAGCTTCTCCCATAGGAGAAACGAGCACAGAAATGGTATAGATATAGACACAACTAGAAAACCTGACATTACAGTTACAAGATATACAAAAAGGAAAATAAGTAAGAGAAGAGGTTTGGTGCACTAAATGTAAATCAAAAGGACATTCCAAGGAACATTGTCCTGAACTTAGATATTACCTCACTAGTGGGGCACCGAATCCATTAAATGAACCTCAAGGACCATGGTGCAAAATTTTTCGATGTAGAGGACATCGACCAGAGGCCTTTACAAGTATGTACAGACACCAAAAAACCTGTACTGCATATTTTGTAAGTCAGTTGGCCATGCTTATACCAACTGTAGAGCATATGACCTTATGATAGAAAGAAAACATGATGTCTACAGATTCTAAGGAGAAACATAGAACAATAATGAGAATGTGTAGTATGATCAAGGTACATACAGAGGACGTGGTGTATTTAGAGGAAGAGAACGTAATACTAGTCAAGGACGAGGAAGAGGTGATATTGTCTATTATAACTGCACTCAATCTAGACATTTGGTAAGATATTGTCAGAACCCATGCACTACTTGTAAGTATTGTAAATCCTATGACCATATCATTGAAACATGTCCCATTTTGCTAGGGAAAATGTAACAAAAAATACCAGAAGGACAAAACCAGAATATTCAGATGATTGCAGTTGAGAAAAGAAACAAAGATCACAATGCCCATGTTATGACGCGAAGTAGAGCTTTGACTAGAGATGATAGAACAAAAGAAGTTTCGACTTCTGATCATCATATAAATGGATCAAATCCTACCGGTGGTGCTTGGGTGAGAAAAACGGTTGGGAAAATACCTTTATTTGACCCTAAAAGAGAAAAAGAAGTATCCATAAAAGCAAGAAACTAATTTCAGGACATGGGAGATTCGACTGCAAGGATCCCTTTGTGAAGTGAGAAGACACATGTACTAAGTATTCCATCCTTTTATGATGGGTCACGAGCTTCGCCAGAACATACTAGTCCTGTAACACAGTTACTACAAACCTACTTAAAACTGCTAAGGCATGAGCATGCCTTAGGAGAATTACAAAATTTACTGGGATACTATGAACATCGTAGTACAATGAACAACGCACATAGAGCAGTCCATCACATTAAAAACCATAAAAGAACAAGAAGAGAAATGAGGTTAAGTGGGCAGATCGAAACAAGAAACAACCTCGCAATTATCAACTTGATCCTTCACAAGAAACAAGGTATGATGAGCCAATAAGAGAGGAATATAGAGCTCATGAATTTGATAACATATACAAGATGATAGTTAAACAAGCAGATTGCGTTAATCCTACAGAGGATGGAACATTAAGCTAGAGATGTGATAGTTCTTTCGTATCAAAGTGAGATACAGGATTGGAAAACTGGCAGACTAGAATGCATGACGTATTAGTTAGAATATGTGTGAAGATAACAAATTCACTCCGCTGGATTGAAACAGAGGTAAGTCCAATTCCTACTTATGATGGTTTGGGTAATATCCATGCATTCTTTCATGAATATCTAGCATATTTTTTAGATGAACATAGGTTACTAGCTCTAGACATAGAATTGTGAGCTACATCTGCTAGGTGGTGGGATGAGCATAAAGACAAAGTGACCACATGGAAAGAATGTAAGCACTTAATGGAAATTAGATTTGTTGAACAAACTGAGAATATACAAGCAAAATACAGTGGACAGACTGATCCTAGAGATCACATAGAATCTTGCTTGAAAGCATGGAGGCATATACAAGAGACATAATGGGTCCATATGTTTGTACACACATTGGATCTAGTAGCAAAAAGATGGTATACATAAACAAAACTTAGATAGGGTACAACAAATTGGCACATAATGATAAATGATTTTCAGTTAACCTTAACTTTTGAGGATGATTGTCCGAGTATTAATGAATTGTTGCAAATCATTAAAACTAAAATATTTGATGATGTCCTATTTCCTGTGTATAATCAACCAGATTGGGAAATACAGTTGGAGCATTCCCTTGAGTGTTATAATTTTTCACTAGATGAAAATGAAAATGAAGATCCTCATGAAGTAAATATACAAGAATATGAATGAAAATGCGATGTGCAAGGACCTGATTTAGAAATTCCAGATGAGTAACCCCTTAATACTAAAATGATCAATATTGGCACGGATGATGAACCAAAGTTTGCTTCTATTGGATATTACTAGGATGAAGAAACAATGGGATAGATCGCAAGTCTACTGCGCGAATATCAAGAGTTGTTCCCTACCAAGTTTACTGAAATGAAAGGTTTTTCAGGTAACTTGGGAGTTATGAAAATACCTCTCAAGCAGGATGTGAATCCTATCAAGAAAAGACCTTATAGATTGAAACCCAGATATAAAAAAGAGTGGAAGCATAAATTGATAAAATGCACGAGGAAGGAATCATCGAACTAGTAGAAGAGTCGGAATGGATAAATCCCATGGTGATTCAATACAAGAAATTTAAAGGTGAAATCAGAATTTGTGTGGATCTCAGGAAACTGAATGATGCATCTGTACATGACCTGTTTCTGTGATGAACCTGCAATAATTAATTAATGCAAATACACGAGATATCAGAAATAACAGAACTCAGAATCACTTTTATATTGATCACAAGCCACTTCGAGGGGGCAACCTCCTTTGAGCAAGCTCAATACAATTAACTTCATGATGCCTTCAATGAACTCAACACACACTTATATACTAAGTCTATGCCCAATACTATGGGTCAAAACCATGGGACATATAATACTACGGGATGACTTACAAAGCATATGCATCCAATACTATGGGTCAATACTATGGGCTAATATAAACTATGGATCAACAAATACTACAGGATGACTTACAAAGCATATGCTTCCAACAACAATATACTAACATAGTAAATAGAAGGGTTGACATGGGTTCCTAACATCCCCTCTCCCTTAGAAAAAGCTTTGTCCTCAAAGATTTGGTTGGAGAAATTGCTACAGAATCTGAAGGAGTGGTTCCCCAGTAGCATCTTCAAGTTGCATTTCGGGCCACTGACGCCTTGGAGTGTTAGGGAGGATTGCTTCGAAGGCTGTAGACGACGAAGAACCCTATCAATTGCGTGGAAAATGCACTCAGAATGGTGCTGATCGTGTTGTGAGAAAATCTCCCTACAGATAGGTAGATATTTCCTTGGGATTAGAAAAGGCCCCTAGTTGCCTACCCAAGACAGAGATGAAACAAATAGACACTATAGTCCTCCTAGATCTAGCTCACACATCAGCTAACAAGCTATGGAAATACAAAGCAAGTAGATGGCATACCTTACTTTGATGGTTGTCCTGCTGCTCCTAAGTTGCTACAGCTCTAGCCTTTGATTATGGACTTATGAACCTGTTCACAAAGGAAAGACAACACCTTCTCCAACGCAATATATGTATAAACAAAGATCTAACTATATAAATAGAGACAATTTCATGCATTCATCATTAAAGACATGAAAATGAGAGGAATAGGCTAAGTTATATTAATGATAAGAAAGCCAAAAGAAACTGATTACAATGTTATACCTTGATGTCCAAAGTAGTAGCACCTCCTTCCAAGCTCTCCAACATCACCCTTACAAGACTCATAGGATCATAGGTTTAGTGTTTCCAAGATCACCCCCCCAAGCTCATGGATGGCTCTCTTTAATTAGGATTTGGGAGGCCAACCACTAAGAAGAGATTATGGATCTGAGTGAATAATATGTGGATCAAAGATCTAAATCATGCCAAGGAGGGAAAGTGAGATGGGATTCGAAGGGGTACCTCATCCCAAGAAAATCTCCATGAGATCCAAGATCCAAAATAAAAGGGATAAGCCTAAACCAAAACTACCGCTCCCCTATAACTAAGCAAAGCGTGGTAGTGTCGCTCCCCCATAGGCATGCAGAACGTGGTAGTTTGAAACTACCACTCCCCCCATAGGCATGCAGGGCACGGTAGTTCCAGAAGACTTAATTTTTGGAGGTGGTTAATGTGGGTTTCGACCCCTTGCTTGTTGGATTTTCTTCCAAGTGTGACTAGGGAAGGTACCAACATTAGAATGAAGGGTCCTAACACCCTTAGGAGGCATAAACATCATGTTTTCCATGGTGGTGAAACATGTATATTCTCACTTACACATGGTGTGGCAATTTGAGGTATAACAGATGCCCCCTAAAGTGTGAGGTCAGAAGGAATCTGATGGCCGAAACACTTTACAAATAATAAGTCTGCAAGGATATCTGAAGGAGAGTTGGAGAAGAGCTGCAAGCAAATATCAACAATATGTCTAACGACCTCGAGGCGGGCATACCCATGCTCAGAACAACTAACTGAAAGCATGGCTGCCGACCAATACATTGCAGATCCATGATAATACTGACTTAACAATGACTGGAGACAAATCATGGCTACTAGACTACAAGCGTAGATCCATGAAAGGACAATGACACAGCCATGACCAATACAAGAGTGGATCTGTGTGACAGTACATCAATGAGGTCACCAACATAATATATATGTGGGGACCTACTCAAAAAATCTCCATCGCAACCTGGATGTGCTAAAAAGACTTCAGAACTATCCAGGGTCTTCTACTCGATCCCAAATTGATACGAATCTAAACATGTGATTACAAGGTGTTGAAGTCGAACATGGTAGAAACCACTTGATTAACGGTCAATGATTGAAACCGTTAACAAGTGCGAGGGAAATCACCAATGATGAAAATGACTCCCAAGGTATCATAGTACATCTCGACGAAATGTGAATAGATGAGTTGATGTCGAACATCCACGAGATCATTTGATCAGAGGTCAATGATGAAAACCTACTATCAAATACGAGGAAACCTGCCATTGAGGCATGTAGGTACCAAGGTACTAAGGTTGGTTTCTAAGACTAATTCCTGGATAATGAGTTGAAGTCGACAGGAATAGACTCGTCGAAGGAGGGCCATAATGGATCCCACATCATTGACACGAAACTGACATAGGAAAGTGATATGAAGTAATGAATCAGATGAGTATGGACTGATATAGGGATGTAAAGGCTAACAATATTGCAGATTATGACTAAGGTAAACTTCCCTTGAACATGAACGGCACGACAATAATGACTCGGCAGCATTGACTCAACGAGGCAGAGACCAAGACATAATGCAACGATGACTGAGGCATTCTTCAGATGATTTGAAGGAGCGAGACAACTCATAGAATTGGCATGACTCAGAGATAAGTAGATTACCCAACTGTATGACAAGACGCAAAAAGGTGCCATGTTCAAGGGCGACACAAGATGCCATGAAGCTTTCTAAAAGAAACTTAACTTATTCCTCCCCAATCCCCATCATGTTTGATGAGTACCTCTTTGTTTTTTAACGAGCTTGAGAAGGATAACAGATGCCCGGTATAGCTCATCCTTTGGATGAGTCCAATCCCACATGTTTTACGAACCTAAGAAAGGAGGGGTTCGGTCCCAAAAGGGTCCTTCGATGTTTGATTTTACGAGTCCAAGGAAGGAAAACTCGGTAGTTTTTCATGTTTAGAGAGTCTGAAAAGAACTAAAGAAGACTCCAACGATCCTTTTTCGTAAAGTTAGCCTCATCACCCGAAAAAGAGTAAAACAACGCGGGAGAGGACTTTTCCAGTCATGATTGGCTGGAGTATTCCTTTTTCGTAAATAGTACTTCCTGGTCCGAAAAAGGGGGTAAACTATCACCAGAAAGACGATCATTCAAATGCTTTTACAAGCGTGAAAGCATCAAGTTCGCTTGGCAATCTTTTCCTATTTAGGGAGTTTGAAAAGAGCTTAAAGAGGACTCCATGTACAACTTTGTCATGGTTGATGACCGAGTACGACAAAGGAAAAGTAAACTCGGCACAGTTCCTTTTCCGTAAATAGTCTAGCGAGGCTGGATAAAGTGATAAACCTATACTCGTTAGACACACCTTTTTGCTCAATTTTTAACGAGCACGACAATGGTATCAAAAGCACTCGAAATCTTTTTCATTTTTGGATCCAGAGCACGAAAAAGGAAAAGTAAGCTCAAACCACTTTTCATATTTTAACCAGAGCACGAAAAAAGTGAAAAGTACGCTCAAACACCATCTTACTGTTTTTAACAAGCTCGAAGATAGGCTGGAAGAATGCTCATGATGTCTGCTTCATTTTTTAATGAGCTTGTAACATAAAATGAACTATGCTCAGAATAATTTTCATGGTTTAATGAGCTCGAAACCTAAAAAGGAAAGTATGCTCGAAAATGTTCCCAATGGTGAACTTCTTCCCATCATGAAATCCAAAGGTTGGTACATGCCCCCAGCATGATTGCGAGAAGTAAGTGACTTAGCTCCAACGTGGTGTGGAGAGGTGATCGAGTTGACTTCAACGTAACTTCCAGAGGTTGAAAACATGCCCCCAAGCTTCATTTCATTCTCCTAAAGTATAGGTGGGTGAAAAGAAGGTTCATGTACTAAGTCTACGAGGAGACTCGACTCAAAGGGAAAGGATATGTTTCATTTTTTAACGAGCTTGACACAGGAGTAGAACTTTGCTCATAATATTGGTTTCATTTTTTAATGAGCTTGAAGCCAATGGTAAAATCTGCTCACCGTTAAGGCCCATTGACAGGTTCCTTCCAAACATGATGACCAAAGGTTTGTAAATTCCCCCCAGCATGATTGATAACGGCTAAACATGCCCCCCAAGCTTCGTTTTGTCTGACAACTCTTCTTCCTTACCCAAAAAGTCCTGGATACTAATCCGAATGCATTCACCAGGGGGGGTAGGGAGAACTAGGACCAAGTGACCTAGGAAGATGAAATGAAGGTTCAAATCCTAACTCTAGCGAGAGACTCGAACAAATAGAAAGGAGATCTATTTCATTTTTACACAAGCTTGAAATAGATAATAACAATGCTTGAAAGGGTCCTTTTTATTTTTTAATGAGCTTAAAACAGAAAGAAATTATGCTCGAAGGTGGTTTCATTTTTACACAAGCTTGAAACCGAATGTAAACCATGCTTGGGATTGGTTTCGTTTTTACACAAGCTCGAAACCAACGGCAAACTGTGCTTGAGGATCGGTTTCATTTTTTAACGAGCTTGAAACAAAGAATAAACTATGCTCGTAGGTAGTTTCATTTTTACGCAAGCTTGAAACCAAAAGTAAACTATGCTTGAAATGATGGTTGGTTTCATTTTTACACAAGCTTAAAACCAAAAGTAAACTATGCTTGAAATGACGGTTTCATTTTTTAATGAGCTTGACATCGGAATAGAACTTTGCTCCAATGTCCCACCCTTAGGGGGAAGAAACCACTAAAACATGTGGAACATTTAGGGAAGTTTGGTGACTAGGAGTCATGCGATGAGTGGGCGTCACAAAGGAAAGTTGATCGATGGTCACAACATTCCCATGATGGGGAAAATACATCACTCGAAAGAGTGAGGACACTACAACCTTCATTGCATAGACGTAATCACGTCCAAGGAGTAGATTAAAATCTAAGGGACCTTGGACGACCATGACATCAATACAGACAGTTTTCCTCCCCAAAGTGATAGGTAACTGAGGAAGGGACCCTAAAGGTCCAGTAGGCCTTCTATTGAAAGCCAGTATCTGGTCAGTGACAAGCACAAGCCGAGGAGAACCTAAGGCTTGCCAAGTAGTTGAGGATAGAATACTAACAGAAGCTCCTTTATCAACTATCGTACGAAACATTTCTTTATCGGAAAACCCCTACAGATATTTGAAAAGGAACACTCGAAGGAAGACGAGATTCTGTTAAACCATTCCAATCAAAGGAAATAACCTCAGTACTTGGAGGGGGTCTCGCGGAAAACGGACAGGGTTTCCCCTTGCCGAGGACATTCTGAACCGATAAGGAAAACATCAACGGTTTCCAATTCACTCTCGCTTGGAAGATAAGAATGGGACAAAGATTGTGTCAAGGTGACTACTTTAGTATGGACTTTCTCCAATGAAAGAGCGAGATCGAGTGGGGATGACAGCGACTCAATCACTTCACTCTCAGGAGGGAGAGTGGGATCAATTGCAGATGAAACTCAATTGATCACTTGGTCAACCAGCGGGGGGTCGAGGGACAACTTACTATCCCTTGTTGGAAGCACCAGTTGAGAACTAGTAATATCTTCCAACCACTGCGAAGCTTCATCCATGCTTGGACAAAGAAAAGTACGGTTCATACCCTTGCATATCAAACAGGGATATAGGAATTTACCCTTCTGACCCTTCACCAAGGGGTCATTGGTTGAGGGAGTGTCATTGACATGATGGTCAGAGGTCAACGATACAATTGGTTTGGGGTTTTTAGACCAAACTTCTGACACACGGGAAAGACCAGGGCAATCCTTGAGAAGGTGATCACCCTTGCAAAGTTTGCAGGGGAACTTGGGCTTACGAGGTGTTTTCATAGAATGAGTGCCATTAGGGGAAACCGGTTTACGCTTGGTCTCTTCCTTATCCTTCTTCTTCTTAAATTTCCTTTTATTCTTCTTCTTATCCACCTGATTACTAACATATTGCTTTGATCAGGCGAGGAAGAAGGAACGGAAGAAGATTCATCCGACAAAGAAGGGGAAGGATTAGTTTGGATTTACTCTCTCGTGGTGGAGAGTTAACATTCGAAACATTGGGTGCAATCGGAATTATTGGATTGAATAACCATACTGGTAATCCTATGGTTAATCCAGGAAGATTTAACGTGGCAATAAAGGGAGGACCAATATGTCCAACTGGAGGAAAAGTAAAAGGTACCCCTTGAAAAGGGGTCTCTGGATTGGTAGTACCAGAAGGAGCATGGGTGCATGGAGGTGGATTCTCCATGGAACAAAACTAAGTGATTTGGACGAAGTCTTGTTAAAAGGAACTCAAAAACCCTCAAGCAACCGAGCATGCGAAAGGGGAGCTAGGAAAAGTCAAGGCTCACAGGCCAAAAGAGAAAGCTCAAAAAACTATACTGAGGCTGCTTGCCACAGTAAGCGAGCTGTACAACAAAAATGGCCAGAATGCCAACAAGCAACCCTACAAAGAAAAAGACCCTCTACAAGATAGTAAGCAAAAACCTCCTAACTAAGAGCTGGAGACCTCAACAAATTGTATCCTTCGCAAGGTGATGAAATCCAAGTCGAACAATACAAAATGAGAGACCAATAATGGAAGGATATCCCTCTACCGCAAGGGATCCTAGGTAAAGAGCCCTAGAAGAAAAGTCACTAAGCTACCTCGTTCATGACACGTTGGAAAAGGTTTTCGGCGCTTCTGCCTTATCACCCTTGCATTACTATGAATACAAGGAAGACAATGATCGATGTTGCCTTAGGGCTAAGTGGAGTGTGGCATTCCACAGAGTCCATCCGGTTCTCAATCTCGCGGCGGTTTAACCCTTGAAAGTTAAAAACAGTCAGGAGGCCCCTCCACAAACTGGCTATGACCGTGTCAATAAATACTAGAGGATTTTAGTTCCCTAAAGACAACAACTATGTCTCAGATGAAAAATGACAAGGGGGAATTATTTTGATGCCTATCCCCGGTGTCCTACCTAACTACCAAATTCTTTTGATTTCCTCAAGTGAGGTTAATGTTGGTTTAGTTAGGGAGATTAATTTTAGAGGCTGTCTTACTCAATCGGGTAAATGGACGTGAAACTTGGTGGTGTTGTGACGACCCAAACCATGCAAATGAGAATGAATCGAAAGGAGCCTTTCTATTCAATGAACACTAGCTAAAGTAAGGAAAAATTCTTTCCGTTCCCAATATGCACAACCCAATGCACATGCAATTTTATTTCTTTTCAAAATGATAGAAAGAAGTAAAATATGTACCCAAGACTAACCATAAGTAATGAAAAAGTTCTTCATATGAACACCAAACGTAATGATTCTAATCCATTTCCTATCTTTTCACACTTGAAAAAGACACATCCAAGCTATGGAAAGAAAGATTCTACAAATGCTTCCAAGCAAATACAAGAAAAAGAGAAGAACCTAATAATATCGTTTAACTCAAATGCACATAAATATGAAACAAGCATTTCTTCTTCTCATGAATGTAATACCAAGAATGTCAAATGCTTAAATTAAAGCAAGAAGAATACCTATGTGTTTCAATTTCATGAATATGGTAAAAGAACGACAAAATCAAGCTTCTCTTTGAACTAAAGCGGAGGCAAGGAATCAATCTTTTCCAACGACCAATAAATAGCTAAAGATGCAAAGGAAACAAAGCGCAAAACCCAAGAAAATGACTTCTAAAGATAAGGATGTCCCAAGTTTTTCAAAGCCAATCTAATCAATCGAAATGATGCCAAACCAAACAAACCTTTGGAATATCACATTAAAGAGATTTTTGAAAAAAAAAAAATGAATCCAATCACAATCCGATGGTGAGAAGAAGTTTTAAAAACCAATGCAACCTATTGGGGCTTGAAAAGAATGATAATTCTACCCAACAAGCAAACAAAGCACTAGTCTGACTCAAGAAACCAAACAAAGGCTTTGATCTTCCAAAAGATGCAAAGAGTTTCTAAAACAAGCTAAAAATGAATTGTATCAGTCCAAATTAGTCATGTAATGGTCACAAAATCACTAATCAAGAGACTCTAAATCAGAAAAATTGAAAACGTACACAAGAGATCAAGTTAACCCAAGGGGATTTCAACTTTCCAAGATAGAACCTAGTCTTCCAAACAAAGAAAAAGGGGCACAAATCTTCCCAAATGAGGTTTGGAAGGGTTCAAAGTTATGTTATAGAGATCCTAAAGTGACTGGGAAGGTACACTTGACTCCCAGAACTGAAAAATGGCTTAGAGGACTCAAAATTGACCAAATGGCCTCAAAGATGCCAATGAAGGACTAGAGACAAAAATGTGGATGAAAAGGACTCAAAAGAGGCTCAAATCTCTTTAAAAATGTGTAAAAAAGAATCCAATGGACCATATGGAGGCACCCCAAGATTTTGGGAGCAAAAAAACCCAAGGGAACCCCTCCAAATAAGCTCAAAAATGACCCAAAAAATGACAGTGCCGCCCCCTAGAACACTGTGGGGGAGCGGTAGTTGGATAGTACCGCACCCTAGAACACTGTGGAGGAGCGGTAGTTGGACAGTACTGCACCCTAGAACACTGTGGGGGAGCGGTAGTCTCCTGTAGGATTAAAAAATCAAAGTTTGGCCAAGATCCGAGCAAGGATAAGGTCCTAAGTTTAAAATGGTCCTCAATGATGATCAAAGAGGATCTAAGGTGATGAGAAACAACACTTAGAAGAGGATTTGATGACCTAAACAAGCAAGCAAAGGTGAAACTAGGGAAGCAAGGCTCCACAGTGGAGTCGCCAGTTTCTGTTGTGAGAAAATCTCCCTATGAATAGGTAGATATCCCCTTGGGATTAGAAAAGGCCCCTAGTTGCCTACCCAAGACAGAGATGAAACAAATAGACACTATAGTCCTCCTAGATCTAGCTCACACATCAGCTAATAAGCTATGGAAATACAAAGCAAGTAGATGGCATACCTTACTTTGATGGTTGTCGTGCTACTCCTAAGTTGCTATAGCTCTAGCCTTTGATTATGGACTTATGAACCTGTTCACAAAGGAAAGACAACACCTTATCCAACGCAATATATGTATAAACAAAGATATAACTATATAAATAGAGACAATTTCATGCATTCGTCATTAAAGACATGAAAATGAGAGGAATAGTCTAAGTTATATTAATGATAAGAAAGCCAAAAGAAGCTGATTACAATGTTATACCTTGATGTCCAAAGTAGTAGCACCTCCTTCCAAGCTCTCCAACATCACCCTTGCAAGACTCATAGGATCATAGGTTTAGTGTTTCCAAGATCACCCCCCCAAGCTCATGGATGGCTCTCTTTATGTAGGATTTGGGAGGCCAACCACTAAGAAGAGATTATGGATCTAAGTGAATAATATGTGGATCAAAGATCTAAATCATGCCAAGGAGGGAAAGTGAGATGGGATTTGAAGGGGTACCTCATCCCAAGAAAATCTCCATGAGATCCAAGATCCAAAATAAAAGGAATAAGCCTAAACCAAAACTACCGCTCCCCTATAACTAAGCAAAGCGCGGTAGTACCGCTCCCCCATAGGCATGCAGAACGCAGTAGTTTGACACTACCACTCCCCCATAGGCATGCAGGGCGCGGTAGTTCCAGAAGACTTAATTTTTGGAGGTGGTTAATGTGGGTTTCGACCCCTTGCTTGTTGGATTTTCTTCCAAGTGTGACTAGGGAAAGTACCAACATTAGAATGAAGGGTCCTAACACCCTTAGGAGGCATAAACATCATGTTTTCCATGGTGGTGAAACATGTATATTCTCACTTACACATGGTGTGGCAAATTGAGGTATAAAAGAACGGCTTGTTGTTTCAAGCGAATTCTGGCCATGTGCGGATTGTCCTATAGAATGAGAAGAATCTGATCGCGGTTGCGAAGAACCGAGTCAATTTCCTAAACTGGGGAGCTGCTAAGGGTGTATGGAAGAAGAACTGGCAGTGTCTGTCCATAGAATGCTTCATATGGTGTCCTTTGAGATGTGGTATTGTACCACCAGAGCGCTGCTAGGAAATCCATAGAAATAGTTGGCCAAAGATGTGTAGGGATGGGAAAGGGTTTGAGCAATCCCGAAAGGAGTGTCGTTTCACCCTTGTTGACCTAGAAAGTATCACAGTCAAACACCATCTGTTGAATTGTCATTTTCAGTCCCTGCCAAAAGAAGTTACATTGTTCCCGGTCATACATTTTGAAGAACCCAGAGTGCCCTACTGATGAAGAAGCATGGAGTTCATAGAAGAGATAGCCCTGTTGAACATATTGCAACCAATTTGGAACAAGCATAGAAAGAGCTGTAAGAGAAAATGGGTCATCAATTGTGCGAGAAGGAGCATCTGCCACTATATTGTCCTTACCCTTCTTGTAAGTGATCACATAGGGATAACCCATGAGTTGGATAACCCATTTCAGGTGTGTTGGGTAGGAGACCCATTGTTCCAGAAAATTTTCCAGACTCTGGAGATCAGTCTTGATGCAGAAATAATTCCCTAATAGGTATGGCTGCCAAGGTATACAATAAAAATAAGGATGATTGGGATCTCATAATACCAACAATATTGTGGGCATATAGGACAACTTGTAAAACGTTGACAGGCCATACACCTTTCAGGTTAGCATATGGACAAGAAGTTGTCATTCCCATGGAATACATAGTACCAAGCTTGAGAATTGCAACATTTACAAATATGGATGATGCTAAGACAATGGATGAAAGAATACTACAATTAATTGGATTGGAAGAAGACCGCTTCATTCCAGGCTTTCACCAACAAGTACATAATGCTAGAGA
This sequence comes from Larix kaempferi, assembly GCA_027924585.1. Taxonomy (NCBI): domain Eukaryota; kingdom Viridiplantae; phylum Streptophyta; class Pinopsida; order Pinales; family Pinaceae; genus Larix; species Larix kaempferi. Next base: position 672,758 of record BSBM01001239.1, read on the forward strand.
AAAAGTATGGCATGATAGACACATCAAGCACAAGTTCTTCCAGGTAGGAGACGTTGTCCTCCTTTATGATAGAAAATTTATGAACTTTCCTGGAAAATTCAAAATGCATTGTTCAGAACCATGCATTGTCAAACATGTTACTAATGGTGGAGCAGTTCAGTTAGCCACATTACTTGGAAAAAACTTGCAAGGACTTGTTAATGGGAGTAGATTAAAGCCTTAAAGGGATGGCTCTACTCCTATAGGAATAATTTAAGCAATGCAAGAATGTTTTAAGTGTCAATTATAGTTGAAATTGGGCACTAAAATAGAGAAGAGAGTCTGCACACAACATTTTTGTTAGAATGCGAAGTTTACAAGATTTGAAAATGTGTTACGAAGAACACATAGAAAACCAAGTTGCGAAGTTCAGTCAAAGCAAGAAGGTAGTGTTGCGAAGTTCAACCAGAAGAAGGGAAACACGAAGTGAGACTTTCCACTCACCTAGCTGCCAGTGAAGCTAGAGAAAACTAGTCATTATAGTTTTGTTTGGAAACTAGCCGTTATATAGCACTTTTGGGAAACCATTTTTTTTTGCGTTAAGGCATATTTGTCCATTGAAGACACATTTAATGAAAATAAAGGACCAATATCTAAGCAATATTTGTCCAATTCACATAGCATTTAATGTTAACTTAGTCATTTTTGGGCACATCTTAATGAAGTTGTGGCTATAGATAGTAAATATCACATAGTTACTATTTTTACCGTGACTTTTAATTTTACCGCGAGTGATTTCTGAGTTTTTACAAGTTGAGATTAGAGCATTCCGACAGTTTATGTCTGAGCAAAAAATCCTACAAGATATATTAAGAGAATTCCATCAATTTGGTTTAGAAGGAATTATGAAGAGCCCTGTGAATAAAACAACTTCATAGAAAGGTGGGACCTCTAGTGCCTCAACGCGGCCTACACCAAAGCAGAAACAGAAAGATAAGAAAAAAGCTACAAAGCCAGAGAAACCGAAGATTGCAGAAAATATGAAAGCATATCTGCTAGAGCAACCTCATGAGAGGATGATTCTACTGATACCCAAGTACATCCCTCCGTGAAGAGATGATGCTCCGGTGGTCATACTGAACAAGAACCCGCAGAATGAGATTCTGTTGCCGTTGATGTCAACTCAGGTTCTGGAGAAGGATAAATTTCTAGGAAATATTCTTGAATGCAAGTTCTCATATCATAATTTCTTGCATTCAACTAAGTACCCACAGTTTCAGCCGTAACAATACATGTGCAGACACTATGATGAAGCGAGTAAGCAAACAACATTTCAAGCACAATACTAGATTGCGCGATTGCAATCCTCGTGAATGTTGAATTTACTGTGAATTCCGCATTTTGAACGCAGTCCAGATCTCACAGCAGTTGTGCAAACATTGTTGTCATGCACACACCAAGGATACTTGTGGTTAGCCCGCAAGATTGATATCAACATTGACCTTATATACAGAATTACACACTTAATCAAACGAGACACTAACCCTACAATAGAGTTCGTAGGCAAGAATAAAGATAAATAAATCACAAGGAGGATGGAGAGTGAATTCAGCTTGGTAAAAGGAACCCATGGATATCAAGCAAATCAGATTAAGGATGTTTCCACATGGTTCACGTTTCAATTGCTCACAGGAAAAGTACTAAGGAAATGCAGACCATCAGAAGTGTCGGCCACTGCGATATCCTTAGCTGCTGAGGCTAAGGATGGATTGCAATACAATTGGTCAAGTTAGCTTTTGAATGAATTCTTATATGATGTAGCGGATGCGCAAGACAATGGCTATCAGTTTCACTATAACTTGTTGATAGTCTTGATCGCATTCGTGGGCTGGAAAGAGCTGAAATATGAACAAAGTGTACCGGTGTTCACTGGAGATTGTTGTGGACCTAGATATGCTAACATGTCGAGCAATTCAAATCCAGATAGACAAAGACTGAATAATGTGAAGTTGTACACATTCTACAAGAATTTATGCGAATTAATTAGGCGTACTTCGTGCATTCTGTAGGAAATAACAACAACATATATCTGGAAGATGAGATTCAAAGAGGGCCTTCACTTTATCTTCATACAACCTAGAGAACCAACAAACCCAGAATGGTATGAGGGTCAATATCAGCTAGATGTACAGAAGATTGACATCATCCTTGAAGATTGGCTTCCCAAATGGAAAATTGATGCGCCGGAGTCACTAGTCACGACATCTAAGGAAAGCGCCAATGAAAGTGACACCCAAGAGAAAGAAGAAGAGAAAGATAAAGCACAAGAATAACAACTAGCTGCTGATTTTCCAGCAAGAGAAAAGAGGAATAACCCCAACACAGTTGTGTTAGGGAGATCGAAAAGAAAGAAGCAGAAAGCAAGTAAGACCCCACTCAATGCGAAGTTGCATGATGATGACTATGACTAAATCACAGCCATATTTCATGAGCATATTGAAGAGATTCTCTCAATAAAATACAGTAAGCAAAAGAAACTCCAAGCAAGTATGGTAGAGAGCATCGCAGAATTGAAGAGGATGATGGCGAGAGCAGAGAAAATACAGAGAGATTTAATAAGAGAATCAGACTCCGAAGACAGATCAGAGGAGTCAAGCTGAAGGAAAAACAAAGCACCTGCACTCACAATGTGATCTCGGTTATGTGAAAATCCTCACAATAGATCTAAGAGCTGATGTATACCTCATAAGAAATATTAAGGAGGAAAATAAAAGAAGAGTGTAGAATGGAGCAATAGAACATAGATGCAATAGAACCAAGATAGAAGCAGAATAACATCACACTAATTCATTAATCATAATATGAATAATAAATAATACAATGGAGAGGATTCAAATGCCAAGGTGGCAATTCGAATTAGCACTCATAATCATATCAATAGAGTGTTATCAATGCACAAGTAACCATCAACCATGTGTCAAACTGAGTCTAACTGAATGTAGTAGGTGTAAGTAATGCATGGACCACTAATGTAGTGAAGGAGAATCCAAGGAGGGCGCATGAGGAGCTAACTGTAGTGAAAATAGTCAACCAAGTCTCTCTGGAGGTCCATTGGAGTGTTTCAGTGAGTTAACTAGTCAATCTATCCTCAAATCAGGGAGAGATCCACAAATCAAGCAACTAAATGAGTTTGCCACTGGTGGTAGGTGAGAGAGAGCGCACTTCACATGTGGTAGGTGAAAAGAGGGTGCATCACTGACTAGGAGGGATGGAACTGAGTGGAAACAAGCTCCTGGGGCTAGTAAACTAAGCACCATGTGCTGGGAGACAACATACTAATGACTGGGATGCATGCAATTGCATTCATTCATGCAAAAAGGCATGCATGACTAAATGCAAAATGTTGGTAGGATTAGGATGGAGTATAGGAATATCCTAACACCCCCCCTTAATCCATCTTGGGCCCTGGTAACTGAGACCAAAGGTCACCCAATACAATGAATAATAAAGAACAGTCCACAAAACAAGGAAATGGGGAAAAACCTCATGGGAAAAATACACCCCCCTAAAAAGAGATTGTAGGGAACACCAAAAAATAAATGCTCCAAACTCAAGCAGGTGTGATGCTTGGTCATTTGTTTGGAGGTATCTTCTTCTTGGGAAGAAGTGGTTCATGCTCCAAAAGCATGTGCTTGTGTTCTCCTTTAGTGGATGCAAGCGAATATGGAGACATTTTCTTGTACTTGCTCTTAAGACCAAATGTGATGAGAACAAATCCAAATATATGAGGATGATCCTAGAACCTGTGATTTGAATCAGCTGAGGTAGGATCAAATCCATGAATGTGTAGATAGTCTTTTGTTATCTCCTTTGAACCATCATAGGTGAGATCATGCCCAAAAGAACCATCACATGATAGTGGTTGCTTGGACTTCAAATCAGCTCCAAGACTTGATAAATGGTTTCGTGAGATCTCCTTTGAACTAGCAGGGGTGAGATGAAAACCAAATGAATCATGATATGCATGATAAATGATCCCAAGCGAATGGTAATGCCCTACATCTTCAATGAACTTCCGAGAGCATGTACAAATGATCATATAGTAGTACATAAGAGGTAAGTGATCAAGGAGAGCAAATGCATCACCTCCAATTGTTGATTTAACATCTGAAAAATTCAATAGATCATCATTATGAAAACCAACAAACTCTTGTGCAAGAGAGTATTTAAGAACCTCTTCAGTTTCTAGAGTGTGAGTTGGCTCGGAATTCGAAATAGAAGACATTGAGAACATGAGTGTTGAATCTGCAAGTTCTTCTTCTTTTTGGACAACTTCATTATGAGACATGTTTGATACTGAATCGTGATCAGAGAGACCCTCAAGGAGGGAGAATGCATCACTAGGCTTGCTCTCCAAATAGTTTGCACCAATCCCTTCATTCTGTTTTCCAAATCTTTCATCCAGACGGGCCCATTGCTCTATAGGATTTCTCACCTTCATTTAACTAATCATTCTCCTCATCAGAGGATTTGAACTCTCTTTCAAGACAATAATAAAAAATACCATGTCTCTTCAAATATGCTATCATCTTTGGTTTCCACTCATCATAGTTGAATGGAGAGAGAGGAGAAATTCCTTCCATATTCATGGAAGTTGTTGCAAAAGACCTGAAAAAAAAATAGAGAATATATGCAACTGCTACTGCTGCAAAACTGCAGAAAACTATTGCAACTGCTGCTGCACTCGAAATCTTGGTAATAACCTACAAAAAAAAAACTCTTAAGAATGGAGATAGACTATACTCTCAACATGCTTTGATACCATGTGAAAATCCTCATAGCAGATCTAAGAGCTGATGTATACCTCACAAGAAATATTAAGCAGGAAAATAAAAGAAGAGTGCAGAATGGAGCAGCAAAACATAGATGCAATAGAACTCGGATAGAAGAAGAATAACATCACACTAATTCATTAATCATAATATGAACAATAAATAATACAATGGAGAGGATTCGAATGCCAAGGTGGCAATTCGAATTAGCACTCATCATCATATCAGTAGAGTGTCATCAATGCACAAGTAACCATCAACCATGTGTCAAAATGATTCTAACTTAATGTAGTAGGTGTAACTGATGCATGGAGCACTAATGTAGTGATGGAGAATCCAAGGAGGGTGCATGAAAAGCTAACTGCAGTCAGAATAGTCAACCAAGTCTCTCTGGAGGTCCATCAGAGTGTTTCAGTGAGTGAACTAGTCAATATGTCCTCAAATCAGGGAGAGATCCACAAATCAAGCAACTAAATGTGTGTCGTTGGTGGTAAGTGAGAGAGGGCGCACTTCACATGTGGTAGGTGAAAAGAGGGAGCATCATTGACTAGGAGGGCTAGAACTGAGTGGAAACAGGCTCTTGAGGCTAGTAAACTAAGCACTAGGTGCTGGGAGACACCATAGTGATGACTGGGATGCATGCAAAAATTCATGCATGACTAAATGCAAAATGCTAGTAGGACTAGGATGGAGTATAGGAATATCCTAACACGTTATTCCACATAGATCTGACGAACATGATATTCCTGTCTGATGAAATCACTGAAGGTGCGAAGAAGCTCTCACATTTGGATATTAATGTGGGAATGTTTCCCATTGAAGGACTACACGATCTACATCTGCAAGTTGTAGAATAAATCAAGGAAAAATATATGATCTCTTACAACCAACATCTCAAGCTAGAAGAAAGTTATAAAGAGTTGGGGAATGAATGCAAAGAAAAGCCCAATGAGCTAGAAAATTCTTATGAGAAGCAGAAGAGGCTTAAGAAGGCAGTAGCAGAAGTCTGCGCAAAGTTCCCATACTTCGAAGAAGAACCGAAAGTGGAAGAAACTATTGTTAAAATTGGTTCCACGGTAGGAAATATCAAAGCACAAATGGAAGATATGGAGATTGGTTACAAATAAAATATTGTTGACTTAGAGTCAAGGAAACAACCTGACACTCCACTAGAAGTAAAGGAAGCAAGGGATAAAGAATTGAAGACTTCAACTGAGAACATCTCCGCAAAAGTTGCGAGGTGTTAAGATTTGCTAGAAGAAGTGACTAAGTCATGGGCCATGCTGCAAGAAGACCTAGACTTACAGAAAATTTAGGATGAAGTCCAAACAAAGCAAAAGGACCTCAACAAAATGAACACGGATATGAAGGACTTTTCACCAAGGAAAATAATACAGAAGTTCACAGAGACAAAGGAGATTTAGAAAGATTTGAAGGAATTAAGAGCAAAGGAAGCTGAAACTTCAGCGAAGTTGGAACCTATGCAAGAAGAGGCATTGGCACTCTCTGAAGAGATCGACACAAAGCTACAAGAGCTTTGAGCGACAGAGAGCACAGTTAAGGACCAAATGCAAGAACCTATCTCCGCGATGTTACTCGATACGGTGAAAGAATATGAGAAAGAGACTAAATAGGTTGTTGCAAAGCTGAGCGCAACATACCAAGAGTTTTCAATGAAGATGAGAACCCCAAGTGCTATGAAGACAAAGAAACCTAGTCTAAGTGGCTCAGGGATGAGTCACAAGTAAGTTTTACGGGCCTGTTGGGCGCAACCCAAGTAAGGGAACGTTTGGAAGAAAATTACAGTTAGGAGAGGCCTGACTTTAACCATTTTTGAAGATAAGCGACTCCATAAATCCCTGGCAGAGCTTATGGAGTGAAGTACAGTCAACAAGAAAAGAACCCGTCTCCTTAGTAAAGATGAAGTACTAAGGACAGTCAGAGGTGGTTGAAGAAGTTAAAGAACAAGCGGCAACTTGATTGCTATAGGATCCAAAAGTAAAGAAGTGGAATGGTGTAAAGGACATGCCATTGCAGAAGTCAAAACTGTGCCTATCAGAGAAGCGCCAAAATTCAGGAGAAGCAACATCGAAGGGACAATGAAGTTAAAGCTAAGCGTGGTCTACATGATAACCACGGGGTTTTTTGGGTTTAAGGGTACTATGGGGGTTGGTCCATAGCTATTGTAATATGTGACCTTCGGGCAAATCTATATATATGAATATTTTGTATAGGGAAGAGTTAGATGATATAGGGTTGGTTGGGATTTTTGGAAGTTAGACGAATTTCGACATTGGAGGATTGTTAGAGATAGACTAAGAGAGAAAATACTCTACAGCTGAGTGTGTAGAGATATAATTGTAGAGAAGAGTCTGCAACTGAGTGTGTAGATTGGAATTGTTACCCTTCCAAGTAATATAAGAACAGTTCCTGTGGACGTAGCTCCCTCTTGGTGGTGAACCACGTAAATCTGTGTGTTGTGTATGAGTTTATGGAATGTTTTGAGTTCATTTTATTGTATGTTTATGTGTTTGTTTTCATTTGTATGTGGATGGAAAGCATACGTTAAGTAATCGGAACACATGTGTATGAATACTGCGAAGTAATACTAAGTGTGATGAATGTGTAGTTAGCCGGTAAAGATAACAAAGATTCAGCGTAGTTCTGTAGGATGTTGGTAACTTCAAAGTGTAAAGTCATATGTTTATATAGTCATGTAAAATATATGTTAAGGAAGGGATTTTTTGCGAGGTCAAGTAACCACATCCACGCATCATCAAGGTTACAGAAACCTGATTCTGTAACCCCCCATAGTTCACTTCGGGTGAGACGTCATCTTGTATAGAGGTTGATGCCGAAAGGGACAGTGAAAGGGGCTTTGTTGTTTCTACAAGATAACTTCATCAAAACCGGGTCATCCCAAGGCAGACCAACAAGAAGTATGCCCCCAATCACTTGAAGAAATACTTAGTTCGACTTAATGAGGAAAAACTAGGGTCATTCATCTGGAACGCTGCCTTCCATAGCACAAGGATCATCCAAGACCACTGCTTCCGGAAAGTTAGGAATGGATAGTCAACGAACTTCTCAGAAGAATCTTGGTAGTAGATGCCAAAATTGGATAGCCTAGATATCATGGCGATTTGTCAAGCTAACTACAGGACGGTGGGTTTGACAAAGGTCAACCAATATTGGAAACCTGACTTGGGGATTGGTGGCCACAGGGAATGGAAACCACCTGAGTGGTGGTATCAAAGGGATTCAGAAGAGGAATGGTTTAGAATCCAGGATAATATCCAGGTGTTGTAGGTGGAACCTTTTCCCAAAAAAATTTGTAGAAAATTGTGCGGCCCCTCCTTAAATTTTCGATTTACTAAGGTTTTTGTTCCATATTCCTTTGATTACAAACCTTTTGACACTTAGAATTTTTTTGGCGTAAAATTGAGCTTTTCTATATTGGAACAAATCAAGTTTTGCACTGAAATAGTTGGGGAACATTTGTGTTTTATGTGATTCTTTGACGACAAATTGCGTTCCGGTAAAACGGTCGGAAAAAAGTCAGTTTGGGCACGATCGAAGCAAAAGTGGATTTTATGCCGAAACGATCAGAGCCTTTTTTTTTGTTTTTCCATCGAATCTATCCTGCATCAAAAGGAAGTTGGATTTTGTACCGAAGAAGTAAAAGGATTTGAATAACTCATTGAATAAATTTGTTTTGGCTTTGGTTTCAATATCTCATTGAATAGCTCTATTTAGGTTTGATCACAAACCAATATAATGATTCGATGATTTACATTGTTTGAGAGAATAATTCCTTGGGATATCCTTTAATATAAAAGGAAGGCATGCTTTCCCCTATGGAGCAGGTTGTCATTGAATAAATGTTGGATGGACAAGTCATTGTCAACAACTTGGGTCTGAGCTCTTAACTAGATGAAATATTTGATTTGGTTTAATGATATCCAGTGTTGATATACTTTATGTTTCAAAGTTTCTTTTTGGAAAGATTACAACTTCTATTACATGTATGTGTAAGCTTTATTTTGCAGGTCATATGCAGACCGATGGGCCTATTAAAGTCTAACTTTCTATATAAATTTTTTTAATGATTCTAAAGAGCTCTTGTTGTCTATGTATACCATCAATAGTTCTATTGTATTGATAATGTTGAAATCAATGTGTAGTACAAAATTCTAGCTTCTCCATGAGCCAAAGTGGGTCATACATAAAAGTAGTCTAAAAATAAAGGAAATCCCTAATGTAATTTAGTTTCAAATTTGAGTATCTTATAGCCACTCGCTAAAAATTAAATAAAATCAAGACGTCCAATGTCCATGCAAACTAGAAATAGGCTCGATAGTACCGACAACCTATACAACATAGTTCAGGTGGTTATTATGAAATACCTTAAGTGTATAAATATGATATGAATTTTCTAAGTTCGATGAACATAGCACCCATGAATAAATCAAATAGTATCGGTCGAAAATAGCTCAGGAAACTGCCAATTTTCTAAAGGATGCATCTAACCTAAAGGTAAAAATAAAATTCCATCAATATAATTTTTGAAGTTACCCGCCAAATTGATTGGCCACTAATTGATTTCATTAATATATGCATATATAATGCCACCATTATATTAACTACACCACCATGATATTAACTATGTGGACCTTAAAAAAAAGTAATTGCATGCTTCACTTTTGAAGGCAGTTGGTATTTAATGAAATAAATCAATGCAAATCTAATGCCACCATTATCATAACTACACCACCCTAATCTTATCTACGTAGACATTAAACAAATATTTAATTGGAGGTTTCACTTTGGAAACCAGTTGGTAAATTTAATGAAATTTAGAATCTCTAGATAGTTAACCTATGATAGACCCACTATTGGTTAAAAATTTCAGCTAGCTAACTCATGTTTAAGTGGAAATGCAACTAGTTTACTCATCTCTTTGCCTAGAAATTGTCTTAATTTTTATACTTTCTGGCTAAATTATCTTCTTTGCATTAACCCACATACCCTCCTTACAATAAAAAATTATATTTCCAAAAGCATCTGGAAAATTCTAGCCAATCAAAAAAGGAATCTTTTGACAAAGAAAAAAATATTTTGACATGCATTGATTAATTTTCTTAACGATATATGATAGATCATAGAAGTGGGTAAAATTCTATGAATTCTAAAGAATCTATAGGCTCACAACAAAAATATGTATCTACTTTTGATGGTCATGCTTTCAAGATACCTAATCAAGAAATTTCTTAAAAAAATAATCTACTATAGAGAGGATAATGTTGTGGCACTAAAGATTAGGAAAAATAGGTGATAAGGGTCTATGGGTCTTAAAAACAAAAAAACAAAAAAACAAAAAAATGGATATATTAAATGATGGTTTTCTTGAATTTTTTGTGTAAGTGTTGCATGTATGAAAAATAAAAATGTGCGCAATTGTATTCTAGTTCTCACAAATCTTTTGGGTTGTTGGACTTAATTCATTCCTATGTATTTGGTCATGTTTAAATTCCTTAGATTTTTAATGATGTGTATTTAGTGTTTATCATTGCGATTACCATAGAAAGACATGAGTATATTTTCTCCAAGCTAAATATAGGGCCTATAGTCAATTCAATGAGTTTAAATCTCTCTTGGAAAATCAAATTGGTATGAAGATTAAGGTACTGGGGATGAATAATGGTGGTGAATTTTGTTCTATATATTTTGATAAGTTTTGTAAGGAGAATAGAATTGAAAGGAATAATAAAAATTCATATGCCCCTCACCATAATGGAGTTGTACAATGAATGAACAAGATTTTGATGAAGAACTTTATTAGTATGCTTAGTGTAGCTAGCATAGAGAATAAGTTTCAATTAAAAGTAGTTTATACTGCATGCTATTTGATCAACATATATCCCACATAAGTACTTGCGGATAAGACCCCTACAAATTTATTGTGAGTATTTTGATCACAGAAGATCTAGGAGCTATGGAGAACCTCACAAAATCGAATTAATTTGCAAAAACAGTGGAAAAACTTGAAAAAGAAGATAAATTTACACACAATGTATGCTGAAACCTTTGATTAACTGATTGTCTAACATGTGAAAATGTTAGTAACAGGTTTTTATTACATCCATGAGAAATTCGAGAGCATTAGGTGGCTCAAGCTGAGTGTACAAGTCAACAATGCCAAATTGGCCTCAATCCCCCCTAGGTGGGTCCAACTCAATCCCAATCACCCCAAACAGTCACGAATTCTGGTGTGTAGGTGGCTGAAGCATGCTGGGTCATAAATGAGCTCAAGGCAGGCGTGGGTGAGCAAGTAGAGGAGTTTGGGGGGCCCAAGGGAGCATTAAATGCTCCAAATCTAGCCAAAAATGGGCAAAATCCACCCTAGCGCCCTTGGTCAACTGAAATTCCCCAAAACAAGGAGAGAGGGCGCACCAGCAATTAATGAGGGCGCACTTGTGGACAAAACAGGAGGCTGGGTGAACTGGTTTGGTTGGAAGTGGGTGTGAACACTCTCAAAAGTGGGTTTTTGACCAATTGTAGTCACCTAGTCCAAACGATGGTTTAATTAAGCACATGGGCAATAAAAATTTATGGATTATGGTACTAAGTGTGGATTACAGTTCTAACACCCCCCCTTAACCATAGCTTAGTACATCTCATGAAAGATAAGTGGGAGGCCTTGGCAACAAAGGCTCAAGTCACCTCATTACAAACAGAAATTTTATTTGTCCATATGAACCGAGGAAAAGAAGTAAAACCTCATGGGATAAAAACTTCCTTCTAAAATGGACATGGGGCTGAACCTGCAATTAAATTGCAGCAATCACCATCCATCACTCACTCCAAGCAAAGCTCTCAAGTGAGTGAAGGTCTTCTCAGTAAAGCACTTGGTGAAAATATCTGCAGTTTGCTCGGTGGATGGGCAATACTGCAATGAAATCACCCTGTCATGCACCAAGCCCCGAATGTAATGCATGTGGATCTCAATGTGCTTTGTTCTTTGCCTCTGTACTGGATCAGTAGATATCTTGATGGCACTTTGATTATCCACCCAAATATTGGTTGGAGAATCAATAGCAACACCAAACTCCCGAAGAATGCCTTGCAACCAAACACACTGTGTGGCTGCGTTCACTGCTGCCCTGTACTCGGCCTCTGCTGATGAAAGAGAAATTGTATGCTGTTTCTTACTTGACCAGCAAATGGGACCTTCAGCAAACATAAACACAAAACCTGAAGTGGACTTTCTATCGATGGGATCTCCCGCCCAATCGGAATCAGAAAATCCAGCTAGTTGAAGTGAAGAACCAGCTGCATAGTGTACCCCAAAGTTCTTTGTTCCTTGGACATAATGAAGGATCCTTTTGGCTGCCTTCCAATGGATCTCATGTGGCTGCTGCATATACCTTGCTACAGCACTTACAGCATAAGACAAATCAGGTCTTGTATGTGTAAGGTACAGCAAACTTCCAACTAGCTGCCTGTAGAGAGTGCAATCCACCAATGGGGAGTCTTCAAATTCACCTAGTTTTATGCCTGAAAGGAATGGGCACTTGGCTGCCTTACATTCAGCCATTTTAAACTTGAATAACAGGTCTGAAGCATACTTAGGTTGACTCAGCAATATACCTCTCTCAGATTGCTCAATTTCCAAACCCAAAAATTGCCTTAGCAATCCTAGGTCGCTCATGGCAAATTCACTGTGCAAAGAAGCTTTAATTGAGCCAATTTGTTTGGTGCAGATCCCTATAATTAAGAGATCATCAACATACAGTACAATGACCTGCAAATTATCATCACAATTCTGCAAATAAACATTTGGATCAGACTTGCATCGACAGAAACCAATTGAGAGCAAAAAAGCATCCATTTTGGCATACCAAGCCCTGGGGGCTTGCTTGAGTCCATAGAGTGACTTCTTCAACCTCCATACAAGTGTGGGATCCTCTTGGAATCCTTCAGGTTGCTGCATATATATCTCTTCCTGTAGCTCACCATGCAAGAATGCACTTTTGACATCCATGTGGTGAACTTCCCAACCTTTACTAGCTGCCATGGCTAGAGCTAGTCTAATTGAGTCCATCTTTGCAACCGGTGCAAAGGTCTCTGTATAATCCACACCATGGATTTGTGAGTAGCCCTTAGCCACTAACCTAGCCTTATACTTCAGATCAGAACCATCAGCAACAGGTTTGGTTCGAAAAATCCACTTACATTGCACAAGTTTCCTCTTGGGAGGAAGAGGCACCAAATCCCATGTTTTGTTCTCTTTGAGAGACTGGAATTCTTCTTGCATTGCTGCTCTCCACCTTGGATCATGATGAGCTTCCTGATATGATGTTGGATCAGATCCAATCATCATATAACAGTGATCAGCAAGTTCACTTTCATTTGCAAAGGAAGCATTGATTGTTTGAGATCTAGTCTTCCTAGGCTCTTGGGGATTGCCTGCCAATTCACCTGCAGCTTGTATGATTTTCTCAGCCCACTTGGGCCTTGATGGTGACTCATGTACAGCAATTTCATCTTCAGCCATGTCATCTTCAGCAATATCAGAAAAATCAGAGGTGGAATCATCACTAATTTCATTAAGGTGTGGAGGAGAGGAGCTTTCCCCCGGTGCAAGCTCAAAATCTGGAATTGGTTCTTCTTCGAATTGCACACTTCTCTCAATGAAAGTTTTAAGTGTGGATGTGTCAAAGAGCTTGTAGCCCTTTGTGTCCTCACCATATCCAACCATGATACATTCCCTTCTCTGTGGCTCCAAAGCCTTCCTCTTTTCTGATGGAATTCGAGCCCATGCTCTAGACCCAAAAATCCTGAAATTTGACACATTTGGTTTTTGGCCAAACCATGCCTCATAGGGGGTTTTTCCTTTGACTGATTTGTGAAAGGATCTGTTCTGAATATGAGCAGCACAATTGATGGCTTCAGCCCATAGCTTAGGGCTTAGATCCCTAGCTTCAATCATGCAAGTAGCCATCTCCTTGAGAGATCTATTTTTCCTCTCTGCCACACCATTTTGCTGAGGTGTGTAGGGGATTGAATGTTGCATTTGGATGCCACATTCCTCACAAAGGTGCTGAATGTTATTATTCACATATTCCTTTCCATTATCAGTCCTAAGGATCTTTATCTTATGACCACTATGGTTCTCCACTAGGGCTTTCCAAATCTTCAATTTCTCAAACACTTCTGACTTCAATTTAAGGAAGTAAACCCAGTAGAATCGAGAGTAGTCATCTATGAATGTAAGTACATACCTTGATCCACCATATGATGGAGTGGGAAGAGGACCAATGAGGTCTGAATGTACCAATCCAAGTGGTTGAGTGGCTCTCCTTGCCATTCCCTTCTCATAGCTGCGCTCAGGATGCTTTCCAACTACACACCCAATGCATGCACCATTTGCAGATCTGATTTCTGGAAGCCCTTCCACCATCTCGTCCTTGTGCAATTGCTGGAGATATTTGTAGTTCATGTGGCCAAATCTTTCATGCCACAACTTGGAAGTATCGTTGGCATGAGAGACAAGAGCATGGTCACTAGAATTTGGAATGAAGTTTGAGAATTTGTACATTCTCTCATCATGATCTGCATACCCTACTGCCACAACTTGATTTGAGGAAATTTCTGAGATTTCTACCAAATCTGGAGTAAATGTTACTCTCTTGGCTTCTCCTGTATGGGTCATTTGATAGACTGATAGCAAATTTGCAGCCAATGAAGGTACATAGAGCACATCACTGAAATAGCCATGCTCCATGTCAATCCTACCAATCCCCTTGGTTTGGATTGCTGAATCATCTCTCATTCGAACTGTTGGGCCACCATTCGAATGCATAGAGGAGAAGAGCTCTCTGGATGAAACCATATGTCTGGAAGCTCCTGAATCAATGATGAAGGAAGAGGGATTCGAAATACCTGCTACCAAAGCATGACACTTCTCCTTATTGTCAGGGTTTGAGGTGCTCTCCTTCTTCCTTGCGCCCTCAGGGACTGGGATGTTGTTCTTCTCCAGCAGCTGCGCCATTGAGTCAATGGTTTTCTTCATACATGAGCTCTCTGGATGCCATCCCCTATGACAATAGGTGCATTTTGTCTTTTCCTTTCCCTTCTTATCCTTCTCCTTTGACAGATTCGAACCCCCATCTGCAGACTTGGTCTTGTCAAACTTCCTCTTCTCTTGCTGCTTCGAATTCTTGGCTTTCTGCTTTCCTTTGCTTGCATTTGAAACACCCATTGCCAAAGCTTGGTCCTTTGATTTTATGGTGCCCATCTAAACTAGTTTGTCCTGCTCCTGAGTGAGACACTCCATGAACGTAGCTAGTGATGGCATTTGCCAATTTCGAAGGGTCATTTTGGCTGAGTGAAATGTGCTAACAAATACAGAGAATTCTGGGCCTAGCTTCGAAAGGATGGACAGAATCAGTTGTTCCTCCTTCTTAACAATTCCACATTGTTGCAGTTGAAGCACCAGTGACTTGAATTTCGTGAAGAACTCCTGGATGGTTTCAAAATGCGCTGGGCTCAAGCTGATGAGCTCGTTTTCAAGATGGTGGCCTCTCAGTTCATCAGTTTTCCCAAAGAGTGATTCTAGCTTCACCCATACTTCATTGGGGGTTGTCAAACTGTCTGTATGAAACAAGAGTTCCCTTGAAATGCTCAGGCATAACAATCCATAAGCTTCATCAAGTCGATTGTAGTACTTTGCTTTCTCCACAACAGAGTTTGGTTCCACTTCTGTGCCCATGGTCACTCTATAGAGACCCTTAGATCTTAGCTTGATGACCATCTCAGCCTTCCAATCGAAAAAATTGAAGGGTGTGAGCAACATTTGGTTTGCTTCCATGACTGCTGCGTTAATGGTGAGAAAGCTACTGAAACACCTGCAAAAAACACTCAATTTTTATCTGGAAATCCTCTATAGAATGCAGTTCAATGCTCAATATTGACCTGCAACTCACTAAATCCATGATGGCTCTGATACCATGTGAGTATTTTGATCACAGAAGATCTAGGAGCTATGGAGAACCTCACAAAATCGAATTAATTTGCAAAAACAGTGGAAAAACTTGAAAAAGAAGATAAATTTACACACAATGTATGCTGAAACCTTTGATTAACTGACTGTCTAACATGTGAAAATGTTAGTAACAGGTTTTTATTACATCCATGAGAAATTCGAGAGCATTAGGTGGCTCAAGCTGAGTGTACAAGTCAACAATGCCAAATTGGCCTCAATCCCCCCTAGGTGGGTCCAACTCAATCCCAATCACCCCAAACAGTCACGAATTCTGGTGTGTAGGTGGCTGAAGCATGCTGGGTCATAAATGAGCTCAAGGCAGGCGTGGGTGAGCAAGTAGAGGAGTTTGGGGGGCCCAAGGGAGCATTAAATGCTCCAAATCTAGCCAAAAATGGGCAAAATCCACCCTAGCGCCCTTGGTCAACTGAAATTCCCCAAAACAAGGAGAGAGGGCGCACCAGCAATTAATGAGGGCGCACTTGTGGACAAAACAGGAGGCTGGGTGAACTGGTTTGGTTGGAAGTGGGTGTGAACACTCTCAAAAGTGGGTTTTTGACCAACTGTAGTCACCTAGTCCAAACTATGGTTTAATTAAGCACATGGGCAATAAAAATTTATGGATTATGGTACTAAGTGTGGATTACAGTTCTAACAGTTATAGATGTGAAAGAATTCCTCACTTCATCACATTCACATTTTTAGTTGTGAGGCATATGCTCATGTACCTAAGGATACTTATCGATTTTGGATAACATGGAAGTGAAATGTATATCCATCAGCTATGGAACTGGTGTGAAAGGGTAGAATCTTTGGTATCCTGACACTTCATAAGTTTTGTATAGCATAAATGTTACTTTTAGAGAAGTTAAGTCTCCTCCCGTAATGGTTCATCCAAATGAGGATGAGAAGAAGTCAGTTATTCAAGTACCGACTAAGACCAAGAATGTTGAACTAGAAAATTAAATAAGGTGTTCATGATGGACCTAATGAGAAGAAAGAAACTCCAACTCAACTTTTAAGGAGGTCCACTTGGAAAAGAAGTCGCTTACATAGGTATAAATACAATCCATTTGATTTTGAATATATATTTTCTTTATTTTCTAACATTGATCAACTTAGAACTATGAAGGGGGAAATAAAGATGGAAGATAAGGAGTCCTCAAGATTGGCTATGGATGAGAATATGGATTCCTTTAAAAGCAATGATACATGGGATTTTGTATCATTTCCTAGAGGATGATAACTCATGGTATGCAAATAGGTTTTCAACAAGAAGAAGAATTTAGATAGTAGTGTTGAAAAGTACAAGGCAAGGTTGGCTTCAAAATGATACTCACAAGTTGAGGGGATATATTATAGTGAGATTTATTTCCCTAGATACTAAGTTAACATCTATTAAGCTTATTTTATCTGTATAAGTAGGAACTATTGATATAGAGATATAATAGATTGGTTTTGAAACAACATTGATACATGGTGAATTGAAGTAGGGAGTCCATATGACAAAACAAGAACCTTACATTGAAAAATGTAAAGTGGCATTGGTTGAAAATCAACTAACTTTTATATGGTATCAAAATGTCTCCCTAAATATGGTACCAAAATTTTGATTCCACTATGTTGGGATTTCAAATATTTAAATGATATCATTATGTGTTACAAATATGGTGGTGGTAACTTTTTTTTATCACTATGTATGTAGATGATAAGTTATTTTTTGGTAATAATAGGGGTGTGATTTGTGATTTAAAGTCTCAACTTTCAACACAATTTGACATGAAGTAATTTGGGGCAACAATATATATATATTAGGAATGGAGATCAAGAGATATAGAGCGAACAAAAATATTTTCATGAGCTAGAGTAAGTACATAAAATCTGTGCTACAGTGTTTCCACGTGATAGATTACAAACCATAAGTGTTGTGATTTCTATGGGAACTAAGGTTTCAATTGAACAGTGTTGTACATCCATAGAGACAGAGGAGATTTCTATGTTCCTTGTGGTAGTGAAATTGGTAGTACGATGTATTCTATGGTCTGTACTAGACCAAATAATGCTAAAATAATGGGAGGCTTGAGTTGATTCATGGATAACCTTGGATGTGAACATTAGTCTACAATAAATATGATATTTATAAATTTTCTTGGTACTTGTAAGTATTCCATTTTTTATCACAGTAATGATTTTAGGAACCCACACTAAATGGACATAGAGAGCTATGTGGATTTTCATTTGGAAAGGGATGTAGATAGAAGAATATCTATGAGTGAATATGTATTTCTACTATTTGGTGGAGCAATGACTTGTATGAGAAAGTGATATTCTATGGTATCTTTATCCAATGCAGAGGGAAAGTATCTAGTATCTACTCATGCCTATAAAGGGGCCATTTGTCTTATGAAACTATGTTCAAATGTAGGACTAAGTGAGAGAGTTATTACACTTCAGTGTGATAGTAACATTATGATTCGTGTGGCTAAGAATCTCACCTTCCATTCAAAGACAAACCATATTGATATCCAATACTATTTCATTCAAGACATGGTAAAGGATAGAAAGGTGATACTGGAGAATGTTGAAACTTTTCAAAATGTTGTAGATGTGTTGAAAAAATTAGTGAGCACAGGTGAATTGTTACCGGACAATCTACCAAAAGCGGACTTAAGGCGTGATCTCCCTAGTTCAATGCGAATCTAAAAAAACCAGACAGAACACAAATCTACCTTCCTAGATCAAATTAGAGATTAAGTGATGTAAACATATAACCTTTCAGATCTATAAATCTCTTCCTCCTTTGTTGCTCCAGGCTCCATGGCCGTCAAATTCGTAGCTGCAAGACATGTCAAAACATGTAAGAGACAAACAAGCAGTAATAGTACATCTACACAATAACTGATCTAAGTAAACGGTTAAGGAAGTAAACTATAAATATCAATGAACAACAAGACATTTATGGAAATATTTTTGTATTACTGTATAAAAGTGGGAATACAAAGAAGAGAGAGGATTGCAACCAAGCCCTAACGTCGGGAGATCCTCCAACAAGCCAAGCCAATAACTCTAAGGAAAAATGGGTGCCTCCAAGATAAGAATGATGATCTCCTAAGTTAATTCCACCAACATATGGATGCTATAGCCTTCCTCCTTTTGTAATGAAGAGGAGCTTCATATATATAAGACTAGGAGGATAGAATAGGTTGAGAAATAGTGGGATAGTACTAAGGGATCTTCCCAAGGGGTTAGTGAACCGAAGGCCATCTCACCTACAAGCTAGGGATAGAGATCCAAGTCATACACTTTTGAGAAATCACTCGAAGATGCCCTTTATCCACATTAACTGACATCGTCGCAAGTTGTATTAGGCCAACCTGCACCTGATAGGGATGATGCATGTTGTACAAAGGTGACATGGGTCGACGACGCAAGCTGTTAGGTGACCACCTATGCCTGACCTAGTTGGGCGCAAGTTTCCAGGAAGAAACCTGCACCGGCCCAACTAGACCCTATGGTAAGGGATCAAAAACTTCTCTAGTTTGACCTCCTAGTCATGGAAACCTCAGGTATTTTTGCACTAAGTTGACATATGTCTTATGATAGTGAGATTTTAGTTATAACAGAATGCCCCCTAAAGCATGAAGCTGATAAAACTAGATAGGTGAAATGCTTTGATAGAAGGATGACAAGGACTTGTCAGATGGAAGATGCTGCTGCAGTACAATTGACTTTGAGAACACAGTCTTGTATGACTCACAACATGGCTGCCGACCAATACAATGCAGATCTATGGTAGTAAAGACTGATTGAACAAAATCATGGCCACTATACACAATCGTAGATCCATGATGAGATGATAACACAGCCACGAAAAATACAAATTAGATCCATGTAACATAACTCAAACAATATCCATCGCAACCTGGGTATAATATGACATCCCCAGGGTCTTCAAGTTGAACCCGCAATGATACGAATCTATCCATGTGATTACAATGTTTTGGAGTCAAACCTGGTAGAAACCACTTGATTACCAGTCATTAATGTATATTGTTAACAAGCGCAAGGAAAATCGCCATTAATGTTGATGATCCCCAAGGTATCATAGTACATATCACCAAGCACGAATAAATGAGTTGAAGTCAAACGCTTGATAAAATATTTCAATCAAGATTCAATGATGTAAACTCATGGTGAAAGCGAGGTAACCTGCCATTGACACATGTAGGCCCAAGGTACTCGATTGGTTTCTAGATTCAGTCCTCGGATGATGTGTTGAAGTCGATAAGGATGAATCCATCGAAGGAGGGCCATGATTAATCCCCATCATTGACATGAAAATCAATAGCATATGTTTGGAGTAGATCAGATGGTATAGTAACATGCAAGACTGACTCAGAGTAAACTGACATGATGGAAGGTGTACTGACTGCAAATTATGAGTGATGAATGTATCTTGAACATGGGCATGGCATTACTTGGCAGTATTGACATGACAAGAACGACGCCAAATCCTAATGCAACTGATGGTGGAAGCATTCTTTGCATGAACCAAAGGAGTAAAAAGACTCATGAAGTTAGCAAGACTCGAGGACAAATGGATTACTCAAGTACTTAATGTAAATGAAAATGAATGCCATGTTCAAGAATGACTAAGTACTGCCACAGGTTAAAGTATAACATAAAAATATTTCCTTTTTCCCCATCCTGATTGATGAGTGCCTCACTTGTTTTTAACACGCTTGAGGAGGGTAAACAGATGCTCAGTATAGCTCATCCCATGGATGAGTCCAATCCTAAACATTTTACGAACCTAGGATAGGAGGGGTTCGTCCCATGGTGGGCCCTTCAATGATAAATTTTAACGAGTCCAAAGAAGGTAAACTCAGTGCCATTTCATGTTTAGAGAGTCTAAAAGGGACTAAAGAAAAATCCAAATGTCCTTTATTCGTAGAGATAGTCTCTCTGCTCGAAAAAGGGTAAAATGATGCAAGAGAGAACTCTTTCATCCATGATTGAATGGAGCACACTTTTTTCGTAAATAGTGCTTCCTGATCCGAAAAAAGGGATAAACTATCATCAGAAAGATGATCGTTCAAATACTTTAACAAGCGTGAACGCGACAAGTTCGCTTGGAGATCTTTTTCGTCTTTTGAGAGCCTGAAAAGAGCTTAAAGAAAGACTCCGAGGGGGTTCCTTATTTGTAGGAGTTTAATGAGCCCACAAAAGTGATAAATCATAACTCAGTGACTTATTCTCATCATTTTACGAGCACAAGAAAGAACAAAGAGTTAGCTCGGTGTCATTAATAATTTGAATTTAATGAGCGAAATAATGACATAAAAAACGCTCGATGAGTTGTTCATACCTGATAATACTCGTGAGATAATCACCATGACAAAAAATGGTATAATTAGGCACCTAACTTCACCTGCAAGCTTTAAGACCAGGTCAAAACAGTTAACCGAGGGTTTAAATGCAGAAAATAACTCAAACTATAGTAAATAACCCACTAAAGAATCAAATTAAAAAGGAATATTCCCTTTTTAGTTATAAAATGGGTAAAATGGTGAAAAAGAACCACAATTGTTTTTTACCAAGTTGGAGAGGTGTGAAGTGCCATTTGGAGCCATTTTTCTCTTGTTGATTCCAGGAGCTACAATCAACCGTTTTGCATGTCGTCAGAGACAGGTAAACCTAACCTTTGCTATTTAACTTTCTAGTGGATTACATTAATGTTTTTTTTGCATTTTGGTGGGTTTTGAGTTGGTTTGGTGGGGGGATATGCCCTCGCGGGTTGGCACAATCCCTCCTTATAGGATCTGCGCCGGGAATTAGCTGGCGCAAAACCCATAAGGGTAATCTGCGCCAGCGGTGCCCTGTCAGCAATGGTGTCCTGCGCAGGCGCAAACCCCCAAATACAACTCAACACCCAACCCAAAAGAAAATATTTTGATGATTGGAAAGGGTTCTAATCATATTTAAATGCCCTTTTTTCCAGGTTCACAGTGATAGATAAGGTTCTCGAGTGGCGAGAACAAGAGCACAAAGTTGATGATGCTCAAGTTGAGAATGACCCTCAATGCATTATTGCATTGAGGCACTGTGGGTTGCTCAAATACTTCAGAGTGTCGGTCATTAGGTCCCAATTTCCGCTGCTGACGTACATGATCCAATTTTGGGATCCAGTACAACAACATTTTGCAGTCGGAGTGCATACACTACGCATAGATGTCGAGGACATCTATTTCTTGATAGGGTTATCCCAGCGGGGAGATCTTGTATCTCTTACGGGATCATGAGGAGGTGATCAGACAATGGATGATATGGTTGACCAGTGGTGTACCCCAGGCACTATGGATATTGGTGGGAAGATCCCCATCAAATATATTTGAGACCATGTTCTACGTACCATGCTCTTCACCATAGTGAGGGTAGCGGGAAGTTGATCTGCTCAACCTCACAAGAAAATCGTAGTTGATGTATGCGGAGGAGTGCATGGTGCCTAGGGTATTAAACTGGTGTGAGGGACTCCTCACCAACCTCCGGATTCAGTTGACCAAATGTCGGCACAAGGCACTAAAGCAGTTTAGCTATGGGTCGGTGGTGATATCATTTCTGTTGGAGTGGGTGCCTCATCTGCGTCCGTAGGTGGACTTGGATGACCGAGATGCTCGGGATCTGAACATGAACAGGTGGTCAGAGGTGATGGCCCTCCATGGTGGTGGGGGTCCCATCATAGGGTTTGGTTAAGTATTTTTCACTTGGCTGGACAGACAGCTCCTCATGGTAGAGGATTATCCATACAGCAGGACAGATTTCAGAGGCGATCCCAATTTGGTGCTTCTTGAGGGAGCACAATGGGGTGATATCGGTGAGAACAACAACTATTTTGTTTTTTCATTTTATGCATTTATGATTTTTTGGAGTAGTGTTGATGATTCACTAATATTTTGTGCAGATGTGGGTCCATCACAACCAGTTGGGGCCTTGCTTATTGCGACTAGAGGAGAGGTGTCAGTCAAGGGTCCTGCGATGCATGATTCCATCGAGGAGATGGATGAGTTCCATGAGAACCTCCATAGGTTGACACCAGACATTCCAGAGCCAGGTGTGCACGAGCTACCTCGGGGATATGAGAAGCTCACCATCAGGGTGTCCTTACGTTTCGACATGCTGCTCCATAAAGTGGCAAGGGCCATAGTCTGCTATCATGAGCAACCTAGGGATTATGCTCATGTTTATGTATATACTGAAATCTTATGAGCTTCATATTTTGTTAGAGATGACTCTTACTGAAAGCTAGTATGCTTCAGAATTTTATATTAGCACTACCATTTTGTATCGATTGATATATATAGACACTATTGGCGGTTTTATACATTTTGTGTTCTAATGGTGATTTATGAGATCTTGTCTACATGTTTGCTTATACAATGGATAATTTACATGTTATGTCTATCTTTATATTTATAAATATGTTATGTGTGTGCAATGCACCAATCCAAAATGAAGTTGGCCATCGAGTCAGCAATTGTATTCATGTCTCATGGAATGTGCAGGTATTGAATAGACTCAAAGGACCTTTCAAGAAGATGAACTTGTCGGAAGACACAGAGTAGAGTAGGGTCGCGGATAGCATAGATCCGGTTAAGATGAGAAACCACTAGTTGTGAATCCAGGTGGATAACAACGTGGTTCATACCCAAGGAAAGAGTGTTGGTTAGGGTTCCAATCACCGCCTGATACTCTGCGGCGTTATTGGTCGCGTATCCTAGACAATTTCCTCCTGAGCTAATGAGCTCACCGGTCGGGGAATAAAGTACCCAGGTTGTTGAAGCAAGGTTACGGGTATGCCAGCTGGCGCTGTCTGCGAAACCATAGAAAGTTGACATCTGCACATGCAGACAAAACATGGTATAAGTAGTGAAAACAAGATCTAGGCATGCTAAAACAAAGTGTCACACCACACAAAAACACACGCCATGTACAGTATATACAACATACCTATGCATGAAAAAATCAAGCATAGTACCTCTTCAGGTAAATCCAATTGTGGGGCTCACCCAAATATATCCCATCATAATCCTCTAGTTCGTAGGCTCCATTCTCTAGAACATGTTTCACTATGTACGGTATGTGCCACATGGACTCGAACTTACCTTCCCCCAGCTTATCGTGCCTTTGGTCATATGTGAGGACCAAATCACCCTCATTGTATATGCGGGGTTTTACCAACTTATAATATTGTGCTTTGATGCTTTTTGTATGGGCCTCGTTGACAAGAGAAGCATCACGGTGGGTCTCATCGAGTTTCACTAGGTATAGGAAGTGTTCTTCCTCGGCAGTGGTGTTCGGAAGGAGTTCAACTATGAGTTTGAGAGATGGAATCTCGCACTCTATTGGTAGGAATTCCGCCAATCCATAAACTAATTGGAAAAGTGTAAATCCGGTGGCAGTCTTAACGGAGGTCCGATAAGACCATAGTGCGGAAAAGAGCATGTTGTACCATTTTGATTCATGCGTACCCACCATGGTTTGGATCATGATTTTCAAGACCTTGTTAATGATCTCTACTTGTCCATTGGAGTGTGGGTAGTAAGGGGTTGATTTTTCATGACGAAAACCCATTCTTGCGCTTAATTCATCAACCATAGAGTTCTGGAAGTGAGATCCATGGTCGGTGACTATGGCTTGTGGAACTTAAAACCGTGAAATAACATGATTAAACATGAAGAGTGCAGTGGTTTTTCCACTGTCACTGTACGTAGGCATATCCTCAGCCCATTTTGTAAAGTAATCCACGGCTACTATGATGTAACCATGCCCCCCGACTGAGGTAGGCTTATAGTGCATGAAATCTATGCCCCATTTTGCAAAGGGGGCAACGGAAATAACCAGGTGTAAAGGGGTTGGGTGGGTGTGCTTTCTCGTTTGAAAATGATGGAATGGGGGACATTTTTTAACGGCCTCAATGCAATCTTTAAAGATGGATCACCAGTAATATCCCAAGCATAGTATCTTCTGGGTTGTATCCATCCCAGAGAGATGACTTCCACAAGCCCCAGCGTGACAGTCATTCAAGACATGTTCAGCCTCCTCATGTGTTAGACATCGTCGAAGAACATAATCAATACCACGACGGTACAAGGTATCATTGGTGATCAAGTAATACTTGGTGTGGTGGGGTATACAACGACAGTCATCACGAGACAGTTGGGGGTTGAACCATTGTGTTTGGAGATATAAGGTAATATCTCCACACCATGGGTCCGAGGTGCTGATAAGGAACAACGACTCATCTGGAAGAGAATCATTGGACTCAGATCCTACATCAGCATGGGGAAGATCACAGATGAGCTCGACAAACACCAAAGACTTCTTAGACTTGGTTTTCTCGAATAGGAGATCGAATTCGTGAAGTATCACGATCCAGCGTGAATGCTTTCCCCCAAGTACTTGACGTGTCAAAACATGGTACATGGGGTTCGAGTCGGCGATAATGGTGGTGGTGCAGAGCAGTATGTAATGATTGAACTTTTGGACGGCAATGACTCCAGCGAGAGCGAGCTTCTCGAAATCTGAGTAACGAGTTTCATAGTCAATAAGACCCTTACTTAGGTAATAGATCACATGTTCTTGGGCCTTATGGTCCTCCTACACCAAGACCATGGAGATCATGGTGGCAGAAGCAGCGAGATAAAGGATGTAATCTCGGTAGTAATTGGGTAGTTGGAGCATAGGGGCATGGGTAATAGCATGTTTAAGGCTATCGAAGGATTATTGCACTTGATCGTCCCATATGAACGAGACGTCCTTCTTGAGGAGTCTCATATAACCCAGTGTCTTCTGAGTGAAATTACAGACAAAAATCCATAGATAAGTTGCCTTCCCTTGCAAACTTTGAAGTTTTGTAACGTCAGTAGGAGGTGGGAGAGCGACAATGGCTTCCACCTTCAAGGGATCAATGTGGATCCCATCTTTCGAAACGATAAAACCTAGGAGGCGTCTAGACTCGATGCAAAAAATACACTTGTTAGGGTTTAGACAGATGTTATACCATCTTCATCTGAGGAAGAGTGTCGTCAGATGATCAATGTAGAACTCACGCTGCTGCGAATGTGCAAGGAGATCATCCAAATAGGGTTCCACAAAGTCCTTCACATCATGAAAAGCATACGACATGACCCGCTGGAATGTGGCACCAGCATTTTTAAGACCAAAAGTGAGTTGATGATACACAAACGTACCCCAAGGGCAGATGAACGTAGTATTGTGTTGGTCGATGGGGTGGATCTCAATTTGGTTGTAACTGGAAAAGCCATCCATGAATGAGAATATGACACTTCTAGCACAATTGTCAATGATCTGATCAATGAAAGGAGTTGGATAATTGTCCTTAGGACAAGCCTTGTTGAGATCCATTTAATAGATGCAGAATCGGATGGTGCCCTACTTTTTATCCATAAGGATGACATTTGAGACCCATTATGTTAATGGAACAGGGTAGATAAAGCCAGCCTTCAAGAGCTTTTCAATTTCTGCTTTGATTGGCGCAGTTTTTTGAGGGTGTACCAGTCGTAACTTTTGGTAGATTGGTTTAATGTCGAGATAGGTTTTAGTTTCATGTGAAACAATAGCAGGGTCTATCCCAAGCATTTCCTCATAGGTCCAAGCAAACATGTCTCAGAATTTATTGAATAAGGCCGTGAAAGTAGTAATCTTTTCAGGGAACATTTCTGGCCTAAATGAATATGTTCCACTACACCAGGGGTAACCAAGATGTCAACCAGAGTGGTGGGTTCAATGTTCTCCAGGTTTCCCTCAGTGTCTGTATCACACGTGAGTATCAGGGACTGGGGGAAAGGGTAGACATCACGTGTGAAAATGGTGGTGATGTTATTCTCCATAGAATCCCATGGGGGAAGGAAAGGCTATCAATGATGGAGGTATTCCCTCGGAGGGTCATCCACACTCATAATTTCCATAATGGACTCGTCAGAATGAAAAGTCTGGAGCAGAGGATCGGGTAAGGATAACGTCCACTGTAGAGAACAGGATGTAGAGGCCACAACCAAGTGGTCCTCCAGTTCTGACTGGATAGCCTCATAAGTGAGTTCAATGGGTGAAAGAGGCATGGTATCTCCAATTAGATGCATAGTGGCTTCATCGGGTACAAGCCATTGATCGTTAGAGTTGGGAAAAGATGGAATCTCGGAGGAGATCATGTTCACCATGGCAACATGGTTAGGGGGATCTAGGGTTGGAAAGATGCCCATAAGAGATGAATCTTTTATGAGGCCGACCCCCACGCTATCGTATAGCTGCAAATATTTTCCAAGCAATGGGACATTATCGCCAGGGTGAGTAGCGGTGTCTGGTGTACAGAAGTCCAGCTGGTCGACAGTGGCAATTCGGCCTTGGTGGGGGAATTGCACTATGTGGAAGACAGATGAAGTGACTGCAGTCATAGCATAAAACCAATTACGACCAAGTAAGAGATTATAATCTAAAGGGGCTGCGACTACTTCCACCTTAATGGTTGCAGTCTTACCCCCTAACTCAACTGCTAAGGCTTGTAATAGCCCATGGGTTTGAAAGCCACGAGCGTCGAATGCTTTCAAGGTGGTGGGAAAATAGTTAAGTTCGGGAGAACCAATGGCTCTCCAACAAGACAACGACATGACCAAGGTAGAAGCCCCTTCGTCTTGCATAGTATGATGGACTATTTTCCCAGCAACATTCGTAGCAACTTGAAATGCCAGCTGGTGGGAAATCCTCGGTTTAAAGTACTCAAGTCGAAACATGACTGTGTTTGAGGAATCCAAATCTACTGCACCAATAGCAGCAAGAAGAGTCTTGCGTTGGTTGGGAAAATTATGCAAGACCTCTAGTGTCGACATGGCACAAGGAGCTTGTGCCAAGTCCTCTACAATATTGTAGTTCTTTGTTGCCTGAGCATTGGGATTAAAAACTGCTTTCCGAATCATGCTCTTGGGAGGACACAATACTGACTCTAAAGAAGGATTCTCAATGGTGAGGGAGGCCTGTGGTACGGTAACATCATTCATAGAAGTGGATGCTTTTTCATAATTACTTTCGATGGGTTCCTTCGGAGGGAATGAGTCGTATGAGTGCGATCGTGTTTTCAAGCTAACCATCTCACTACGCATCATGAGAACATGCGCGTTAGAGGATGCCTCGCTGTGTGAAGGAGAGGTTTGAGAAATCAGTTGTTGGTTTTGAGCAGGGTATTTTTTGAGGGCGAAATTTCTCCAATTGGCTATTTTTCAAAAAATAAATTCGCTATTTGGTCATTTTTAGTCTCTAATATTGCCTATATTTACATAAAATATGTTTTTTTATCATAATATTAGCCAAAATTTATACATTTCAGTAGTAAAGTGTATGTTTCATATTTATTCGCCTATCTATCTATATACATGTTTTTTTCAATTCAAAATAATCGCCTAGTATACTATACTTAATTATAATATTAGAATCCTTAAAAAATACCCTGGTTCTGAGTGGGGAAGGGATCATTGAGAACTGTGGGAGTGGGGTTTCCTTTGAGAAACTTATGTACTTCGTCTCGGTGGGGATATTCCATGGAGAAATGGTCACCACCACACAATAAACAAGGATACTTCAACTTCCTCTTATGTTTGGTGTCTTCAGGGGTGCTCTTGTTCTCCTATGGGGAGGAAGATTTCTTAAGTTTACCTTTGTTTTTTTTCTTGCCACCGGACTTTTGAGGCGAAGCTGATTGAATAGAATTCACCTCTTCAGTGGAAGCAAGAGTGGGTGATTTGGCGATGCTCTTTCCAGCCCGTGGTAGTGATGGGGAAGAACCATGGAGATTCGATGATCCACCAGTTTGAGAAGAAGGCTGGGAGTTAAGGGAACCGATAATGTCGTTGGCCTGAGGTCCCTTAGGGTGATTTTGCAGGTTCATATGTGGGGTTGGGTGTGTCAGGAGCAATGTCATATAATGTGTCGGATTGAGCATAGACCAAGTCTAAGTAATGGGCACGTGAAATAGCTTGTTCCTCAGTGACGACCCCTCCCATAACCACGTCTCGAGCTACAGTGGGCAATAGAGACTTCGTGAACCAGTCCACTAAGAGTTGGTCTGGAATAGGATCCCTAATGAGATGTCGTATTCTCTGCCACTCATGGATATGATCAGAAATATGAGTTGTGGTGGTTTGACGGAGCAAAGTCAGTAGGTCCATACCAGTTTTGTAATGTATGGGTAACTGAAAGTGAGTCAAAAAGGACATAGCAAGAGAGCGGAAATCGGGAAAGGAGTGTGGTGGTAATTCAATATACCACTTGGTAGTTGGGCCGATGAGAGTCCATTGGAATAACCTAAGATGGATCGAGTCATCCATCAAGGAGTTGGATGAACACCATAAATGGTATGTCATCACATGATTTTTTGGATCCTCACCAGGTTTTCCATCAAATTTGGGAATATCAGATTGTAGTTTGACCAGAATTGGCAGCCAATTATCCGTGGAAGATGGGGTCATTAGTCAGACGAGACAGGTCAGGTAGGTCCAAAGTGGCCAAGAATGGAAGTTGTTGATTCGGTTGGGGGTACTGATAGTACTGATATGGCATATATGGACGAATGGGACCTTGCATCGACTGGTTATAGGGTGTTCCTGGAGGAAACTGGCCGTAAGGGGGTGTGCCACCCGAACCATAAGTAGGTGTTATATCTCTATGTTTCACAGTGTCGCATCTCCATTACAAAACAAGTTGACGACACTTTCCCTACTGTTTTAAACCATCCAGAAGAGACAGATGATGAGTCAACCTTGAAGGTGAATCTACCCTGGCAAGTTTTGACCCACCTTAGACTTTATCTACACACACTACCGCGCCTTGCTAGTTTGTCAAAACGCGGTACTACACACTACCGCGCTATGCTCTTTCCCCAAGATGCGGCAGTGCCGCGTTCTGCAGTATTTGCAAAATGCGGTACTCTTTTAATAGCCTTTTTCCCTTGGCTTGTGGGATTTTGGATTTTTGAAGATAATGGAAGATTGGGGTCCTTGATTCGATCTCAACTCATCTCCTTCGATTAGAAACCCTGATCCACTTATGTCTCCTTAGATCCACCCATCTCTCTTGTTGGTTAACCTCACCACTCACTATAAAAGAGAGGCATTCCATTGGAAAGGGGAGGACTCTTGAGAGTACCAAACTTATGGTCTTACAGCATTGTGGAGATAGCTAGAGGAGAAGACACTTGGAGCTGGAGGATTGGCTTGGACATCAAGCACCTTTTGTAAGTATTCTTCAAGTTGTAATGGAATAACTTGTCTTGTTTTCCCAAATCATTTGTGTTAATTTTGTTTTAATGATATGATTTGTATCTTTCATAGATTTAGATTCTAACTCATGTTTCAGGTTGCTAGAGAATAGTGCATTCTTGTGTCTTGGTTCCATTTTGACAAGTTCATTTGTGAGGGCTTGGAGACTGGAGCAAATACCAAAAACAAGCGTCCGGATAGAAGGTTAGTTAAACTTCTTCTACTCTTTCTAGCAGTTTAATCTTGAGATGTTTGTTACATCTAGGGATTCAAGGTAGCATTTGTTTTGACTTGTTTCTTACTTTAAAGTTAGTTTAAAGTCTGCTTTAGAGATAAGAGAGTTTTGGCTTATCCGTAGGACAAAATTCTACATAACAAGAATGGCGACTCCGCTGGTTTTGATTACTGCTTGATTGATTCAATTCACAGTCATTTATCTTTGCATTGTGAGTTTTTGTTGCACTTCAAACCAATTTGAATCTTGGTCCTTTTTGACCTTTATTCACCCCTCCTCGCAGTATTTATCTCCCTGTTTGATCACTGAGTCCCTTGGGTTAGCAACAACCCTGAAAATTTTATTGTTTCTTCTCAAGTTGCGCTTTTTCCTTCCCTTGCCACAGTACCGTGCCCTTAGAACTACTTCCAGCGCGGTAGTACCGCGTTCTCTGACTTAGTACCAGAGCGGTACTGTCACAGTGCCGCGCTTCAGCCAGACCATCACCCGCGGTAGTGTCTGCAAGCTTTTAAATTTTTTACCTTTGCTTGGTTTCCTGAGTTTCTCTCTGCCTTAGGTAGTCTTTACTGTTGCCTGTTAGCATCCTGGTTAGTTTCCAGTCTGTATGGTGTGCTTATTACCCAGTTTGTGAGCTTGATTGTTGATTGAATTAGTGGCACTTTTGACATATGGGTCATTTTTCCAGTTTGATTGCATTGACTTGATTTTTTCACTACAACCAACTCAACTGTTCTCTGTTACTGAATACTGTAGTTTTTACAGTCATATTATCATTATCATGTTCAGTAAATTAAAAAGATCATTAGTTGAAAGCAATTTTGTTGTTTAAATTGAAAAAGTCCAGTGGTATTTTGCATAGGGAAATGAACCATTGATTTTGCCACAGAAATTCTCATTGTAGAAGCATTGTAGATTGTAAAATCAGTGCATTGAAAAGAGTGTTTACTTCAGTTTGGCTTTGTTTATAAATCGAAAAGAAAATAAAAATCTTTTACTTTGATTGCTTGTGAAAATTTTCATGCATATTTGATCGAAGAACCTCTATCTTTACCTTAGCTAGATTTCATCGAAGACAAAGGCTTATTTGTGATTAATTCTCATTTGCATGGTTTGAGTCGTCATAACACCATCAAGTTTCACGTCCACTACCCGATTGAGTAAGACAACCACTAAAATCAATCACCCTAATGAAACCAACTTTAACCTCACTTGAGGAAATCAAAAGAATTTGGTAGTTAGGTAGGACACCGGGGATAGGCATCAAAATAATTCCCCCTTGTCGCTTTCATCTGAGACATAGTCGTTGTCTTTAGGGAACTAAAATCCTCTAGTACTTATTGACACTGTCACAGCTAGTTTGTGGAGGGGCCTCCTGACTATTTCCAACTTTCAGGGGTTAAACGGCCGCGAGATTGAGAACCGAACGGACTCTGTGGAATACCGCACTCCACTTATCCCTAAGGAAACATCGATCGCTGTCTTCTTCGGAAGGCTGAAGTTCCCAAAACCTTTTCCGACGTGTCATGAACGAGGTGGCTTAGTATCTATTCTACTAGGGCTCTTTTACCCAGGATCCCTTTCGGTAGAGGGATATCCTTCTTATATCGGTCTCTCATGTTGTATTGTTCGACTTGGATTTCATCACCTTGCGAAGGATACAGCCTGTTGAGGTCTCCAGCTCTTAGTTAGGATTTTGCTTGCTATATCATCTTTGTAGAGGGTCATTTTTTCTTTATAGGGACTGCTTGTTGGCATTCTGGCCATTTTTTTTTATCAGCTCGCTTATTGAGACACCGGTCTCAGTATAGATTTTAGAGCTTGCTTTTTTGGCCTGTGAGCCTTGTTTTTTCTAGCTCCTCTTCTGCACATTCGGTTGCATTAGAGTTTTTGAGTTCTTTGTTTACGATACTGCCCCCGATTTTCATTTTCCTGTCATCATGTTAGATCTACCACAAAGATCACGAAGACAACAGGGCCAAAGCCCTCCACCACCACCACCGCCACGGACTACTGGTCCGCCTGCATCACGCATTCCTGCTCCTCCTGGCCGCGGTGCTGGTCGAGGGAACATCCCACTGCCGATACGTACAACGGCTTCAGTTACGCCCGTAACTGCCACACACAACACAATCTCAGAATCTATTGCAGCTTCTGCAACCACTAGTATGTCTGAGACTTCCACTGTCACCTCACCCACTGTCATTCCAAATTCATCTGTTACAGTGGACACAGTTACAGCAGCTGAACCTAGCACAACCCAGAATACTAGACAAGAGGTCATCCTTCTACCGGATGCCAACACTTCCCGTCCATCAGACACTTTTCATGATGATATAGACGGATCTATTGATACCACAGAAGGATCCGACCAGGACGTACCTGGCTTAATTTCAGTCCCAGGCGGATACGTTGAAATCATTGAAGATACTCGACTTCCTGACACACCCTTTGAACCTGATTATGGTTTCATCACTTCCCGGGCGGATCTTCCGCCTGTTATCACTACGTCACCCAGTGTTCATCCTCAGGAGACAAGTTCTTCTAGCAACGTACCTCATACTATAGCTCTACCCATCCTCCCTCTGGGACATGAAATCATGGCTTCCATCCAGTCTAGTATGGTTAGCCTAGCGAACTCTCCGTTAGCATCGGCACGGTTTAGACGCAGCACAGAGCAAATGCTCTCGACAGCGTCTAGATACCCCCCCGTTTCTCGTCCTTCTAACTATAGGGTTCCCAACGTCCCGTCTAGCACAGAATTTCATTACTCCTTTGCAGATGGCTCAGGACCTTCGGACTTTACTATACCTAGGTTCCCACCGGATCCCCAAAATATTTGTCAGGATATGAACTCGGACCCAGTTCTCGTTGGTCCTCCTATCATTGAACACGTTATGGACGACACCGATACCCCTGGGCTAAATTCCCCGCATTTGCTGTCATCACCTATGTTTGGTGCACATTCTATGAGGGATAACCCAGTTTTTTCTCCGTCCTCACCTGTCCAATATGGACGACCTCCTCCGCAAATCGGTACTTTTGGCGCCGTTGGCCAAACCATGCTATCATATTTGGCTAGCAGCGGAAGAACACCTAGTCATACTGCTGGATCTTCCATTTCGACCGGAGGGTCACCTTCAGCCACCATTTATACTATTTCAGGAGGTGGACAACCTACTGCAATGGTCCCTAACTCCAACATACAAACCCTCCCTGGTGAACCATCAACCCAACCATCTGGGGGGCAACCTTTTGTTGGGAACCCCATTGTTGGTCAACAACCTCCCCCCATAGGGTCATCAACCCAACCAGTTGGAGGACAACCTTTTGCTGGGAACCCAGTTCCCAGTCAACAGCCTCCTCATATAGGGCCATCCAACCTAACTGCTGGCGGACAACCTATTGGCTCGATCCAACAAGCTTCCCAACTAGCAGCGTCTACTCAGTACGGTATGTACAATCCACCTGGCAGTGGGCAACCCTATTCCGGTGTTCCTACCAGGCCTTACTCTCAACAACCCCTGTCAGGCATACTTCCTTCTTGGGATAATCAAATCCAACAAAGTGGGGGGTACTCACTTTTTGGAAACTAGAACCAAGCTGGGGGGCAACCTCAGATTTCCCCCAACTTGAATTCTGGCTTCCCATACCCTTCAGCTGCTACAACTCCATGGAACCCATCACTTCAATTTCCACTCGCTCCTCAAGCAGGAACGAACCTTCCATGGACACCACCGTCGCAGCCACCCTCCAACCTTGCTATGGGAAACCCTCCACTTACACAGTATAGTGGTAGCACCCCTGGAACACAACAATTCCAAGGAACCTTTCCCCAACAAGGAACAACAACCATTCTTGGGCATCAACAACCTCAGGCTACCATACCCACTCAGCAGAACACTAACCAACCGGCTGCTTACAATCAACCGGTTAACCAGATGGCTTACTATCCGTAGAACTTCCAGCAGTATCCCGCGGGAAACACATATGGGTATAACACACAGCAGCATGCTATGCAGGGCCCTCTAGGGTTCTCTGCACCACATGGTTATTACTCGCTCCCGCAGACCAACCGTCAACTTCCATTTTTGGCCACACTTGACTTACCTGATTTGTCGAGGCTTATCAACGATCCTATATGGCATGAACCTCACTGGCCACCTATCCCAGCCAAACTACCATCGGACAGTCCTAAGTTCGATGCCAAGCCCGGGGAAGACCCCAAGAACCACGTGATGACCTTCCATCTTTGGTGTTCATCCAACTCCTTGATGGATGATTCCATCTGACTTCAGCTCTTCCAACGCACGCTCACCGGAACGGCAGCAAAATGGTATATCGAGCTGCCACAACACTCTTTTCGTGATTTCAACACTTTGGCTATGCAGTTTCTGACACATTTCCAGCTCCCCATCCGGTATGAAACTGGAACAGAACTGCTAACTTCACTGCGTCAAACCACTTCTACACATATTTCGGATCACATCCACGAGTGGCGAAGACGCCGTAGGCTAATAAAGGCACCTATTCCGGATCAGCTACTTGCTGATTGGTTTACAAAATCCTTTTTGCCGCCCATAGCCAAAGATATTGCTATGCGCGGACCGGTTACAGAAGAACAAGCCATCTCGGCAGCACAATACATGGATTTGGTATATACTCAATCCGGTACTTTACATGAACTTCTTCCCCATGCCTCCCGCGTTCACACTGATCCTACAAAGCCTACCACTGAACCACCCATTGATGGTATTGTTGGTTCAGTCAAGGCTCAGCCTGCTACCAACTCGACGGGACAACAAGCTTCTGCTTCCCCCGCTTTTACCCAAGCCACTTCAAAAGCTTCCACCTCTCCTGCTGTCTCCTCCGAAGTGAATGCAGTTCAATCTATGTCACAACCATCCGGAGGAAATAAGAAAAACAATCGTGGCAAACCCAAGAAGAACCAGCAGGAGAACCCCAAGCCACAACCTACCCAGAATGACCAGAAACCACGTCGGAAAGCTAAGTTTCCCTGCTTGATTTGTCAAGATGATCATTATACGCGTGACTGTCCCTACAAGGACGAGGTCAACAAGTTCGTTAAAGGATCCTCTCGTCCGGCAGTGCTAACTCACCCTTTCCCCCAACAGCAACAGCAAATGGTTGCCCAAGAATCCCCACAAGGGGGCAACCCGACTAATCCCTCCCGTGGAGAGACGTCCACAAACCGCAAAATCCTAATGACAAGTAATGAGGAGATTAATATCACCACTCGTTCAAAGACGTATGACAATCCTCCAAGTTCAAACAAACAATCGGAGATAGCCAAAGGCAAATCTCCTGTTGAAGATCCGATTCCTATTCCCCCCCCTAACGGTCATCTCCATATCGAGAGACCACTCATGGACACAATGCTACGCCCAC
This sequence comes from Larix kaempferi, assembly GCA_027924585.1. Classification (NCBI taxonomy): domain Eukaryota; kingdom Viridiplantae; phylum Streptophyta; class Pinopsida; order Pinales; family Pinaceae; genus Larix; species Larix kaempferi. Next base: position 708,578 of record BSBM01001239.1, read on the forward strand.
CCAAGGGCACCATACGAAAGGAGACATTTAATCCGAATGCGTGAGCTGCCCAAAACTACAACATTGTTGAGGATTTGGCTCAAGCACCTTGCGCTATGTCGACTCTCGAGGTTCTCCAACACTGCCCCACACAGCGCAGAACCCTACTTTCAGCACTGGGGGCACTGGACCCAGACACTTCAAACTCCATCATGTTTAACTTGGAGCACGCTAAACCTAGGCTTTCTCACCAGTTAGCCTTCCAGGTGCATACAAAAATCCGTGGAAATGTCATCCACCGCACTGTGTTAGATGAGGGTGCTTCCACGTCGATTATGTCTTTGAACTGCTGGAGAGCCTTAGGCTCACCCGAGGTCACAACTTCTCCCACTACTCTCAGGGCGTTTGATGGACATGGTTTTCAACCATATAAACTCATTCCCTCAATCGGTGTTGAACTGGGGGGTAAAACAGTATCCGTACACATCGAAGTCGTAGATACACCTTTGGATTACAATCTCCTACTTGGTCGGAACTGGTTCTATGCCATGACCGCCATCGCATCTACAGTATTTCGGATCGTACAATTTCCTCATGAAGGGAAAATTGTCACTATTGATCAACTGGATTACTGTATCCCAGACTCCCATCCGAACTCCACCAATTCCGTCTCGTTATTGGATCAACCTCGGTACCGGTTCCAAGACATAGGGGTTGGTCTTATGAAGGATTCTTCCCTCATTGGAGTTTTTCCAGAGCTGGGAACCCATCTTCAACCAGTCAACATGATTTCGTCGCATGTCACCCCTTCCGATGATTCATGGGTGATTCCGAGTCCTACTCAGATCCAAGGCTATGGCAATTCCATGCCTTTGAACAGAAACCTTGCAGCATATGACGCGATCCAATCAGCCACAGATTGGGTCGACTGTTTTACTGATCACACCATGGCACAGCTCTCGACTGAAACTCATCCACACCCACCATTTTTTGATCCTCTCAACTTGATTTTTCCTACTGACGAATCAATCATGGAGGTTATGTGCGGTGATGAGCTACCATGGGGAGATTTTCATCATCGATCTTCATTCCCCACCATTCAGTCACTTGAGCCTGATACTAAACCCAGCGCTTCACTTGGGATGGTTCAAACCAAGTTCCCCACTTCTCTCGACGAGGTATTCTCCGAAGGAAACTTGGCCAATCTTATGGCAACCACTCCCATCGATATTTTAGTGAAGCCTGGTATCGTGGAAAACGTACACATTGGCAAAACATGTACTCCCCTCGAAACGGAGTTCTATAACGCCTACTTTAAAACTTTCCGCGATGTTTTTGCTTGGAGTTATGAAGAGATGCTAGGAATTGACCCCTCGATTGTGGTCCACGAAATTCCAACTTTCCCTGGCGCCCGACCTGTTCGGCAAAAGCTCCGACCCGTTCATCCTCGTAAGGCAGCCGCCATTAAAGCAGAAGTTGAAAAACTTTTGCGTGTTGGTTTTATCTATCCTGTCCCATTGACAGAATGGGTATCCAACATCGTTCCCGTAGCCAAGAAACAAGGAACGATTAGAGTCTGTGTTGATTACCGTGATTTGAACAAAGCTTGTCCCAAGGACAACTACCCAACTCCGTTTATCGACCAGATCATCGATAACTGTGCCGGAAGTGTTATCTTTTCATTTATGGATGGCTTCTCTGGCTATAATCAGATCGATATCCTCCCAGCCGACCAGCACAAAACAGCCTTTATCTGCCCTTGGGGGATATTTGCATATCGAAAGTTACCTTTTGGCCTGAAAAATGCCGGGGCAACTTTCCAACGGGCGATGTCCTACGCATTCCATGACATCAAACATATCGTAGAGCCATATCTTGATGACCTTCCCGCTCATTCTCGAACTCGGGAAGAACATCCAGACCACTTAAGTGCCATTTTTGAAAGGTGTCGGCGCTACAATATACGTTTGAACCCGCATAAGTGCGTCTTCTGTGTAGAAGCCAGAAAACTGTTGGGATTCATAGTCTCCAAAGACGGGATACGTCTAGATCCCGCAAAGGTAGCAGCTATCATAGCCCTGCCTTCACCTACCAATATTCCAGAACTTCAATGTTTGCAAGGGCATGCAAACTTTCTACGCCGTTTTATCTGCAATCTGTCCGAGATAACAAAAGGCTACATGCGGCTTCTCAAGAAGAATGTTCCCTTCATATGGGATGACGAAGCCCAACGCTCCTTTGACAATTTAAAGGCAGCCTTAACTAAAGATCCTGTGATTCAACCCCCCGATTACACACGGGACTACATTCTTTATCTCGCAGCCTCGATTTCCACCATTGGTATGGTGCTGGTCCAGGAAGACCAAAACGGCATAGAACATGGTATACTATCTCAGTAAGAGTCTTCTTGACTCCGAAACCCGCTATTCACATGTTGAAAAACTGGCTCTGGCAACAGTATTTGTTGTCCAGAGATTCCGCCACTACATCTTACTCCGCTGGACCACTGTTATAGCCGACTTCAATCCAATGTATTACATCCTCACACGTCAGGTGCTTGGGGACAAATACTCTCGTTGGATCGTCATCCTTCAGGAGTTTGACTTGGAGTTTGTCAAGGCTAAATCCAAGAAGTCTTTGGTCTTCGCGGAGTTAATTTGTAACTTGCCCCGTGCTACTGAGCAACCCGAGCCCATTGATTCTCTACCTGACGAATCATTGTTCCTCATTAGCACGTCTGATCCATGGTATGGGGATATTCTCTTATATCTCCAAACCCAACGCTTCCGTCCCGATCTCACCCGCGATGAACGGTGACGTATCAGACATCACGCAAAATACTACCTTATAGTGAACGATACTCTGTATCGTCGTGGTGTCGACACGGTCCTTCGACGCTGTTTAACCTTAGATGAGGCGGAACGCGTTCTCAACGACTGCCACGCTAGAGCATGTGGTGGTCACCTCTCTGGGATGGCTACGGCCCATAAAATACTGCGAGCAGGATACTTCTGGCCCTCAATTTTCAAAGACTGCATTGAAACAGTCAAGAAGTGTCCACCATGTCAATTCTTTCATGGAAAAGCACGCTCACATCCTACTCCACTCCATCCTGTCATTGCCGTCGGCCCCTTTTCCAAATGGGGCATCGATTTTATGCACTGTAAGCCCACTTCAGCCGGGGGGCATAGCTATGTCATAGTAGCTGTAGACTATTTTACAAAATGGGCTGAAGTGATTCCTACATATGCTGAAGACGGCAAAACAGCAGCGCAGTTCATATTCAATCATATTATAGCCAGATTCGGTGTCCCACAGTCGATTGTGATCGATCATGGTTCCCATTTCAGGAACCATATGATCGAAGAACTAAGTGCCAAACTGGGTTTTCGCCATGAAAACTCAACCCCGTATTACCCACAAGCTAATGGCCAAGTTGAAGCCATTAACAAAGTCCTGAAATGAATGATTCAGCGTATAGTGGGTACCCAGAAATCTAATTGGCACTCAGCTATATTCTCAGCACTATGGGCCTACCGGACCTCAGTGAAAAGTGTTACTGGGTTTACACCATTTCAACTGGTGTACAGCCTAGAAGCCATCCTCTCGATTGAATGTGAAATTCCATCACTCAAGATAGCCATAGAGCTACTTCCACACACTACTTCCGAAGAGGAACGGTTTCTATACCTAGCTAAGCTTGATGAAACCCGCCGCGACGCCACTTTGGCTAATGAAGCTCACAAAAAACGCGTCAAAGCTCAATACGACAAATCCATTCAGCCTCGGATATTCAATGAGGGTGACCTCGTACTTACATATGATCAGATGCATGACAAGCTTGGAAAAGGTAAACTTGAATCGATGTGGTACGGCCCCTTCATTGTAAAACGTGTCTTAGAAAAAGGAGCCTATGAACTAAACGATTGTGATGGTACGCCATTGGCATGGCCCCGCAACAGGCTATACTTCAAACGTTTCTACGCATGAGGTTACCCTACGCGGGTTACTTATTGTACAAAATGTACTTAGTTTGCTTTTTGCTTTCTTTTTAGTGTGCGCGTGGACCTCATGTATCCACTCTTACTTTGACTCGTGACTTTATTCGTAGATGTATGCCTACTTTGGATTCGCCGACGGTGCAAGCCGACATACCCGGAATCTCGCTTCCGCAGCATGGGTGATTTATTCCCCCACTGGTGAGTTGATTTCTTCAGGAGCCAATTGTTTAGGCCCTGCAACCAACAATATCGCAGAGTACCATGCAGTCATTGGTCTCTTGACAGAGGTTGCTTCACTCGGGATTGACTCCTTATCAGTCTTTTTAGACTCCCAACTCGTGGTTTCTCATCTAAATCGTGTTTACACAGTTCGCGATCCTGCGCTACTTCGTTTATTTCGAAGAGTACGCCTCTTAGAACGATCGTTTAATTTTATTACATATTATCACATACCGAGAGAATTCAATTGTATTGCTGATTCATTGGCTAATTACATTTTGGATTGGCATCTTGCCCATACATAAACACATCATAAAAAATAAAATGCACAAGTCATTGTAAATATTTAGATCATAAATAGGTCCATATCACTGTATATAAGAGTGTTTCTTCAAAAATACATAAAGTTTGTGTCAAAGACAAAATTGGGGATCAAAACCCATATACAAAAATTGGCCCTCAAAGCCTACATATCGTGTACATGCCGCAAAAAGATCAAAGGACCATCTATGGAGACCTAGGAGATCTATCATGTCCCTCATTGGACTCCTCCCGCTGCTGGTGGTAACACACTATAGCTCGAACCACCCTGCGAAGAAGTCGACTGATACGACCAGGTACACCCACAGTATGCCGCTGGAGGTGGTAAGGGACGTCATCCATCCGCATAGCAGGGATACCATGAGTCAATCCCTGCAGGTTCCTCTCAATGTCCCGAACACCTCCTGTCTCGTCTTCATCTTCCTCTTCGTCAGGAACAGCTTGACGATCGACACCACCACGACGTAGTGGAGAGTATCCAGCTGGCCTCTGTGGTCCACGGTCTGCAACATGCATGCAAATATACATTAGGCATCTTTTACACATTCTATAAAAGCAATAAAAATTAAATATTCAAAAAGAAGAAAAAAATACATATCCATGAAGGTCATACCAGAGTCATCCCAGTCATCATCCTTTGGAAATGCCAAGTCGATGTCCTCACGGAAATCTACCCCCTGAATAGGGATAGTCATCAATCATGACTATCTGCTCCTCTAGCCAAGAGAAGAAGTCCTCGCCAAAGGCTAGCCGCTGAGGTCCCCCAAGGCGTCCAGCATAGTCACTCCATCGGGCCATCCATGGCTCAGTAGGTGGACGAAGGTGCATAGATATCTGTGGACACACCCTCGCCAAAAAGAAAGTGACCAGGATGCTCCCATAGCCAAACTGGGTATTTTTCCCAGTCCTACACTTGTGCACTTGTTCTTTCAAATTGGACAACACTGCATCACACCAGTTGAAAACTGTTCCTCCCATGCACTCTGCTGCGAGATTCACTTGTGTGCGGGATGCCTGATGTGGACTCACGCTTCCCGCTGCACGCGTGATAGTGAATAGCACGGTTTTTATAGGAAGATTTATGACCTCCTTTATGGCCACCTTCCCACTTTTCTTACTCGAACCCGCCTGGCAATACCGAGCAATCAAGTCATCTGTGCTTGATTCTGAAGCTGAGTATCCGGTAAAATTCACCTGGGCCCCTCTTTTTGAGAGACCCGTGAGGAAATAAATATCCTCGAGTTGGATTTCAAGCACATGCTCTCCCACTCGAAAAGCTCGAATGTCAGGGTCCCACAATTGGATAAGATGAGTAAGGAGCTTGGGTTGTTGGCGAATCCCTTTGGTTTTGAAGAACTTTAGCAAACCACATTCTCGCAATGCAGTCGCGGTTGGTAAGTCATTTTGAGCTGCAAAATCATCCGCTTCGTGCTCTCTCTCTTTCCAGATTACCATTTTGCTCCGAATAAGTTGCAAATCCCTGCAAAAGGTCAAACAATGCAATTAGTAATTATTTAACAACTTAGTTCCAACAGAAAATTGGAGAAAATTTGATTTTTTAAACTCAAAATTCGCCTATGCCGCGTCTGAGGGATATCCTACTGCGCGGCAGTCCACACTACCGTGCCTTGGTTTGGGGATACAGCGCGGTACTATTAGACAGTACCGCGTTTTTCGATAAGGCCCCCACGCGGTAGTGTGAAGGGCGATTCTTGCTCAAAAGGGCTCGCTAAAAAATCAATTTTTTCTTGGTGAAAGCAAAAATTTCTTACATGAAATGAAAGAGGGGCTCAAGCACTCTTACCTGGCACAGGCGGCGGTCGAAATGGTGTCCCAGAACTCCCGGTATGGATCCTTGAAATCTTGCTCCTAAATAGGTGAAAATGTCTCCTTTGGGTAAAAAACACAAATGAATAGTAATTTCTATTTTTACCATTCCTTATATAGCATTTTTTCACATTTTCTTTAATTAATTAATTACTATTTTAAATAGTTGAAATAAACCCTTGTTCACATTGCTAATGACCAGTTTTTGAGCATTTATTGACAGGATCCTCGGTAAAAATGCGATACATTCACACTGGTGTCTATTCATAATTTGACCTTCATTTCGAGCCCACTTTATCTTTTTCGTGCTCTGGATTTAAAACTTGAAAAAGATTCCAAGCGCTTTTACACCCGTGTCATGCTTGTCAAACTCGAGTAAACGGTGTCGAGTATGGTCAGCTTTACTCATGCTCGTTAAACGATGAGGAAAGTATTATCCTGGTTGTATTTTATTCTTTTTTCGGACCAGAATAATTTAAAATTACGAAAAAGACCATAGGAGTCCATAGTTAAGCTCTTTTCAGACTCCTTAAAATTGAAAAGATCGCCAAGTGACCTTGACTCTTTCACACTTGTAAAAGTATTTGAAAGGTCGTCTATTCGGTGATAAGTTACCCCTTTTTCGGCCCGTCTAGACTATTTACGAGAAAGGTATACCTCAGTCAATCTCGGCTGGGAGAGTTCTCTCGGGAATTTTTTTACACTTTTTCGGGATCTAGGGACTAAATTTTACGAAAAAGTACATTATGGAGCTTCCTTTAAAGTTTTTCAGGCTCTCTAAATATGAAAAACTACCGATTTTTCCTTCCTTGGACTCGTTAAAATGTTAACATCGAAGGACCCACTTTGGGACGAACCCCTCCTTTCTCAGGTTCGTAAAACATGTGAGATGGGACTCATCCGTGAGATGAGCTACACCGAGCATCTGTTATCCTCTTCAAGCTCGCAAAACAAGAAAGAGGTACTCGTCCATCATGTCGGGGAAATATGGGGGAATAAGTCAAGTTTATCTATGGCAGCTTGTCAGTCGTTACCTTTGAACATGGCATGTGTCCGTCTCTTGTCTATATTTGGGTATCCATCTTTCACTGAGTTATGGTCATCATCATGAGTCGTCTCCCTGGCCACGAGTCCACTCATCCGGTGTCTATCCTCTATTTATCAAATAATCCCTGCTGCCAAGTCCTGTTACGTGCCGTTATATGTTCAAAGGGTTGCATTGTTTTGAGTCATTCATTGTGTCAGGCCTCCGCTGTGTCAGTACATACTCCATTGTTTCATCATCTTATCATTCGTGCCGATTTCGTGTCGATGATGTGGGAAACATCATGGCCCACCTTCGACGAGTCTATTCCTGTCGACACCAAATCACTATCAAGGAATTAGACTTAGAGATCAACCATTAGTACCTTGGTACCTGCATGCCTCAACGGCAGGTTTCCTCGTGTTTGACAGTAGGTTCACATCATTGACCTCTGATCAAGCAATCTCTCGGATGCTCGACATCAACTCATTCATTCGCATTCCGTTGAGCTGTACTATTGATACCTTGGGAATCATCGTCATCATTGGTGATCCCCCTCGCATTTGTTAACGGTCCACATCATTGACCGGTAATCAAATGGTTTCTACCATGTTCGACTTCAACACCTTGTAATCACATGGTTAGATTCGTATCTTTTGCGATCGGGTAGAAGACCCTGGATGCAGCTCTACATTTTGATTGCATCCAGGTTGCGATGGAGATGTCATTTGTATTGTCACACAGATCCACTTATTGTATTGGTCGTGGCTGTGTCATTATTGTCTCATGGATCTACGATTGTTCATAGTAGCCATGATCTATCCGCAGTTTATATTATCTCAGTACTCATGGATTTGCAATGTATTGGTCGGCAGCCATGCTTTGAGTCATCTGTTTCCGAGCATGGGAATGCCCGCCTCGGTGGTATATCTAACACTTTGTTTCTATTTCAGCTCAGTGTCGCTCTCCTCGATGCTATCTCTGCACATTATATTCGTAAAGTCTTTCGGCCATCAGTCCCTTCTGACCTCACACTTTAGGGGGCATCTGTTATATCTCTATGTTTCACAGTGTCGCATCTCCATTACAAAACAAGTTGACGACACTTTCCCTACTGTTTTAAACCATCCAGAAGAGACAGATGATGAGTCAACCTTGAAGGTGAATCTACCCTGGCAAGTTTTGACCCACCTTAGACTTTATCTACACACACTACCGCGCCTTGCTAGTTTGTCAAAACGCGGTACTACACACTACCGCGCTATGCTCTTTCCCCAAGACGCAGCAGTTCCGCGTTCTGCAGTATTTGCAAAACGCGGTACTCTTTTAATAGCCTTTTTCCCTTGGCTTGTGGGATTTTGGATTTTCGAAGATAATGAACGATTGGGGTCCTTGATTCGATCTCAACTCATCTCCTTCGATTAGAAACCCTGATCCACTTATCTCTCCTTAGATTCACCCATCTCTCTTGTAGGTTAACCTCACCATTCACTATAAAAGAGAGGCATTCCATTGGAAAGGGGAGGACTCTTGAGAGTACCAAACTTATGGTCTTACAGCATTGTGGAGATAGCTAGAGGAGAAGACACTTGGAGCTGGAGGATTGGCTTGGACATCAAGGACCTTTTGTAAGTATTCTTCAAGTTGTAATGGAATAACTTGTCTTGTTTTCCCAAATCATTTGTGTTAATTTTGGTTTAATGATATGATTTGTATATTTCATAGATTTAGATTCTAACTCATGTTTCAGGTTGCTAGAGAATAGTGCATTCTTGTGTCTTGGTTCCATTTTGACAGGTTCATTTGTGAGGGCTTGGAGACTGGAGCAAATACCAAAAACAAGCGTCCGGATAGAAGGTTAGTTAAACTTCTTCTACTCTTTCTAGCAGTTTAATCTTGAGATGTTTGTTAGATCTAGGGATTCAAGGTAGCATTTGTTTTGACTTGTTTCTTACTTTAAAGTTAGTTTAAAGTCTTCTTTAGAGATAAGAGAGTTTTGGCTTATCCGTAGGACAAAATTCTACATAACAGTAGGTTCACCACCATAATAGGCTCATCCATTACCATAAGGTGGGGGTCCACTGCCACCACCCAGAGAGTGTGGGCCTCCTCCAAAAGTTGGAGGTCCTCCGCCACTGTCGTAATAAGGTGGTACTCCACCGCCTCCGTTGGGAGGGGGGGTGCTCCCCCTTTTCCGCAGGAAGGGTGGGGGCCTCCACCACCTCTTCCAGAAGGGTGGGGGCCTCCACCACCACATCCACTAGAAGGGTGTGGTCCTCCTTTGACACCTCCACCAAAATAGGGCGGTCCTCCACCACCGCCACTGGAATAGGGTGGTCCTCCACCATAAGGTGGGGGTCCTGCACCACCAGGAGGAGGTGGTCCCCCACCTCCGCCGAAAGGGGTAGGGCCTCTACCTCTACCACAAGAGTGGGATGGGCCATTTCTTATAGAATGAGGTGGGCCTCCGCCAAAAGGTAGAGGTTCGCCTCCTCCGGAATTGTATGGGGGCCCACCTCCTCCAGAGGGAGGTGGAGGGGGATCAAACGGGAGTGGTGGTACTTGATGGATAGTTGGTGGGGGTCCATTTTGTAAAACATTTTGGTGCCCCCATAGAGTGTATGGATTTTTGGGATAATGTATCCCATTGAGTGCATTTTTGGGGTTGAATTATCCCGACATAGGGTTAGGATAACCTAGATACGCTTGATTCCATGGTGGTTGAGATGAATTGGATGGTCCCCCAACATGAGATAATCCCATGGTGGAACCAATAGCGAATCAGGAAGTTCCAATGGAATGACCGATAGGAAATCCTCCACTTGTATTATGGTTGGGAAACAAGGGTTTCCCCCCAGTAACAACATGCTGACCACTAATCGATGATTTACCCAAAATGGGTTGTTGATTACCTACTACAGGATTAACATTACTCGTAAGAAAATTAGGGGGTAAAGAATATCCACCCCGCGCGTTTTGGGGTGGGGGAGGAGTGGGTAATGTTCCCATAGTAGTAAGAGGGGTGTTGGACTGTTGTCCTTCAACAGGTTGAGTCATTTGGGGTATAGAACCGGTCTCCTGTCTAAGGGGTGTACTTGCAGAAAGTGAGGGTTGACCAGGTTCATAAGTGGTCATGTTGTGGATGGATGGTTCTGGTGAATCATAAGATAAATAATGAATCAAGATATGTCGATATGTGGGTACCTTCGTGTCTTCAACCTTTCGTAAGAGGCTTTGTCTTCGAAATTCGTTGCTCATGGCACGTAATCTGTCTAGGCGATTACGAAAGGGTGCTAGAATCACATCAGGAGTAGCCCAACTAGGAGATGGTGAAATGGAAAAATGAGCCACTTTTTGACCTAGAGATGTTTCCCAAAAGGGTTCAGCTGGACCAAATGCAGTGGATACAAGGTCGTCCTGGGATGAATTTAACCATTCTAAAGATCCAGGCTCTCCTGGTAGCATGGGAGGGAGAGATGCATCTTGTGAAGTGGAACGTTTTTCCTCTTCGCCCCTTGAGGGGTTGGAGGTTGGGGAGTATGGAGGAAACATATGTGACCCAGATTTTGAAGTAGAGTTTCTACTTCAGGTGACACAACCGTGATGTGTAGGTCCATTCTTACCCTCGAAATCACCTCCTGATTAAGGGGATATTCGGGTGGTAAGTTTAAAATTCTCCAGGACCTTATCCAAGGAAATTCAGCCAGAGTGACCGAACCAGAAATTCTCCTAAGTGTATTCTAAACAAAAGAAAAGCAGACCAGAAAAAACTACACAAACTAAGGCCGCAAGAAAACTTATGTGATAGGTGTGGATTCAAAAGTATGGAACCTCACGGGATTGTCAAGGCTTCGCAACTCACGATATACTCCAAGGTCCAACATTTATACTCGGATCAATATTTCAGAGCACTAAACAGGGAGGATTAGGACTGTACCCTTGACCATATAACACGACTACCTAATAGTGGATGCGTAGTAGCTCCCCGAGTGTTGTTCTTGATGTATTGCTCTGCGAAAACGTCCAAATGGTTAGCTTAGTTCGTTTTAAAAATCCTAAGGGTGTCTCCCGATATACTCAAGGTACGTGGGAGCTCAAATCCGTAGTGGTGTTGTCTAATGCACAACTATACGACAAGAGACTTCTGATATACTATCGACTATGTGAAACACCTTTCGATATACACCGAGTACGTGAAGTGCCTTTCGATATACCATAAGGTACGTGAAAGAGCCTTTGATATACTAGTTGGTACGTGAAAGAGCTTCAATATACAGGTTGGTAGGTGGAAGAACTACAATACCCTTGGAATGCAGTGCAGGAAAATAACGACAGCTGCCACATTTTATGACGCCGAAACACATCTCTAACTTAACACACAAGTTACTAAAAATTTTACCCTAGTTCTACTGTTAATTTTATCTGGACGGTTAGGTGAATGCATGAGGTGAGTACATAAACATAAGCATAATGCAAGCCCTAACTACATGAAAAAATGCAATTTTTCTTTTGATGAAATCTATATATGGGAAGGAGAAATCTTTTTCCAAATGGTTTTACCAAAACAACAAATCTCAACTCTACCAAAGATGATAATGAAAGTACTCGTTTCATTTTTCGAGCAAAACATGAAAATCAACAACACATCAAGTCCAAATCAAAGCATTTTTTCCTTTTATCTTTTTCAAATAAAAATGGAATAAGTGATGAAAAAGAGAGAATTTCTACTTAGAGCACACTAAGTCTTCAATTTTTTCACTATGATAGCCTAAAAGCATGAAAACCAAAAATGCATATAACTTCTTCAAGCATGGAATCACTTTGCAAAAATTTGATTTCACTTGGATTTTTCAAGAAAATGAATGGCTCATAATTCGGGAAAAACACAAATGATTAACTTATTTTTCAAACTTTCCAAAAGATTTATGAATGATAAATTCCAATGCATGAAACAACTTTTACAACAATCCTCAAATGAACTTGAAAAATGGTAAAAATGAAGCACTTTTCAATTTTCCAATGAACGTACCAAGGCAGAACTTGATAATAATAATGATTTCAAATATAAATGGTTGAAAAGAAGAGACTACTTGCAGCACTCTAATGACTCAGAAATTCTCAAGAAAATGACAAGCACTCCAATAAACTAAAAACACACAAGACACTCGAAATCAACCAGATGCAAGCAAAACTAAATGATGTTTGCAGAAAGAGGTCTGGAATCAGGTATAATACAAAGACTAGATCAGGTGAGGAGACGAGGGAATGCAAGTTCAAGTGGATGAAGTCGGGGGAGTCTAAAGTGTCCACCACTACCAAGTCTCAAGCTTGTCCAAAATGGAACCCAAAAACAAACCAAACAGGTCCAAACACTACCAATGCAAAATCAAAAGATCTCTGACTGGAAAGTGTAGTACAGAGAGGTCTGCAAACCAAACCAAACTCAAAACATTGGAGAGGGGATGTCCCAAGCACTAGGATTGACTGCTCAGCACATCTTGTGGTAAGGATCAGAGCGCCCGATGCAGGTTATAGGTATATGGTTTGCGCTGGCGACGCAAGACGCGGATCTGAGCTAAGCGTTGGAAGCACGGGTTGCAGGGAAGCAGAATGTGCCTGTGAGGGTATGGTGCTCTGGTTATACTTCCCAGGTGCGCCAGTAGAAATCCCAATGAAAGGATGAAATGATCTCCAAGAATGAGCAACTAAAAGGTTTGATTATTATACACACAGACTCAGAGAAAGTCAACAGACTCTTCAAAGAGAAGATCTGGTGGCGAGAAAGGCTTAGGAGGCAAATGAAATGGTTCACAAAGAAATCAAAGAAGATGACATTCAAATTGAAATATTTAAAAAATGTACGTATGTCCCCAATATGGTTGCCAAATTTGTTGCCGGACAATCTAACAAAAGTGGACTTAAGGCATGATCTCCCTAGTTCAAAGTGAATCTAGAACAAATTAGACAGAACACAAATATACCTTCCTAGATCAAATTAGTTATTAAGTGATGTAAACAGCTTACCTTTCAGATCTATAAATCTCTTCCTCCTTTGTCGCTCCAGGCTCCAAGGCCATTAGATTTGTAGCTGCAAGACCTGTCAGAACATGCAAGAGAAAAACAAGCAGTAATAGTACATCTACACAATAACTTATCTAAGTAAATGGTTAAGTAAGTAAACTATAAATATCAATGAACAATAAGACATTTATGGAAAGAGTTTTGTATTACTATATAAAAGTGGGAATACAAAGAAGAGAGAGGATTACAACCAATCCCTAACATTGCAATCTTACTCCAACAAGCCAATCCAATGCCTCTAAGGAGAAATGGGTGCCTCCAAGAGATGAATGATGATCTCCTAAGCTAATTCCACCAGCATATGGATGCTATAGCCTTCCTCTTTTTGGAATGGAGATGAGATTCATATATATAAGACTAGGAGGATAGAATAGGTTGAGAAATAATGGGAGAGGACTAAGGGATCCTCCCAAGGGGTTAGGGAATCGAAGGCCATCTCACCTACAAGCTAGGGATAGAGATCCAAGTCACACACCTTCGATAAATCGCTCGAAGATGCTCTTTATCCACATTAACTGACATCGGCGCAAGTTGTATTAGGACAACCTGTTCCTGATAGGGACAACGCATGATGTACAAGGGTAACATGGGCCAATGGCGCAAGCTGTCAGGTAACCACCTGCGCCTGACCTAGTTGGGCGCAAGTTGCCAGGGAGAAACCTGCGCCGGCGAAACTAGACCCTATGGCAAGGGGTCAGCAACTTCTCCAGTTTGACTTCATAGTCATGGAAACCTCGGGGATTTTTGCACTGAGTTGACATATGTCTGATGATAGCGATATTTTAGGTGTAACATGAATTCAACTAGTGTTGTGTGTCTTTTATGGGCCTTATGGCTCCTAGTAGTTAACCCATATTTTGATGCATTATCCCTTATACTCTTGCAAGGTATAAGACAAGTGGGAAAAATTTGGGAGATGTGTGTCATAGATGTTGAGACTTGTAATAGAGCATGTTATTATTGTTGATATGTAGTAGAAAATAGATGATAAGAAATGTAAAGTAATAAATTAATTGAAGTGGCAAGCTTGAATGCTAAGTAATTGTTGTGGTTTCTAGCATGTAGAATTGGAAAACTATAAGTGCCTCATGGATAAAAATAAAAATGTTCTATTTCAAGGGATTTAAATAATGAATTAAATATATTATTAAATAAGGACAATATTGAAGACCCCTATCATAATTTTACCACAACTCTCTCTAATTCCATTAACAAGTTATCTATCATGGTTTCAAGTAGATACTAAAATAGAAATACCAACCCTTGGTATGATAAAGAGTACAATCATGCTAGAAAATTCATTAGGGATGCTTCTAACGAGTCCTTAAAAATGAACAGATATATAGTTACAAATCCCTAATTAAATGGAAAAAGGGTAATTTATTAAATAGAAAGAAAGATAATATATTATACCTATTTAAGCCAAGTTATATGGAATTATTTTGGAAAAGAAGATCAATCTATGGCTATAAATCCATGGAAAAAGAGCTAAAGGTTAGGTATGATTTAGGAGCTATCATTCAACTACATACCACCTTGTCATGCTTAAGACTATTGTTGAGGAGTGTTATAATAGTAAAAACAATCTTGTATGTTTCTTTGTTGACTTTTGAAACTCATTTGACATTATAATGCCCCCATTTTGACCCTTGGTATTTATTGGCTTTTAATGTAAATATTGTGTTCATGCGATGTATGTTTCCTAGCATGGAGCTCAAGGCCAAGGCCCTGCTAGTGGATGTTTTATGTAAAAGGAAAGTAATTTGATATTTTACTACTCATGTGCTATTAAGCCATGGAACATTGTAAATGGATGTAAATATTTAATATTGCAATAAAATACCAAAACTAGCTATGGAAGCAACTAATGAGAAGGGGCTGTTATGTGGAATTCTGCCCTACGGATAAGCCAAAACTCCCTTAGGCTAAAGTAGGATCTAACTAACTCTAGGCTAAGAACAGACAAAACAAATGCAACCTTGAATCCCTAGATCTAACAAACATCTCAGAATTAAAATGCTGAAGAGAATAGAAAGGAGTTTAACTGACCTTGTATCCAAACGCTTGTCTTTGATATTTGCTCCAAGCTCCAAGTAAACCTGTTAACAATAGAACCAAAACACAAGCATGTACTATTCTCTAACAATCTGAAAACATGAGTTAGGATCTAAATCTATGAAAGATACAAATCACATGATTAAAACAAGATTAACACAAATGATTTGGGAAAACAAGACAAGTTATTCCATTACAACTTGAAGATTACTTACAAAGGGTGCTTGATGCCCAAGCCAATCCTCCAACTCCAAGTGTCTTCTCCTCTTAGCTATCTCCACAATGCTGCAAGACCATAAGTTTGGTGCTCTCAAGAGTCCTCCCCCTTCCCAATGGCATGCCTCTCTTTTATAGTGAATGGTGAGGTTAACCAACAAGAGAGATAGGTGGATCTAAGGAGGGATAAGTGGATCAGGGTTTCTAATCGAAGGAGGTGAGTTGGGATCGAATCAAGGAACCTAATCTTCCATCATCTTCGAAAATCCAAGATCCCATAAGTCAAGGGCAAAAACTATTAAAAGGGTGCCGCGCTTTGCAAATGATACAGAGCGCGGCACTGTGCCGCGTTTTGTCAAGCTGTCAGAGCGCGGTAGTGTATGGAAATAAAGTCCAAGGTGGGTCAAAACTTGGCAGGGTGGATTTACCTTCAAGGTTGACTCATCATCTGTCTCTTCTGGATGGTTCAAAGCAGTAGGGAAAGTGTCGTCGAAATGTGTTGTGATGGGGATGCGACACCGTGAAATATAGAGGTATAACAGATGCCCCCTAAAGTGTGAGGTCAGAAGGGACTGATGGCCGAAAGACTTTACGAATAAAATGTGCAGAGATAGCATCGAGGAGAGCGACACGGAGCTGAAATGGAAACAAAGTGTTAGATATACCACCGAGGCGGGCATTCCCATGCTCGGAAACAAATGACTCAAAACATGGCTGCCGACCAATACATTGCAGATCCATGAGTACTGAGATAATGTAAACTGTGGACAGATCATGGCTACTATGAACAATCGTAGATCCATGAGACAGTAATGACACAGCCACGACCAATACAATAAGTGGATCTGTGTGACAATACAAGAGACATCTCCATCGCAGCCTGGACGCAGTCAAGATACAGTGATGCACCCAGGGTCTTCTACCCGATCGCATAAAGATACGAATCTAACCATGTGATTACAAGATGTTGAAGTCGAACATGGAAGAAACCATTTGATTACCGGTCAATGATGTGGACCGTTAACAAATGCGAGGGAGATCACCAATAATGACAATGATTCCCAAGGTATCAATAGTACATCTCAACGAAATGCGAATAAATGAGTTGATGTCGAGCATTCGAGAGATTGCTTGATCAGAGGTCAATGATGTGAACCTGCTGTCAAACACGAGGAAACCTGCCATTGAGGCATGCAGGTACCAAGGTACTAATGGTTGATTTCTAAGTCCAATTCCTGGATAGTGATTTGGTGTCGACAGGAATAGACTCGTCGAAGGTGGGCAATGATAATTCCCACATCATCGACACGAAATCGGCACATAGGATAGGATGAGGAAGTAATGGAATATGTACTGACACAGCGGAGGCCTGACACAGTGAATGACTCGATACAATGCAACCCTTTGAACATATAACGGCATGTAACAAGACTTAGCAGCAGGGATTATTGATAAATAGAGGATAGACACCGGATGAGTGGACTCGTGGCCAGGGAGACGACCCATAATGATGACTATGACTCAATGAAAGACGGATACCCCAAATATAGACAAGAGATGGACACATGCCATGTTCAAAGGTAACGACTGACAAGCTGCCATAGATAAACTTGACTTGTTCCCCCATATTTCCCCGACATGATGGACGAGTACCTCTTTCTTGTTTTACGAGCTTGAAGAGGATAACAGATGCTCGGTGTAGCTCATCTTGTGGATGAGTCCAATCTCACATATTTTACGAACCTGAGAAAGGAGGGGTTCGTCCCAAAGTGGGTCCTTCGATGTTAATATTTTAACGAGTCCAAGGAAGGAAAACTCGGTAGTTTTTCATATTTAGAGAGCCTGAAAAACTTAAAGGAAGCTCCATAATGTACTTTTTCGTAAAATTTAGTCTCTCGATCCCGAAAAAGTGTAAAACGATTCCCGAGAGAACTCTCCCAGCCGAGATTGACTGAGGTATACCTTTCTCGTAAATAGTCTAGACGGGCCGAAAAAGGGGTAACCTATCACCGAATAGACGACCTTTCAAATACTTTTACAAGTGTGAAAGAGTCAAGATCACTTGGCAATCTTTTCAATTTTAAGGAGTCTGAAAAGAGCTTAACTATGGACTCCTATGGTCTTTTTCGTAAAAATTAATTATTCTGGCCCGAAAAAAGAATAAAATACAACCAGGATAATACTTTCCTCATCGTTTAACGAGCATGAGTAAAGCTGACCGTACTCGACACCGTTTACTTGCGTTTGACAAGCACGACACAGGTGTGAAAGCGCTTGGAATCTTTTTCAAGTTTTAAATCCAGAGCACGAAAAAGATAAAGTGGGCTCAATATGAAGGTCAAACTACGAACAAATACCAGTATGAATGCATCCCATTTTTACCGCAGATCCTGTCAATAAATGCTCAAAAATCGGGCATTAGTAATATGAATAAGGGTTTATTAATTTTGAAATAGTAATCAATTAATTAAAAAATGTGAAAAAATGCTATATAAAGCATGGTAAAAATAGAAATTACTATTCATTTGTGATTTTTACCCAAAGAAGACATTTTTACCCATTTTGGAGCAAAATTTCAAGGATCGATACCGAGAGTTCTGGGAGACCATTTCGACCGCCGTCTGTGCCAGGTAAGAGTGCTTGAACTCCTCTTTCATTTCATGCAAGAAATTTTCACTTTTACCAGGGAAAAATTAATTTTTTGGCAAGCCCTTTTGGCAAGAATCGCCTGCCGTACTGCCGCGTGGGGCCCCTATCGTGAAACGCGGCACTGTTCAACAGTGCCGCGCTGTAACTCCAAAAGGAGGCGCGGCACTGTGGACTGCCGCGCGGCATGGTGTCCTCCAGGAGCGGCACGTGCGAAAATTGAGTTCAAAAAATCAATTTTTCCTCAATTTTTTGCTGGAAGCAAGTTGTTAAATAGCCACTAATTACTTTGTTTTCCTTTTTGCAGGGATTTGCAACTTGTTTGAGGCAAAATGGTGAGTTGGAAAGAGAGGGAACATGAAACGGATGATTTTAGGGCCGAAAATCACTTACCCACCGTGACCGCATTGAGAGAATGTGGTTTGCTAAAGTTTTTCAAGACTAAAGGGATCCGCCAACAACCCAAACTACTTACTCACCTCATTCAATTGTGGGATCCTGATATCGAAGCTTTCCGAGTAGGAGAGCACGTGCTTGAAATTCAACTTGAAGACATCTACTTCCTCACGGGCCTCTCGAAAAGAGGGGCCCGGCCGAATCTTACCGGGTACAGTGCTTCAGACTCAAGCACGGATGATTTAATTGCTCGATATTGTCAGGTGGGTTCGAGTAAGAAGAGTGGGAAAGTGGCCATAAAAGAGGTCACAAATCTTCCTTTCAAAACTTTGCTATTCACTATTACACGTGCAGCAGGAAGCGTGAGCCCACATCAGGCAACCCGCACACAGGTAAATCTCGCAGCAGAGTGCATGGGAGGAACGGTCTTCAACTGGTGTGATGCAGTGCTGTCCCATATGAAGGAACAGGTGCACAAATGTAGAACTGGGAAAAATACCCAGTTTGGCTATGGGAGTATCTTGGTCACTTTCTTCCTGGCAAGGGTGCCATTACTGCGTCCGCAGATATCTATGCATCCTCGCCCACCTACTGAGCCATGGATGGCTCGATGGAGCGACTATGCCGGGCGCCTTGGAGGGCCTCAGCGGCTAGCTTTTGGAGAGGATTTCTTCTCTTGGCTAGAGGAGCAGATAATCATGATCGACGACTATCCCTATTCAGGGGTAGATTTCCGCGAGGATATTGACTTGGCTTTGCCAGAAGATGATGACTGGGACAACTCTGGTATGACCTTCATGGATATGTATTTTTTCTTTTTGAATATTTAATTTTTAATTCTTTTTTAGAATGTGTAAAAGACTTCTAATGTATATTCGTATGCATGTTGCAGATCGTGGACCACAACGACCAGCTGGATATTCACCACTACGTCGTGGCGGTGTAGATCGTCAAGCTGATCCTGTCGAAGAAGAAGATGAGGATGAGGCAGGAGGTGTCCGGGACATTGAGAGGAACCTGCAGGGATTGACTCATGGTATCCCTGCTATGAGGATGGATGATGTCCCTTACCCCCTCCAGCGTCATACTGTAGGTGTATCTGGTCGTATCAGTCGACTTCTTCGCAAGGTGGTTCGAGCTGTGATGTGTTACCACCAGCGGCGGGAGGAGTCCGATGAGGGACGTGATAGGTCTCCTAGGTCTCCATAGATGGTCTTTAGATCTTTTTGCGGCATGTACACGATATGTAGGCTTTGAGGGCCAATTTTTGTATATGGGATTTAATCCCCAATTTTGTCTTTGACACAAACTTTATGTATTTTGGAAAAAACACTTTTATATACAGTGATATGGACCTATTTATGATCTAAATATTTACAATGACTTGTGCATTTTAATTTTTTATGATGTGTTTATGTATGGGCAAGATGCCAATCCAAAATGTAATTAGCCAATGAATCGGCAATACAATTGAATTCTCTCGGTATGTGTTGATATGTAATAAAATCAAATGACCGTTCCAAGAGGCGTACTCTTCGAAATAAACGAAGTAATGTAGGATCGCGAACTGTGTAAACACGGTTTAGATGAGAAACCACGAGTTGGGAATCTAAAAAGACCGATAAGGAGTCAATCCCGAGTGAGGCAACCTCAGTTAAGAGACCAATGACTGCATGGTACTCTGCGATATTATTGGTTGCGGGACCTAAACAAATGGCTCCTGAAGAAATTAACTCGCCAGTGGGGGAATAGATCACCCATGCTGCGGAAGCGAGATTCCGGGTATGTCGGCTTGCACCGTCAGCGAATCCAAAGTAGGTAGACATCTGCGCATAAAAGCACGAGTCAAAGTAAGAGTAGATACATAAGATCCACGCGCACACTAAAAATAAAGCAAAAAGCAAACTAAATACATTATGTACAAGAAGTAACCCGCGTGGGGTAACCTCATGCGTAGAAACGCTTGAGGTATAGCCCGTTGCGGGGCCGTGCCAATGGCGTACCATCACAGTCGACTAGTTCATAGGCTCCTTTTTCTAAGACACGTTTTATGATGAAGGGGCCGTACCACATAGATTCAAGCTTGCCTTTTCCAAGTTTGTCATGCATCTGATCATATGTAAGTACAAGGTCACCTTCATTAAAGATCCGAGGTTGAACGGATTTGTCATATTGAGCTTTGACGCGTTTTTTGTGAGCTTTATTAGCCAAAGCGGCGTCGCGGCGGGTTTCATCTAGCTTGGCTAGGTATAGAAACCGTTCTTCTTCGGAAGTAGTGTGTGGAAGTAGCTCTATGGCTATCTTGAGTGATGGAATTTCACATTCAATCGGGAGAATGGCTTCCAGGCCGTACACCAATTGAAATGGTGTAAACCCAGTAGCACTTTTCACTGAGGTTCGGTATGCCCACAGTGCTGAGAACAGAGCTGAGTGCCAATTGGATTTTTGGGTACCCACAATGCGCTGAATCATTCGTTTCAGGACCTTATTGATGGCTTCAACTTGGCCATTGGCTTGTGGGTAATACGGAGTTGAGTTTTCGTGGCGAAAACCCAGTTTGGCACTTAGTTCTTCGATCATATGATTCCTAAAATGGGAACCATGGTCAGTCACAATAGACTGTGGGACACCGAATCTAGCTATGATATGATTGAATATGAACTGCGCTGCTGTTTTGCCGTCTTCAGCATACGTAGGCATCGCTTCAGCCCATTTTGTAAAATAGTCCACAGCTACTATGACATAGCTATGCCCCCCGGCTGAAGTGGGCTTACAGTGCATAAAATCAATGCCCCATTTGGAGAAGGGGCCGACGGCAATAACAGGATGGAGTGGAGCAGGATGCGAGCGTGTTTTGTGATGAAAGAATTGACATAGCGGACACTTCTTGACTGTTTCAATGCAGTCTTTGAAAATCGAAGGCCAGAAGTATCCCGCTCGCAATATTTTCTGGGCCGTAGCCATCCCAGAGAGATGACCACCACATGCTCCAGCATGGCAGTCATTGAGAACGCGTTCCGCCTCATCTAAGGTCAAACAGCGTCGAAGGACAGTGTCGACACCACGCCGATACAAAGTATCGTTCACTATAAGGTAGTATTTTGCGTGATGTCTGATACGTCGTCGTTCATCGCGGTTGAGGTCGGGACGGAAGCGTTGGGTTTGGAGATATAAGAGAATATCCCCATACCACGGATCAGACGTGCTAATGAGGAACAATGATTCGTCGGGAAGAGAATCAATGGGCTCGGATTGCTCAGTAGCACGGGGCAAGTGACAAATTAACTCAGCGAAGACCAGAGATTTCTTAGACTTGGCTTTGACGAATTCCAAGTCAAACTCTTGAAGGATGACAATCCAACGGGAGTACTTGCCCCCAAGCACTTGTCGTGTGAGGATGTAGTACATTGGATTGAAATCGGCGATAACGGTGGTCCGGCGGAGTAAGATGTAGTGACGGAATCTTTGGACAGCAAACACTGTTGCCAGAGCCAGCTTTTCAACATGTGAGTAGCGAGTTTCAGAGTCGAGAAGACTCTTGCTGAGGTAGTACACCACATGTTCTATGCCGTTGTGATCTTCCTGGACTAACACCATACCAATGGTGGAAATCGAGGCTGCGAGATAAAGGATATAGTCCTGTGTGTAATTGGGGGGTTGAATCACAGGATCTTTAGTTAAGGCTGCCTTTAAATTGTCAAAGGAGCGTTGGGCTTCATCATCCCATATGAAGGGAACATTCTTCTTGAGAAGCCGCATGTAGCCTTTTGTTATCTCAGACAGATTACAGATAAAACGGCGTAGAAAGTTTGCATGCCCTTGCAAACATTGAAGTTCTGGAATATTAGTAGGTGAAGGCAGGGCTATGATAGCTGCTACCTTTGCGGGATCTAGACGTATCCCGTCTTTGGAGACTATGAAGCCCAACAGTTTTCCGGCTTCTACACAGAAGACGCACTTATGCGGGTTCAAACGTATATTGTAGCGCCGGCACCTTTCGAAAATGGCACTCAAGTGATCTGGATGTTCTTCCCGAGTTCGAGAATGAGCGAGAAGGTCATCGAGATATGGCTCTATGATATGTTTGATGTCATGGAATGCGTAGGACATCGCCCGTTGGAAAGTTGCCCCGGCATTTTTGAGGCCAAAAGGTAACTTCCGATATGCAAAGATCCCCCAAGGGCAGATAAAGGCCGTTTTGTGCTGGTCGGCTGGGAGGATATCGATCTGATTATAGCCAGAAAAGCCATCCATAAATGAAAAGATAACACTTCCGGCACAGTTATCGATGATCTGGTCGATAAACGGAGTTGGGTAGTTGTCTTTGGGACAAGCTTTGTTCAAATCACGGTAATCAACACAGACTCTAATCGTTCCCTGTTTCTTGGCTACAGGGACGATGTTGGATACCCATTCTGTCAATGGGACAAGATAGATAAAACCAGCACGCAAAAGTTTTTCAACTTCTGCTTTAATGGCGGCTGCCTTACGAGGATGAACGGGTCGAAGCTTTTGCCGAACAGGTCGGGCGCCAGGGAAAGTTGGAATTTCGTGGACTACAATCGATGGGTCAATTCCTGGCATCTCTTCATAACTCCAAGCGAAAACATCGCGGAAAGTTTTAAAGTAGGCATTATAGAACTCCGTCTCAAGAGGAGTACATGTTTTGCCAATGTGTACGTTTTCCACGATACCAGGCTTTACTGAAATATCAATGGGAGTGGTTGCCATAAGATTGGCCAAGTTGCCTTCAGAAAATACTTCGTCGAGGGAAGTGGGGAACTTGGTTTGAACCATCCCAAGTGAAGCACTGGATTTGGTGTCAGGCTCGAGTGACTGGATGGTGGGGAATGAAGATCGATGATGAAAATCTCCCCATGGTGGCTCATTACCGCACATAACCTCTATGATTGATTCGTCAGTAGGAAAAATCAAGTTGAGAGGATCAAACAATGGTGGGCGTGTATGAGTTTCAGTCGAGAGCTGTGCCACTGTGTGATCAGTAGAACAGTCGACCCAATCTGTGGCTGATTGGATCGCGTCATAAGATGCAAGGTTTCTGTTCAAAGACATGGAATTGCCATAGCCTTGGATCTGAGTAGGACTCGGGATCACCTATGAATCATCAGACGGGGTGACATGTGACGAAATCATGTTGACTGGTTGAAGATGGGTTCCCAGCTCTGGAAAAACTCCAATGAGGGATGAATCCTTCATGAGACCAACACCTATGTCTTGGAACCGGTACCGTGGTTGATCCAATAACGGAACGGTATTGGCGGAGTTCGGATGGGAGTCTGGGATACAGTAATCCAATTGATCAATAGTGACAATTTTCCCTTCATGAGGAAATTGTACAATCCGGAAGACTGTAGATGCAATGGCAGTCATGGCATAGAACCAGTTCCGACCGAGTAGGAGGTTGTAATCCAAAGGTGCATCTACGACTTCGATGTGTACGGATACTGTTTTGCCCCCCAGTTCAACACCGATTGAGGGGATGAGTCCGTATGGTTGAAAACCATGTCCATCAAACGCTCTAAGAGTAGTGGGAGAAGTTGTGACCTCAGGCGAGCCGAGAGATCTCCAGCAGTTCAAAGACATAATTGACGTGGAAGCACCCTCATCTAACACTGTGCGGTGGATAACATTTCCACGGATTTTCGTATTCACCTGGAAGGCTAACTGGTGAGAAAGCCTAGGTTTAGCGTGCTCCAAGTTAAACATGATGGAGTTTGAAGTATCTGGGTCCAATGCCCCCAGTGCTGAAAGTAGGGTTCTACGCTGCGTGGGGCAGTGTTGGAGAACCTCGAGAGTTGACATAGCGCAAGGTGCTTGAGCCAAATCTTCAACAATGTTGTAGTTTTGGGCAGCTCGCGCATTCGGATTGAATGTCGCCTTTCGTATGGTGCCCTTAGGTGGGCGTAGCACTGTGTCCATAAGTGGTCTCTCGATATGGAGGTGACCATTAGGGGGGGGAATAGGAATCGGATCTTCAACAGGAGACTTGCCTTTGGCTGTCTCCGATTGTTTGGTTGAACTTGGAGGATTGTCATATGTCTTTGAACGAGTGGTGATATTAATCTCCTCATTACTTGTCATTAGGATCTCGCGGTTTGTGGACGTCTCTCCACGGGAAGGATTGGTCGGGTTGCCCCCTTATGGGGATTCTTGGGCAACCATTTGTTGTTGCTGTTGGGGGAAAGGGTCAGTTAGCACTGCCGGTCTAGAGGATCCTTTAACGAACTTATGGACCTCGTCCTTGTAGGGACAGTCACGCGTATAATGATCATCTTGACAAATCAAGCAGGGAAACTTAGCTTTCCGACGTGGTTTTTGATCATTCTGGGTAGGTTGTGGTTTGGAGTTCTCCTGCTGGTTCTTTTTAGGTTTACCACGATTGTTTTTCTTCTTTCCCCCGGAGGGTTGTGATGTAGATTGGACTGCATTCACTTCGGAGGAGACAGCAGGAGAAGTGGAAGTTTTTGAAGCGACCTGGGTAAAAGCGGGGGAAGCAGAAGCTTGTTGCCCCGTCGAGTTGGTAGCAGGCTGAGCCTTAACTGAACCAACGATACCATCAATGGGTGGTTCAGTAGTAGGCTTTGTAGGATCAGTGTGAATGCGGGAAGCATGTGGAAGAAGTTCGTGTAAAGTACCGGATTGAGTATATACTAAATCCATGTATTGTGCTGCCGAGATGGCTTGTTCTTCCGTAACAGGTCCGCGCATAGCAATATCTCTGGCTATGGGAGGCAAAAAGGATTTTGTAAACCAATCAGCAAGTAGCTGATCTGGAATTGGTGCCTTTATTAGCCTACGGCGTCTTCGCCACTCATGGATGTGATCCGAGATGTGTGTAGAAGTGGTTTGACGCAGTGAAGTTAGCAGTTCTGTTCCAGTCTCATATCGGATGGGAAGCTGGAAATGTGTCAGAAACTGCATAGCCAAAGTGTTGAAATCACGAAAAGAGTGTTGTGGCAGCTCGATGTACCATTTTGCTGCCGTTCCGGTAAGCGTACGTTGGAAGAGCCGAAGTCGGATGGAATCATCCATTAAGGAGTTTGATGAACACCAAAGATGGAAGGTCATCACGTGGTTCTTGGGGTCTTCCCCGGGCTTAGCATCGAACTTGGGAATGTCCGATGGTAGTTTGGCTGGGATAGGTGGCCAGTGAGGTTCATGCCATATAGGATCGTTAATAAGCCTCGACAAATCAGGTAGATCAAGTGTGGCCAAGAAGGGAAGCTGACGGTTGGTCTGCGGGTATGAGTAATAACCATGTGGTGCAGGGAACCCTGGAGGGCCTTGCATAGCATGCTGCTGTGTGTTATACCCATATGTGTTTCCCGCGGGATACTGCTGGAAGTTCTGCGGATAATAAGCCATCTGGTTAACCGGTTGATTGTAAGCAACTGGTTGGTAAGTGTTCTGCTGAGTGGGTATAGTACCCTGAGGCTGTTGATGCCCAGGATTGGTTGCTATTCCTTGTTGGGGAAAAGTTCCTTGGAATTGTTGTGTTCCAGGGATGTTGCCACCATACTGTGTAAGTGGAGGATTTCCCATAGCAGGGTTGGGGAGTGGCTGCGACGGTGGTGTCCATGGAATGCTCGTTCCTGCTTGAGGAACGAGTGGAAATTGAAGTGACGGGTTCCAAGGAGTTGTGGCAGCTGAAGGGTAAGGGAAGCCAGAATTCAAGTTGGGGGAAATCTGAGATTGCCCCCCAGCTTGGTTCCAGTTTCCGAAAAGTGAGTACCCCCCACTCTGTGGGATTTGATGATCCCAAGAAGGAAGCATACCTGACAGGGGTGGTTGAGAGTAAGGCCCGGTGGGAACACCGGAATAAGGTTGCCCACTGCCAGGTGGATTGTACATACCAAACTGAGTAGAAACTGCTGGTTGGGAAACTTGTTGGAGCGAGCCAATAGGTTGTCCGCCAGCAGTTAGGTTGGATGGCCCTATGTGAGGAGGCTATAGACTGGGAACTAGGTTCCCAGCAAAAGGTTGTCCTCCGACTGGTTGGGTTGATGGCCCACCAGTGGGAGGTTGTTGACTAACAATGGGGTTCCCAACAAAAGGTTGCCCCCCAGCTGGTTGGGTTGATGGCCCACCAGGGAGGGTTTGTAAGTTGGAGTTAGGGACCATTGGAGTCGGTTGTCCACCTCCTGAAATAGTATAAATGGTGGCTGAAGGTGATCCTCCGGTCGAAACGGAAGATCCAGCAGTATGACTAGGTGTTCTTCCGCCGCTAGCTAAATATGATAGCATGGATTGGCCAACGGCGCCAAAAGTACCGATTAGCGGAGGCGGTCGTCCGTATTGGACAGGTGAGGACGGAGAAAAAACTGGGTTATCCCTCATAGAGTGTGCACCAAACATTGGTGATGACAGCAAATGTGGGGAATTCAGCCCAGGAGTATCAGCGTCGTCCATCACGTGTTCAATGATAGGAGGACCATCGAGAACTGGGTCCGAGTTCATATCCTGAAAAAGATTTTGGGGATCCGGCAGGAACCTAGGTGTAGTAAAGTCCGAAGGTCCTGAGCCGTCTGCAAAGGAATGATGAAATTCTGTGCTAGACGGAACGTTGGGATCCCTATAGTCAGAAGGACGAGAAACAGGGGGGTATCTAGACGCTGTCGAAAGCATTTGCTCTGTGTTGCGTCTAAATTGTGCCGATGCTAACGGAGAGTTCGCTAGGCTAACCATACTAGACTGGATGGAAGCCATAATTTCGTGTCCCGGTGGGATGTTGGGTAGATGAAAAGTGTGAGGTACGTTGCTAGAAGAACTTGTCTCCTGAGGATGAACACTGGGTGACGTAGTAATAACAGGCGGAAGTTCCGTCTGGGAAGTAATGAAGCCATAATCAGGTTCAAAAGGTGTGTCAGGTAGACGAGTATCTTCAACGATCTCAACGTAGCCGCCTGGGACTGAAATTAGGCCAGCTATGTCCTGGTCGGATCCTTCCGTGGTGCCAATAGATCCGTCTATATCATCGTGGAAAGTGTCTGATGGACGGGAAGTGTTGGCCTTCGGTAGAAGGATGACCTCTGGTCTAGTACTCTGGGTCGTGCTAGGTTCGGCTGCTGTAACTGTGCCCACTGTTATAGATAAATCTGGGATGACAGTGGGTGAGGTGACAGTGGAAGCCTCAGACATGCTAGTGGTCATAGAAGCTGCAATGGATTCTGAGACTGTGCTGTGTGTGGCAGTTACAGGCGTAACTGAAGATGTTGTACGTATCGGCGGTGGGATGTTGCCTCGACCAGCACCGCGGCCAGGAGGAGCAAGAATGCGTGATGCAGGCGGACCAGAAGTCCGTGGCGGTGGTGGTGGTGGAGGGCTTAGGCCCTGTTGTCTTCGTGATATTCTTTGTTGATCTGACATGATGACAGGAAAATGAAAATCGGGGGCAGTACTGTAAACAAAGAACTCAAAAAATCTAATGCAGCCGAGTGTGCAAAAGAGGAGCTAGAAAAAGCAAGGCTCACAGGCCAAAAAGCAAGCTCTAAAATCTATACTGAGACCGGTGTCTCAATAAGCGAGCTGATCAACAAAAATGGCCAGAATGCCAACAAGCAGTCCCTACAAAGAAAAAATGACCCTCTACAAAGATGAGACGCCAAGCAAACTCCTAACTAAGAGCTGGAGACCTCAACAGGCTGTATCCTTCGCAAGGTGATGAAATCCAAGTCGAACAATACAACATGAGAGACCGATATAAGAAGGATATCCCTCTACCGAAAGGGATCCTGGGTAAAAGAGCCCTAGTAGAATAGATACTAAGCCACCTCGTTCATGACACGTCGGAAAAGGTTTTGGGCACTTCAGCCTTCCGAAGAAGACAGCGATCGATGTTGCCTTAGGGCTAAGTGGAGTGCGGTATTCCACAGAGTCCGTCCGGTTCTCAATCTCGCGGCCGTTTAACCCCTGAACAGTTAGAAACAGTCAGGAGGCCCCTCCACAAACTAGCTGTGACCGTGTCAATAAGTACTAGAGGATTTTAGTTCCCTAAAGACAACGACTATGTCTCAGATGAAAATGACAAGGGGGAATTATTTTGATGCCTATCCCCGGTGTCCTACCTAACTACCAAATTCTTTTGATTTCCTCAAGTGAGGTTAAAGTTGGTTTAATTAGGGTGATTAATTTTAGTGGCTGTCTTTACTCAATCGGGTAGTGGACGTGAGACTTGATGGTGTTATGACGACTCAAACCATGCAAATGAGAATGAATCATAAACAAGCCTTTGTCTTCGATGAAATCTAGCTAAGGTAAAGATAGAGGTTCTTCGATCCAATATGCATAACGACTTTCACAAGCAATCAAGTAAAAGATTTTTCTTTTCTTTTCGATTTATAAACCAAGCCAAGCTGAAGTAAACACGCTTTTCAATGTACTGATTTTACAATCTACAATGCTTCTATGCTGAGAATTTTTATGGCAAAATTAATGGTTCATTTCTCTATGCAAAATGCCACTAGACTTTTTCAAATTAAACAACAAATTTGCTCTCAACCAATGATCTTTTTAATTTACTGAAAATGATAATGACAATATGACTGTAAAACTACAGTGTTCAGTAACAGAAGACAGTGGTGTTGAGTTGGTTGTGGGGAAAAGCCAAGTCAAATGCAATCAAATTGAAAAATGACCAATATGTCAAAAGTGCCACTTAATTCAATCAATCAATCAAGCTCACAAACCATGTAATAAGCAGACCAAACAGACTGGAAATTAACCAGGATGCTAACAGGCAACAGTAAAGACTATCTGAGGCAGGGAGAAACTCAGGAAACCAAGCAAAAATTAAAAAAAAAATTTATCTACTTGCAGACAATACCGCGGGCTATAGACTGCCTGAAGCGCGGCACTGTGTAACTGTCGCGCTGGTATGAATGCCTAGGACGCGGCACTGTGTAAATGTCGCGCTGGAAGTGGTTAAGAGGGCGCGGCACTGTGGCAAGAGGGAAAAAAACGCAACTGGAAAAGAAAAAATCAAGTTTTCAGGGTTGTTGCTAACCCAGGGGACTCAGTAATTAAACAGGGAGATAAATCCTGCGAGGAGGGGTGAATAAGGGTCAAAAAAGACCAAAATTCAAGGTGGTTTGAAGTGCAACAAAAGACTGATAATTCAAAGATAATTGACTGTGAATTTGAACCAATCAAGCAGTAATCAAACCCAGCGGAGTCGCCATTCTTGTTATGTGGAATTCTGCCCTACGGATAAGCCAAAACTCCCTTAGGCTAAAGTAGGATCTAACTAACTCTAGGCTAAGAACAGACAAAACAAATGCAACCTTGAATCCCTAGATCTAACAAACATCTCAGAATTAAAATGCTGAAGAGAATAGAAAGGAGTTTAACTGACCTTGTATCCAAACGCTTGTCTTTGATATTTGCTCCAAGCTCCAAGTAAACCTGTTAACAATAGAACCAAAACACAAGCATGTACTATTCTCTAACAATCTGAAAACATGAGTTAGGATCTAAATCTATGAAAGATACAAATCACATGATTAAAACAAGATTAACACAAATGATTTGGGAAAACAAGACAAGTTATTCCATTACAACTTGAAGATTACTTACAAAGGGTGCTTGATGCCCAAGCCAATCCTCCAACTCCAAGTGTCTTCTCCTCTTAGCTATCTCCACAATGCTGCAAGACCATAAGTTTGGTGCTCTCAAGAGTCCTCCCCCTTCCCAATGGCATGCCTCTCTTTTATAGTGAATGGTGAGGTTAACCAACAAGAGAGATAGGTGGATCTAAGGAGGGATAAGTGGATCAGGGTTTCTAATCGAAGGAGGTGAGTTGGGATCGAATCAAGGAACCTAATCTTCCATCATCTTCGAAAATCCAAGATCCCATAAGTCAAGGGCAAAAACTATTAAAAGGGTGCCGCGCTTTGCAAATGATACAGAGCGCGGCACTGTGCCGCGTTTTGTCAAGCTGTCAGAGCGCGGTAGTGTATGGAAATAAAGTCCAAGGTGGGTCAAAACTTGGCAGGGTGGATTTACCTTCAAGGTTGACTCATCATCTGTCTCTTCTGGATGGTTCAAAGCAGTAGGGAAAGTGTCGTCGAAATGTGTTGTGATGGGGATGCGACACCGTGAAATATAGAGGTATAATAGGGGCCATGTGTATTCCAATAGGAAGTGGTGAGGGAGTTGTGGAGTTGAACCATAGGCTACCAAATGTCATCTTGAGAACCCATTTGACTTTCTTTGCTGACATTTAATTATGTGTAAGAAAGTTGTTGAAGAAATCAGTCCATGGCTTCAATGGAGCATGGGCAACCCAGAAATGCATATGGCAGGTATGGGCTCTGTTTCCTTGACCCACAAGTCACTCTACCTTAGGGGAATTCATCCTTCCTCATTCCCATTCCATTGTTGAACATCAGAGCTTCCGTTTTCATCCATTACACATGCCCAGCAATGAGAAAAAACAGAAATCGCAACTATGAATGAACGCACATTTTGAAGTGCCATAAACACCCAGAATTTCGTGTTGACAGTAAAATCCAATGGGGGATCCATAGAAATGAACCTTGGGGCGAATTTGAGAGTGTTAGATACCCTGAAATCCATTGGAAAACCCAGTTTTTATAGCCTGAAAAAGCCAATTATGGGATTGAGTCATTTGGCCACCAAATTGAGATAATCCAAGCGTGAATGATAGAACGGAGGTTGGGATTTCTTGATAAACCCACTAAAGGATAGAATCTCAAGGATTTAGCAACTTGGACCTTTCTATGCCCACCCTGAAGAGAACTTGAGGGAAGGGATGCCTAAGGGACTGTGCAGCAGAGAAGGGGACCTTCCTTGTGTTGGGTGAGGTAGGTATTATGGGTGCCAAGGTTGTTTGGTTTAGCTTGAGATGTGTGTAGCTATGTGGTTGAGCTCAATGGCTTAGGATTTTCCACCTTTGTCCCTTGCATGCTTGATAAACCCAACTGCATGTTGGCTTAGCATGATTGTTGCGTGAGACCATGGCTGTGAGTGAGCCTGTTTAGTTCCTCCTTAGTGGATACACAACCCATCTCAGGGGTGGTCTCTCGGTTGAAAGAATACACGATGGACAGAGACCTATGTTTGGGTGGAACGTTGCTCTCACATAGCCATTTGTTGGACAGTTTTGTCTTAAAGATAAGTATTCTCTGTGGTTTGAATTATGTTAATTCTGTGTTCTGCCATGTTTTAATTGATGACTACTATTTATATGTTGAATGCACGATGCAATTGTGTGTGGATAGTGTATCATTTTGCTGTGTTTATTTTAAGTATGAATCTGCACGCATGAGTTTTTATTTATTATGAATTTTGTAAGTAATGAATGAGGCTGAGTTTTCCAAATAAGCCTCTGAATGTTAGTCATGTTTCCTCCCTTGCATCGAATCGACGGGAGGGGACGTGACATAGTGGTATCAAATCCCATGTTGCAGCACTGTGGTTGCTTCGGCCAAACTATGAGTTTGCAGGTAGATATCATAATGTTTAAATCAGGTATTAATGAAGTTTGGGTGACATTTTGATTAGAAAAATGGCAGGATTAGAGTTCTTAGGTGTGGCAGGGGATCACACCATTGCATAGATCTCTCCAATATCTTTTCAACAGTACCGAAATCACCTTATTTGGTTAAGGGATGAGAGAGATATGAGCTCTAAATGTTTGTAGGAGTAGAGGTGTTTCCGCAATTCCGCATTGTGGAAAGGTAAAATTTCCGAATTTACGTTTTTGGACTTCCGCATTTTCGAACCTGCATTGCAGATTGCGGAAATGAAAAATTTTCAAGTTTACAATTTGGCGTTCTGCATTTCCGAGTTCTGCAGTACGGATTGCGGATTGTGGATTGCGAAAGTTGCGAATTGCGGATTGCAGAACTTTTCGAAGTTGTGCAACTGACGTTCCGACTTTCCAACCCCCGCATTGCGGATTGCAGATTATAGCAGTGCAAAAGAAAACCAGTATAGAGCCCGAAACTTGATTTTTGTATAAGAGAAGCATGCGGAATCAGAATTGGATGAGTTCTGTGGTGTTCCGAGGCCATTGGCGAAGGCCATGAAAGAACTAGAGAGGGTCTTGAGCCCATTATACTCCAATTTGACATAAAATGGTAAATAGTGGCTTTTAAAAATAAATGTCTCAACGCTTGAAAGAAGATTGGATTGAGATGGAATTGATATGGAGAGGCCATGGATCAGGCATAGTGTTAAGTTTCGAGTCTTGGAGCCAAAATTCTAAGGATGTGGAGTCGGGGTGAGTGAGAAGACCAAAAAGCACCATTCTGGGCCACTTTTTAAGGATGTTGAAAAGCTTGCAGTGGATGAAAGTGACCTTTGATAAATGATTCAAGAA
Organism: Larix kaempferi; assembly: GCA_027924585.1. Lineage (NCBI taxonomy): Eukaryota > Viridiplantae > Streptophyta > Pinopsida > Pinales > Pinaceae > Larix > Larix kaempferi. Next base: position 741,705 of record BSBM01001239.1, read on the forward strand.
ATCTACTGAACTCAACATTTCGTATTCTCATTAAAACAAACAATTCATGTTAGACAAAGATTTTTCAAAAATGCTCAGTTTGGAAGATAGCCATTTTTGGCCCAAAATTTTGAAATTTTGGAAAAAGCTAAAAGTTAGAAATAGTCAAACCTAGAAATTTATAGAAGATCAATGGTACATTGGAACAAGGATCCAAAGGTTTCCGACTGTTCCTTGTTGTATGGACTAACTTCTCACGATAGAAAATGTTTCATTATTCCTCCCATATTTGCTTCTACAAGTGGCGGAAGTTGGCATTTCAGGATATTTTGCAGATGTGAAAAAGTGCAAAATTTTGGTAAAAATTGTCATTTTTGGAGTAATGTAGTTTCCACACCCGAAGTCAGAATGAAACACGTCGATAGGAATTGGAAATATTATCCAACATGGAACAATGATGCATAACCAGAATTTGAATGAGGTTATCATACAACATAGATATGTAGAGCAGAAGAGTGCCAGTGATTGTTTTGACAAATTGTTGTCAATATTGGTAAATTCCAAAATTGCATGATGGGAAAGGAAATGAAGGAATAATAGCTCTATGAATTATTCCATGAGTTTAATTCTGTTAAATATTGATGTTTTATGTTTTTATATGCATTCCTAAGATGTCTAATAAATATTTTTATAATGCACAGTGCTTGCAGCTCATAAGATTTGAATAGTTGTAGCAGAGGGCAGCATACAGGGAAAAGAGTCTCCAAAGGAAAATGGTGACCATTGAATGATGCTCAAGATAATTATGAGCATGATGAGGGTGTGCTAGGAGAAAATGTGCAAGCAGATAATGTTGAAACTGAATCCAATGGGAGAAGGGAGCAAATAACTCCTTAGAATTTGGTTGAAAGCATGGTAAGCTTTAATGAAAGGTTGATGAAGGCTCAAGAAGAACAGAACCAGCTCAACACTGCTATTTTGTAGAGCCTCATTGATATGCAACAGAGGATAAGCCTTGGGTCTAACCCAAGAAATGGAGGTGAAGAAGGAAGAGATGCAGGGAGTCACTCTACAGGTCGTTCTAGGAAGAGGACTCCAAGCCCAAGGAAGAGTTCTGTGAGCAAGAAGCATAGAACACCTTCCTCAAGATCTTCTTCCAGCAGGTCATGTCACTCCAGAGGTTCTCGAAGGATTCCAAGGCATACTTCTAACAGATTTGATGAAAGGAAGAAATTCAAAGGAATCCCACAAGGAGAATTTAGGAAGGCAAGACCTCCCACATTTGATGGATAGGGTAAGACGGGACAAGAGGCAGAGGCATGGCTTCTTGGGATGAAGAAATATTCCAGGATTCATGATTACTCAGGAAATGAAAAGGCCAGAATTTCCATTTACAATCTAAATGGCAGAGCTTCAATTTGGTGGGATCACCTCTTGGAAGCTAATGGGATCAATGAAAGGAAGATCAGTTGGAAAATATTTAAGAAGTATTTCAAGAAAAAATACCTTTATGCTAGGTATTATGATACCAAGAGGAAAGAGTTCAATGAACTCAGGTTGGGACAGAAATCTATGGAAGAACATGTCCATGAATTTTTGGAATTGTTGAGGTATGTGGACTATATCAAAGATGAGAGAGTAAAGATCCAATGCTTCCTTGGAATCCTACCTCAAGGTTTCAAAGATAGGATTGAGTTTGTTAATCCACCAAGTCTTGATGAAGCCATTAGAATGGAAATGCATTGCTCTAAGCAGAATAAAGGAAAATCAGAGGTTCACCCAGCATGGAAAGGAAATCCAAGAGGGAGGTTTGATAAAAAAAAAAGTGGATTCAAGCCACCATTCAAATATGAGCCAAGAAACTTTCCAAATGGCTAGCAAGCACGAAGTGGGAACAAGCCAGTAGTAGCAGCAGAAAAAGCATCAAAAGGGCCACTTCGGTGTTGGGGATGTGGAGGAAACCACATGCTTCAATATTTTCCACATCGAAAGGAGAATCCCTAAAGTTTGCACAACTTAAAGGGAGCAGCTATAGTGGAGGATATGGCAAGGGAAATGCCTCGAATTTATGCAGCATTGGATAATCATCAGGAAAACCATCAATCAACTAGTAGTGGAAGTTAAAGGTAAGATTGCTAAGCAATCTATTTCTATTTTGATTGATTCAGGATCTACTCATAGTTATGTTTCTCGAAAAGTGTTTGAAGGTTTTTCTCTTAGAAAAATGAAACAAAATAATTCTTGGCTAGTTCAATCAGCCACAGGGACCAAGAGAAAAGTAAGTGAAGTAGTGGTGAAGTGCCCCATAGAATTGAATGGACTCCACACACATGCCGAATTAAATGTACTACCATTAGGATCTTATGATACCTTAATTGGCATGGATTGGTTGGAAATACATAGAGCCAAGTTGGACTGTTATGAGAAATCACTTGAATGCATTGATAAAGAGGGAAGACCAAGATTGGTAAGAGGAATTCCCAAGCAAGTTTTAGTAATACAGATTTCATCCTTACAGTTGAAAAAGTTTTATAAGAAAGGTTGCAAATTATATGCAATTCATATATCAGATTCATCAGAGGACAAAGGACCAAGGATAGAAGACTTCACATTGTTGCAAGAGTTCAAATATGTGTTTTCGGACGAAGTGTTGAGACTGCCACCAAAGAGAGATATTGATTTTACCATCAATCTTGTCCCAAGGGCAGCACCAAATTCCAAAGCTCCTTATAGAATGAGCACGTCAAAATTGGTAGAGTTAAAGATGCAGCTACAAGAATTAATGGACAAGAGGTATATCAGGCCAAGTGTGTCTCCTTTGGGAGAACCAGTGTTATTTGTCAAGAAAGAGGATGGGACTTTAAGGTTGTGTACTAATTACAAGCAGCTAAATAAAGTGACCGTCAAGAATAAATATCCATTGCCAAGAATTGATGATTTGTTTGATCAAATGAAGGAAGCTAAAGTGTTTTCAAAGATTGACTTGAGATTTGGTTATCATCAAGTGTGGATAAAAGAAGAATAAATTCACAAGATGGCTTTCAAAACTAGATATGGTCATTATGAGTTCACTATGATGCCATTTGGTCTTACCAGTGCACCTGCTACATTCATGTGTTTCACGAATAATGTTTTCAGCAAATATTTAGATAAGTTTGTAATTGTATTCTTGGATGACATCATTGTCTATTCAAGGAATGAAGAAGAACATAATGATCATTTAAGAATGGTGTTACAAGTCCTCAGAGAACACCAGTTGTTATATGTCAAATTAAGCAAGTGTGAATTCTATCAAAAGAAGGTGCAATACTTGAGTCATGTCATTTCAGAAGAGGGCATTGTAGTTGATCCAGAGAAGATCAATGCCATCATGGATTGGAATACTTCAAGGAATGTTTCAAATGTTAGATATTTCATGGGTCTTGCTGGTTACTACAGAAGGTTCATTGAAGGATTCTCCAAGATAGTTCATCCAATGACTTCATTGCAAAGGAAGAATGTCAAGTTTGTATGGTCTGAAAAATGTGAGAAAAAATTTCAGCAGTTAAATGAGTTACTTACCGGCGCTCATGTTTTGAAGATAGTAGATCCAAAGAAGGATTTTGTAGTGTGCACAGATGCTTGCATTGAAGGGCTAGGTGGAGTGCTCATGCAAGAAGGAATTGTGATTTTCTATGAGTCAAGGAAATTAAAAAATCATGAAAATAATTTTTCCACGCATGATTTAGAATTAGCAGCCATAGTACACAATCTCAATATGTGGAGACATTATTTGTTGGGAAGACGATTCGAGCTTAGGACAGACCACATGAGCTTGAAGTATCTGTTTGATCAACCAAACTTGAATGCTAGGCAATCCAGGTGGATGGAATTTCTTTGTGAATTTGATTTTGAAATTAAACATGTAAAAGGGAAAGAGAATAAAGTTGCAGATGCTCTTAAAAGAAAATTTCATGTTGCAGCATTAGGTGTGTGTAAATCATATTTGAAGGCAAGGATTCTAGAAGCTCAAACTAGTGATGAAACTTACCTTCAAATTAAGGAAGAATTTCAGCAGGGTAATGCAGATGAAGCATGTGCAAGATATCAACTGGGTGATGATGATGTTCTCATTTATCACGGTACCAGACTGTTCATTCCAAATAGTGTAGATTTAAAGAAGCTAGTGATGGATGAAATACATCAAATGCCATATTCTGGACACCCAGGATATCAGAAAACTATAACAGCGGCAAGAAAGAAATACTTTTGGCATGGTATGAAGAGAGACACAGCTGAGTGCATTGCTAAGTGTCAAAAGTGCCAACAGGTCAAGGCAGAACATCAACATCTAGCAGGATTGTTGCAACCCTTACCCATTCCAGAGTGGAAGTGGGAAGTGATCTCTATGGATTTTATAACAGGTCTGCCCATGACAGTGAAGAAGCATGATTCAATCATGGTTGCAGCGGACAGGCTATCAAAGGTATCTCATTTCATTCCATTCAAGTACACTCACGAGGCTAATTAAATTGCAAATATCTTCATGAGAGAGATATTTAGATTGCATGGATTGCCCAAGGAAATAATTTCTGATCGGGATACAAAGTTCACTTCCAATTTCTAGAAAGGATTGTTTCAGGAATTGGGAACTAGATTGAATTTCAGTACAACATATCATCCTCAAACAGATGGTCAAACCGAGAGGGTGAATCTGATTCTTGAAGACATGTTGAGAATGTATGTGATGGATAAACCATCCAAGTGGGAGGATTACCTACACTTTGTAGAATTTGCATATAATAATAGGCATCACGCATCATTGGGGATGAGTCCATTTGAGTCATTGTATGGCAAAAGATGCAGTACTCCAGTGAATTGGGATAGTCCGGTGAATAGGGTAGTGCTTGGGCCAGAGATGATCAAGAAAATGGAATAGGAAGTTGTTAAGACCAAGAATAATTTAAAGGCATCTCGGGATAGGAAAAAGAGATTCATATTTGAAAAGAGTGCATAAGGAATTTCAGATTGGGGATCATGTTTATTTGAGAGTGAAACCAACGAAAAGTTCTCTCAAGTTGGGGAGTTGTGCCAAGTTGGCACCAAGATATTATGGGCCATTTGAATTCCTTGATAAGATAGGGCCAGTTGCATATAGAATTGCATTTCCTGCTAACATAAGAGATCATAATGTTTTCCATGTTTCTTTGCTTAAGAAGTATGTACATGATCCTAATCATATGATCGATTGGAATGTGATATAGGTGGAACCTGAGGGAGAGTTGTAAATAGAACCTATGCGCATCGTCAAAAAGAAGGTCACATTGCTCCGGAATAGAGCCATCGGACACGTAAAGGTCCAATGGGAGCACCTTAGTCCAGATGAGGCTACATGGGAGATGGAGGATGCCATGAGAAAGGCATTCCCATTTTTGTTCAGTTTTGAGAACACCAAGGACGGTGTTGTTTTAAGGGGGGGGTAATGTAATACCCCAATTTTGACCCTTGGTATATATTGGCTTTTAATGTAAATATTATGTTCATGCGATGTATGTTTCCTAGCATGGAGCTCAAGGCCAAGGCCCCTCTAGTGGATGTTTTATGTAAAAGGAAAGTAATTTGATATTTTACTAACCATGTGCTATTAAACCATGGAACATTGTAAATGGTTGTAAATATTTAATATTGAAATAAAATACCAAAACTGGCTATGTAAGCAACTAATGAGAAGGGGCCATGTGTATTCCACTAGGGAGTGGCGAGGGGGTTGTGGGGCTGAACCATAGACTTCCAAATATCATCTTGAGAACCCATTTGACTTTCTTTGCTTACATTTAGTTCTTTGTAATAAAGTTGTTGAAGAAATCGATCCATGGCTTCAATGGAGCATGGGCAACCCAGAAATTCGTATGGAAGGTATGGGATCTGTTTCCTTGACCCACAAGTCACTCTACCTCAGGGGAATTCATCCTTCCTCATTCCCATTCCATTTTGGAACATCAGTGCTTCAGTTTTCATCCATTACACATGCCCAACAGTGAGAAAAACCAGAAATCGCAACTTTGAATGAACCCATGTTTTGAAGTGCCATAAATGCCCAGAATTTCTTGTTGGAAATAAAATCCAATGGGTAATCCATAGACAGGAACCTTGGGGCGAATTTGAGAGTGTTAGATACCCCGAAATCCATTGGAAAACCCAATTTTGATAGCCTGAAAATTCAATTACAGGATTGAGTCATTTGGCCATTGAATTGAGATAATCCAAGCGTGAATGATAGAGCATAGGTTGGGATTGATTGATAAACCCAATGAAGGGTAGAATCTCAAGGATTTAGCAGCTTGGACCTTTATATTCCCACCTTGAAGAGCACTGGAGGGAAGGGATGCCTGAGGGACTGTGCAGCAGAGAAGGGGACCTTCCTTGTGTTGGGTGAGGTATGTATTGTGGGTGCCAAGGTTGTTTGAGTTTAGCTTGAGATTTTATGTAGCTCTGTGGTTGAACTCGCTAGCTTAGCATCTTTCACCTTTGTCCCTTGCATACTTGATAAACCCAACTGTGTGTTGGCTTAGCATGATTGTTGTGTGAAACCGTGGTTGTGAGTGAGCTTGTTTAGTTCCTCCTTCGTGGATACATAGCCCAGCTCGGGGGTGGTCTCTCAGCTGAAAGAATACAGGATGGACAGAGACCTATGGTTGGGTGGAACGTTCCTCTCACATATCCAGTTGTTGGATAGTTTCATCTTAAAGAGAAGTATTCTCTGTGGTTTGAATTATGTTAATTACGTGTTCTACCATGTTTTAATTGATGAATGTTATTTATATGTTGAATGCATGATGTAATTGTGTGTGTATAGTGTATCATTTCATTTTGTTTATTTTAAGTATGAATATGCACGCATGAGTTTTTATTTATTATGAATTTTGTGAGTAATGAACGTGTCTGAGTTTTCCAAATAAGCCCCAGAATGTTAGTCATGTTTCCTCCCTTGCATCGGATCGATGGGAGGGGACGTGACAAACATGATTCCCAGAACTAACCTTTGGAATAGGTTAGAAGAGTTAAAAGTCCCTTTTGAGTTTAAATTTGTCGCAATAAGATTATATGAGAAAGTTATTGCCAAGTTTAGGAACTCTAAGGGATAGTTACAAGAAATTAATCATAATAGAGGATTCAAGAAAGGTTGTCCCTTGTCCCCTACCTTTTTTGGTATATACATTGACAAGCTAGAGGGTTTCTTAGAAGACGTAGGTTGTGCTAGAACGTCTTTGGTTGGTATAGTCACCATCCTTCTTCTTTATGTTGATGATATTGTTCTTATGGAAATGAGTCCATATGATCTCGACAAGCAACTAAAAATTCGCAATGATTTTTTCTCTAGTATGGGTGTCATTGTTAACACTAACAAAACAAAGGTTATGATAATCAAATCCCAAAATATCATTTATGTTGATTTATTATATGAAAGAAACAACTTGAAGGAAGTGACTTAATGTAAATATATCTGAATCCATCTTCATCACAAGATGAATTAGAAGTATAGGCTGCATCAAGAGAAGGATTAATGGAGGGTTTAAAGCTTATTATGGAATTGAAAATAGATGTAAATAAAGAAATATTTGCCTTTCCGATAAGAATAAAATCCCCTTTGTGACTACCACCATTCCTATTATCTTATATGTATGTTCAAAGTTTGGGGTTGCAACATTTGTATAGAATCACGGAGAAGGATAGAGAAAATCCAAAAGTGATTTATAACATCATGTAATATCAAAATTAAGGAAATATACCATATCATATCCTCCTAATAGAAGAGAGTCTCTACCCCATTGAGAGCATGGTTATGACTAGGTACCTAATGTACAAGAACAATATAAATAACATGGGAGACAAGAGGCTTCCTAGGATTGATTCATGCTCTAGTCAAAACAACTTGCGACTTAAGTGAGGTTGGCATAAAGATGCCACACCTTGGATAAATCATTGGGGAGTCAAGAAGGAGGTCACGCGTTAGAATAGTAGTGATATTAAAATTATTATTGCATCTAAATTTAAGGAGAAGTTGTGGTGTGATAAAGAATTAGTGAATAAGAGAAAATTAAGTTATTATAAGGAGGTTGTCAATCCTAATCTAGAAGATCATAAGTGAAAACAAATTGTGATACTAAGCGGTTTGAAGATGAAAAACACTTTCTCATATAATATCTTCCATACAACGACATTAGAGCACAATTCTAAAATATTTTCTACAATACTGACCTTCCTAACCTTTTAACTCATCATAATTATGGTGATCGAGGACTACTTCTCTTAAAGCTTTTCAAGCACAAAAATAAAATTTCAAATAAAACTAGGTGATAATATTTCATTTTTTAATGTCTTATAAACCAAAGTTGGTCTTAGTGGACATTAATAATGATCATCATCATAGTCATTGAGTGCTAGGGTTAGAGGAATTTGTGTGTGTGAGTTTTTAACTTAATGTAATGTTGTCAAAATTTCTTAGGAATTGAACACTCGTATTGAGATCATGTAAAATCTATATAATATATAATGTATTGTAACCATGTGTTAGATCCTTATTAATACATTTAGTGCACCTTGAAACATTTCCCTATGAAATCATTGTCTAATTGTATTTTTTTATGTTATTCATTATTATAATTCTGTTTATTTATATTTTTACACATTCTTCTCTCTTTAATTAGTGTAGTAACCATATTCACTACTTCTTTATTTTTATATTAAATTTCAATCATATTACACATGGGATTTAGTTATATTATTTGAAAATATAAAAAATTAAAGTTAAAAGTTAAAAAAATTGAACCAAAATTGGTGAAAAGAAAAATAATAATAAGAATGTTTGGAGCAAGATTGCTAGAGTAACGAATTACACCCACTAGTTAGTTTGTATTTTCAAATTCTACAATTACATGTAGTTAGAGGGTCACTGGTTAGTTATACCCTTGTACAAATTCTTCATATGAATATTGAAGATGCATAGAAGGCATGTGCAAGTGCATTAGTTTAACGATTCCATGTTTGCAATTTTGCATTTCATTGTGGCTATAGCAACAACCAATATTTGATCTCTATTCCTTTGTCTATGAACAAAAATGTGGTATCAAAGTAACCTAGAATCCTCCTTCTCTATCAAGTGAAGGAATATGAAATCAAGATTCAAAAACTTGCAAGGAGAAACATCGGAAGAAGAAGGGCTATCGTTGATACACAATGGTTACAGAGCGATAGAGATAGGGTTATCGTTGTCTTACTATTCATCAAGAGAGATAAGGAAAAAAAGGTCATTGTCTTATAGTTGTTTAGGGAGTGATAGCATTTGAAAACAAAACTGTCGACATCTTACAATAGTTTGTGTAGTGATAAATAGAAATTATCACTCATAAGTAGTCTAAGGGGGAGAGACAGTATCTCGACACACTGTCAACATTTTTATTTTGCATTATAGTTGTGTGCAGACGAGCCAGGAGGTAGAAACACCCTTAAAAAAATATTATTTCAACAAAACCCATTTTTTTTGGAAGAATTAAATAGATTCAAGCATCCAAACCTTTTCCCATTTTCCCTTTTTCATAGGGAGGAACTATGAAGTATGGTCATTAAAAATGATGACTTTGTTGAGGGTTCAAGAAGTTTGGGATTATGTACCCCATGCATATACAGAACTAGAGGATGAAGAAGTTGAACACACCTTGACGAATTACCAAGGAATTATTTAAGAGAACATAGAAGCAAGGATGCAAAGGCATTGCATCTCATCTAGATTTCTTTGGATGAAACCATCTTCACCAAGATTTCTCTTGGGAGCTTCTCTAAAACTTCCTAGGATATCTTGTAAAGAAAATATCATCGTGACACAAAGGTAAACATAATGAAACTACAAACCTTGAGAAGGGACTTTGAAATCCTATAAATGGAGTTGGAGTCGATAGATCAGTACATTACTTGAGTAACAAACACTGTAAATCAATCGAAGATGTACAGTGAAGATGTGATAGATCATAAGGTAGTACAAAAGGTTCTCAAAGCCCTATCAGAAAATTTTGAATCAGTAGTTGCAGTGATCGAAGAAGCAAAAGATTTAAGTCAACTCTCTTTAGATAATTTGATGGGTTCCCTTCTATCCCACGAATCAAGAATTAATAAGAATGGTCATTCCTTGCATAAAAATACATTGGAAAATTAGGTTTATCTTTCCATAGGTAGAGTAAGGTAAAGATACAGAGGCAGAGACAAAAGAGGTAGGAGCCAGAAATACAATAAAGAAGACTCAGAACAAGAACAGGGGAGCAATGACATAGGCTCTTAAAAAATTCAAAGGTGTGACAAATCCAAGGTTAAATGTTTTTTTTGTTTGTTTTCTAGTATGTCTGTGACTTGTGGGATAGTAGTTTGGTATAAGAAACCATGACCCAGGGGAGTCTAATCCATCAAAATCACCCTAGGATTGCACCTAGCCTGAGCCACACAAACCCTTAACAAGGTTGGATTTCTAAGTGTCTCCTCTTGGCTATGATATTTGACTTACAAATAAGCACATCATCTAATCTGTATAGAGTACAACAAGAAGGAACATAAAAAGACCTGGAAACCAAGATGAAGATAATACTAGATAGCAAACAAAGAGACATGAGATTGGGACCATAGGACTATATTACCATGAAAGAGGCCAAGTCATGGAGTTGAACTGAGGGATTCATTTTTTCATTTTTTCTTAGGGACATCAGTCCAACCCAAGGAATTTTCAAGAGTGGATGTTTTCTAAACTAGGGCCAATTTTTTTGTATAAATCCCATCAATCATATATTCAATAGTAATGGTTGAAACTTTATCACTATCCAAGTTGTCTGATCCATATCACTCATTTTTTCATGATTAGGGGGACCTAAGAGGGTTGAGTGGAGGGATGAGGTTGAGAAGTTCTAGTATAGTTTGGAGGTTGGACTGAGGATGAAGGAGGATACTATAAAGTTGGAGGAAAATTTGCTAAAGAATATTTTTTAGGCTAATGTAAATCTTTCTTAGGGGGAGATTACACTTTTTTCTATTTGAATCATACCAACACTTAGTTCTTTTCTTGACATCAAAAGGATGAATGAAAGCTTGAAAAAAATGAAAATATTCTTGAAGGTCTATGGTTTGATGACATGATCTGCAACAAAAAGAAGTATTCTCATAATCTATTGAATGGGAGCAAATATAATATTTCCAATCAATGAGAATCTTGTCTAGTATCCCATGACTAAGATCGATCTCAACAAAAATGTGGGAAAAGGTGAATATACCCTATGAAACCCTTCCATGATCAATATTAATAAAATGGCTTAAGGAATTTCCAATGTAGGCCAAAACATCCAGAGTCCAAAAGTGGAAGGGTAGATTTGGAAATCTTACCCAAATAAGAGTGGTCATGGCCATCATGGTTCAACGGTTGAATTTAGGGAACCAACACTAGAATAAAATACCTAAACATACCCAAAAATAGGGCCTCTGGTCAAACACTTTTTTAGAGTCCTCTTCCTTGGTAAGAAGAACTATGAAATAGCCCTTGGAACAGAGGAAGAGTTTGTAGTTTGAGATCCATTATTGATTCATCCATTCCCACAATGTAGTTACATAGGGCTTGATCCCATTGAATTGACATATTAGAGCATGTCGTGTGTATATTTTTTCATGGGAACAGACCCAAGGATATTATACCTCTATTATCGAAGTATCTTCTAACTATTCCACTATAAATTCCAAACCAAAGAGCTCTTTTGCCACACAAATTGAGGGCCCTCTATTCACAACTTCTTTAAAAAAGCGAGGTTGGGAGGAAGATAAAGATAATTCACCTTTGGCTTCTCATTGCACTCTTGAGACCAAGAAAATCATGGAATTCTTAGCTATGTCATAGTCACCAAGGAAGAGTCCATCTGGAATATTTCGTCCCTCATAAAGGAGCCATTGAGAGATGGGAGGGATTTCTATTAAGATTTGGATCTGGTCTTTGAACAAGGAAACCAAATTAGAAGAGCATTCTCTAGACAAGGTGAGGAACCTAAAAGGGATCTCTCGAAAATAAAGTAGAGGGTGAGATCCATAAGGGTTTAGAACCTTTATCCAAGTTCTTATTTCTTTGCTGCTTAGCAGCATTGATCATGGGTTGGATATGAAAAGGGCGTAGAGTCAGTTGAAACCCTTGAAAAATATATGGGATCCAACAATTAGAGGTTGAAGAGAGAGATATGAGGAGGAAAGCTAACATTTGCTTCCTATATTGAAGCAAGGAAACTACAACTTGGTGGAATGGAGACTGAAGGGTTTCTTTCTCAAGGAAAAATTCTAAATCAGCATCAAGCATTACCTTTGATCCAAAGGGTTTAACCAATGACTACTTTGGTTCTTCAATTTTGATATTAGTGGCAATTGCTGGATCGATCTTTGTTAGATGATACTTGGCCTTGGCGATTCCTTCTATCTCCTTCGTGGGAGTAGGGTTTGTTGTGGCGGGATTCATGGTGGTTTGATTTCCCAATACAATGCAAATGAAAAATTTCTAAATCCAATATTAAATGTTATTATTGCAATAAACCAGGTCATTATGCTAATGAATGTAGGAATAAGTAGGATGACCTAGGAAAACTGAATGCTAATTATTTGAATGCCTATGAGAACAATGAATAATTTGTGTTCCTTACTTGTACTGCTTCCCACAAAACATCAAATGATGTATGGATTTTAGATAGTGGTTGCATTAATCACATGACTGACAATAGAGATTCGATTTCAAATTTGGATGATTCAATGAAAACATAAGCTAAATTACCTACAGACACTATTATAGATGTGAAGGGTAAAGAGGTGGTAAATATCATGATCAAACAGGGCTAGCAAGAACATATACCATATGTGTTTAATGCCGTTGGTTTGAAACATAACCTTATTAGTGTTGGCCAACTTATTTAGAAAGGGTACAATGTAGTCTTCAAGGGAGAAGAGTGTTTCATTTATGATAGTACTCATAGTAAGAATTTGATATTTAAAATCAAGATGACCAAGAACAAAATGTATCCAATTGTCACGACTTGTATAAAACATGATACTTTATTTTCCAAAAAGGAAACTTGCATGGATGATTTTTGGTTATGGAATTCTAGATACAGTCATCTTCATTTCTCTAGGTTTGAAGTTGTGGAAGAAGAAAAGTATGGTTAGAGTCTTTCCTTCCATCCATAAACCAGTTGGTACATGTGAATGTCGCATTCTTGCAAAACAACACATGTACAGTTTCCCTAAAGGTGTATCCTATAGAGCTAAGCATCCCCTAGAGCTGGTTCATACTAACTTGTGCATACCAATGTAGATCAATCGCTAGGAGGAAGTTATTATTTTCTTACTTTCATAGAGTAATATAACATAAATACCTAGGTGTACTTCCTTGAAAATAAATTAGAAGAATTTGATAGGTTCAAAGAATTCAAAGCACTGGTTGAGAAACATAGTGGCTACTAGATTAAAGTGTTGAGATTAGATAGAGGAGGTGGATATGGTTTGAATGAGTTTAATGGTTTTTCAAAGAACATGGCATCAAACAACAATTCACATCTAGATATACACTGAATCATAATAGTGTGGTCAAGAGGAAAAACATAACTATCATGAACATGGCAAGGAGAATGCTAAAAGGGAAAAAAATCATATGAATTTAGGGGAAAAAGAAATAGCTTGCTCTGTATATATTTTGAATAGGTCACCCATTAGAAGTGTGATCAATAAAGTGCTAGAAGAAGCATGGTCAGGTGTGATTTCCTGTGTAACACACTTTACATTTTTTGGTTGGATAGAATATGCCCATGTACTAAACAACTAGGGAAGAAATAGGATGAAAGGAGCAAGAAATCTATCTAGATTGGATATAATGAACAGTTCAATGATTACAAACTATACAATCTCGTCAGTAAGAAAGTGATCATTAGTAGAGATGTATAGTTTAAAAAAGAAGAGACATGAGACAAAAGCATACACAAGTCAATAACCATTGGAGTAGAAATTCTGCACACTGAAGATGCAGTAGAAGAAGAGCATAATGAACAAAGTGGAAAATAAGGTTCACAAGGAAAGTCACATGCTAGAGATACTCCATCGAGGAATTCATGAAATTCAATTCAAGAAGAATCATCAAAATCATTAAGTCTCTCTATTTCTAATCCCCGATCTAATAATAAATTTGAATCAATTGAAACATGAGAAGTCTTTAAAAAAATTATGAAGAGTTCTATACACACTCAAATTATGCATTGCTCGCTTGTCAACCCACATTTTTTTAGGATACAATCAAACATGAGGAATGGATTAAGGAAATGGATGAGGAAATAGATTTATTTAAGACAAATGAAACATGGGATATAATTCACTTACCCAAAGACTAAGAATGTCTTGGAGTGAAATGGGTATATAATGTTAGGATATTCCTATACTCCATCCTAGTCCTACTAGCATTTTCATCCTTTGCATTTCAGTCATGCATGCACTTTTAGGGTTTGCATGCATCCCAGTCATCAGTCCCACCACCTAGCCCTCTGTTATCTAGCCCCTGGAGCTTCCTTCCACTTAGTTTCAGCCCTCCTAGTTCTTAGTGCGCCCTCCATTCACCTATTGCATGAGAAAGGCGCCCTTCCTTACCTACCATTCAATTATCTTCAGTTCTTTCCTTGATTTAAGGCTAGACTGACTCTCAACTAACTGTATCACTTCGATGGACCTCCAGTGAGACTTGACTGCCCATTCTGACTCCAGTTAGCTCCTCATGTTCCTTCCACTGAGCCTCCTTCATTCAGTTAGTGTCTCCATGTGCCAGTTACAATCAGTTACACCTGCCACACTCAGTTAGACTCAGTTTGACTGACGGTTGATAGTTACTTGTGCATTGATGACTCCACCGATGATGAGATAGACTACTAGTTGTGCTCCGATGACACTCCAGTGATCTTTTGATCACTCCATGAAGGCTAATTCGAATTGCCACCTTGGCATTCGAATCCTCATGCATTGTACTACTTATTTGTCCATATTGTGATTAATTAATTAGTGTGTGTGAAGTATTTTTGCTTCTATCCGAGTTCTACTGTATTATTATTCTGTTGCTCATTATACTGCATTGACTACTCTTCTTCTATTTTCCTGCTTAATCATAATTACTCTTGTGAGGTATACATCATCTCTTAGATCTACTGTGAGGATTTTCACATGGTATCAGAGCATGTTGAGAGTATTGTTTATCTCCATTCCTGAGAGTTTTTTGCAGGTTATTATCAATATTTCGAGTGCATCAGTTTCTGCATCTTTGCAGCAGTAGCAGTTGTAGATATTTTCTACTATTTTTGCAGGTCTTCAAACAGCTTCCATGTATTCATTAGGAACTACTCCTCTTTCTCCATTCAACTATGATGAATGGAAACCACAAATGATAGCACATTTGAAGAGACATGGTCTCTTTGATAATTGTTTTGAAAGAGAGTTTGAATCCTATGATGAAGAGAATGACTGGTTAGATAAAGGTGAAAAGGCCTATGCAGTCATGAGTTATGCTATGTCTCTATGCATGTTATATGACCTCCCTGATATTTCATATCCAAAAGAGCTACGGGCCCACCTAGATGAAAGTTTTGGCAAATAGAATGAAGGAATTGGTCCAAACCCTTTTGAGAGCAAGCAAAGTGATGCATTCGCCCTCCTTGATGATCTCATTGATCATGAATCATTATAAAACATATCTCATATTAAAGTTGTCCAGAAAGAAGAAGAACTTGCAGATTCTACACTCATGCTCTAAATTTCTTCTATTTCGAATTCTGTGCCAGCTCACACTCTAGATATTGCAGAAGGTCCTAAATCCTCTCTTGCACCAGAGTCTATTGGTCTACATCATGATCTATTGAATGTTTAGGAGGTCAAATCAGCCATTGGAGGTAATGCATTCACTCTCCTCAAGCAATCACCTCTTATTTACTACTATATGATCATTATTCCATTCTTTCAGAAGGTTATTGAAGAATATGGCCATTTCCATTTGCTTGGGATAATTTCTCATGCACATCATGGTTTGATCTCACCCCTGTTGGTTCAAAGGAGATCTCAAAGAAACCATTTCCATTCGCTTGGGATAATTTCTCATGCATTTACTGGTTTTGATCTCACCTCTTATGGTTAAAAGGAGATCTCAAGAAACCATGATTCAAGTCTTGGATCTAATTTGGATTCTAAGCAATCACTATTTGGTATAATTTCTCATGCATATGATAGTTTTGATCTCACCCCTGTTGGTTCAAAGGAGATCTCAAGAAACTATTCTCCAACTCCTAAATCTGATTTGGATTTCAAGCAATCATGTGATGGTTCTTTTTGGCATAATCTCACCCATGATGGTTCGAAGGAGAAGACAAAAGACTATCTGCACATTCAAAGATTTGATCCTACCTCAGCTGATTCGAATCACAGGTTCAAGGATCATCCTCATACTTTTGGATTTGTTCTCATTACATTCGATCTGAAGAGCAAGTACAAGCAGATGCTTTCTGAGCATGATCCACTTCTTCCCAAGAAGAAGATACCTCCAGACATATGACCAAGCATCACACCTGCTTGAGTTTGGAGCATTTATTTTTGTGTGTGCCTTACAGTTTATTTTGAGGGGGGGTATTTTTCCCATGAGGTTTTCCCCATTTCCTCGGTTTATTGACTGCTATTATTCATTGTATTAGGTGACCTTTGGTCTTAGTTACCAGGGTCCAGGATGGATTAAGGGGGTGTGTTAGGATATTCCTATACTCCATCCTAGTCCTACTAGCATTTTCATCCTTTGCATTTTCAGTCATGCATGCACTTTTAAGGTTTGCATGCATTATTTAGGGTTTGCATGCATCCCAATCATTAGTCCCAGCACCTATCCCTCAATTAGCTAGCCCCTGGAGCTTCCTTCCACTCAGTTTCATTCCTCCTAGTGCTTAGTGTGCCCTCCTTTCACCTACTGCATGAGAAAGGTGCCCTTCCTTACCTACCATTTAGTTATATTCAGTTCTTTCCTTGATTTAAGGCTATAATGACTCTCAACTGACTGTATCACTCCGATGGACCTCCAGTGAGACTTGACTGTCCATTCTGAGTCTAGTTAGCTCCTCATGCGCCCTCCACTGAGCCTCCTTCATTCAGTTAGTGTCTTCATGTGCCAGTTACAATTAGTTACACCTACCACACTCAGTTAGACTCAGTTTAACTGATGGTTGACAGTTACTTGTGCATTGATGACTCCACCGATGATGAGATAGACTACTAGTTGTGCTCCGATGACACTCCAATGATCTTTTGATCACTCCATGAAGGCTAATTCGAATTGCCACCTTGGCATTCAAATCCTCATGCATTGTACTACTTATTTGTCCATATTGTGATTAATTAATTAGTGTGTGTGAAGTATTTTTGCTTCTATCCGAGTTCTACTGTATTATTATTCTGTTGCTCATTATATTGCATTGACGACTCTTCTTCTATTTTCCTACTTAATCATAATTACTCTTGTGAGGTATACATCATCTCTTAGATCTACTGTGAGTATTTTCACATATAAAACCAAACTAAATGAAAAATGTGAAGTGGAAAGATAAAAGGAAAGACTAGTAGCAAAGGGGTTTTCAGAGCAACCCATACTTGAATTCGGAGAGACATTTACACTTGTTGCCATATTAAACACAGTACGAGAAGTTTTGGAAATAGATGCCCAAAATAAATGGAAAGTGTACCAAATGGAAGTGAAAACTACATTTGTAAATGACATTTTGGAAGAGGAAGTCTATGTGCAAAGGCCACCTAGATAGGAGATCAAAGAGCACGAAGGAAAAGTGTACATGTTGAAGAAATCTCTTTATGGGCTCAAACAAGCTCTAAGAGCATGGCACAACATAATATATTCGTATCTAATTGTATATGGTTTTAGCAGAAGCAACAATGAACCTATGCTTTACACAAAGCTAAATTAACATGGCCATATTTTAATTATTTTCTTGTATGTCGATGATATGTTTCATATAGGATATTTGTTAGTGGATTAGTTTAAATCTCTTTGAAAAGGGAGTTTGAGATCACTGACTTGGGCTTGATGAAATTTTCTTTTGGCATAGAGATAAATCAATCAGAATATTGAATTTTAATATGTCAAACAAAATATGCACTTGATTTGTTAAAAATATTTAGAATGAAATATTGCAAAGCAATACCCACAACTATAGAAGCATGAACTAAACTCAGCAGGGAAGACAAAGGTGCATATGCAGATCCGACATTATTCAAGATATTAACTTTGGCAGTCTCATGCATATGATTGCCACTGGACTGGATATCATATATCCAATTAGCTTGATTTTCAATTTTATGGAGACACCTAAAGACATGGATTGGAAAGATGGAAACCTAATTATGAGATACATTGCATGACCAACTCAACATGGGATTTTATATTCAAGGATGGAGAATGATTTTTTAATTTGTTATACATATAATGATTTTGGAGAATCTTATATGATAGGAAGAGAAGATTGGGATATGTTATTTAGTATTGTTAAGGGGTAATATCATGGGAATCCAAGAAGCATCCCATTGTGAATTTCTCGTCAGCAGAAGCCAATTATGTAGCAACAATAGAAACAACATATCAAGTAGTGTGGTTACACAGAGTTCTTAACAATCTTCAACAAAGACAAGAAGAACCAACCCCAATCTATTGTGAGAACAACTCAACCTTAGCATTGTCAAAATATCATGTTTTTCACTAGAAAAAAGCATATAGATACTATATATCATTTTATTAGAGAGATTGTACATAAGGGTGATATTTATTTAGAACCATGTAAATCCCAAGACAAATTGGCTGATATATTATCAAATCCATTAACAATAAATGTTTTTTAATTTCATAAACAAAATTTAAGAATCAAAGATACTAAGCATTCATATAATTAAAAGAAACTGTTAAAAGTAACTCATTACACCAACTAATTAGTTTTTCTTTTATCATTTTAACAAATTCCTTTTTTTTTTAATTTTGCAATTTCTTGTTGCTATAGCAACATTAAAGATTTGAGTTCTATTCCTTTTCATCTGAACAACAAAGATTCAATAACCATGCATTTACAGCGCTACGCTACTCTCACCCATTATCAATTTAATATCCACAACCCTAATATTTATGTTTTTGTGATGGGTCGCCGAAATTGTCAATGCATTTTCCATTGTGGAGTTAAAGAACGTGTTTCCTTGTTGAGTCAATGAAATTGCCAACGTCATTGGGAATTGACTTTCATGAAAAAATTTCATTTGTTTCCATGAAACTTTTGATGAATGGATAACTCGCAGAAGATAAAATGTGATAGATAAAAAATAAGAATATAAAAAATAAGTAATGATTTATATAAGAATATATGGATAAATTATATTAGATAACTTACGGTAGTACTTAACTTGTGGTTTATAGATATTCACCACAAATTAAGTAGTTGTACTAATCATACCTAATAATATTTTTCATTTAATTTTCATATAATTAAAACATTCTCTATTGTATTATTTTGCACTCGTCTTCTTCACAACAAAATTGTAGCTACTCACAAGAGATTTTGTGTGGAATTGTTTTGTAGATCACGGGCCAAGCTTTCAGGGAAGAAACTGCTTGAGTGCTCGTGCCTTATTTCCCACATTATGATCCAAACAAGTTCCTGTTGGTACACGTATTTCAAGGAAATTTCCATGTCCTCAAAATACAATAGATTTACTGCATGAAGTATATCATCAACATAGCATATTATCAATTAATAGCTGAAATACAAACGTATTGGTAAAATCATTATTAGTACTACGCAAAACATCAAAGCTAAAAGAACTTATAATTTAGCTTATAAATTTATTAGTTCAATCAAGGTATCTGGCTCATAGTGGGACATTCACCAGAGACACTAATGGTGTATGAAGCAACAGTAAAAAACATGGTGTATGAAGCAAAAACAAGAGTTGTAGATCGTGTCCATGGCCGTTAGGGAATAATCAATGATCTCTAGAAAATAAATAAAATAAGTGCAATTGCAATTGGTTTCCCCACAAGCCAAACTGGATAACAACAGTGTGTAGCAATCTAATTTTTTAATAAATCTCATCCATACATGGAATTTATTTCTCCCTATTTGAATATATGAATCTTTAAGAGGAAACATATGTTCTTAACCATTATGTAACTTTAACTCTCTTTCAACTAAAACAAATCATCTTAAATTCAAAACTACCCCAAAGCTAAAAATTAAACATTATATATTAATGAAATCATATCAAAATTTACATATGAAACACTAATTGTAATTAGAGGTGCAAATAACTCACAATGTTTAGATTTCCCATCATTCCATAAGGTCCATATAGAAAGAAAAAAATATTTCATGCACTTTGCATTTGAAATGAAACCACTATCTCCATTACATCATGTTGCATTGATATTTTTGTCTATACCAAAATAATTTGTTCTCATTACTATTTTTTGTGTTTATTATTTACAATTATGAACCCTAAGATGTAGACTGTTTCCAACTTTCAATAAAATGTGTGATAATAAAAAAGATTATTGAAGATGTGGAATGTGTCCAACTTTTAGTATTAAAATGTATGATTTACATATATTCCAAAGTTTATCAATGGATCAATTCTAAAATATATGAAATATTGGTGATTTCCATAGAGGGAGCATATACTTAAAAGGATTAAGACCACCATAGATCTGTCTTAAACCCATAGCTATTAAGCACTGAGATGGATCCGATTTCTTGAGGTGTAATTCTTTTTATCTTAATTTTTTTACACACCAAGAAAAAATTTACCTCTCAATGAATTGGATCCCTCTAGAAGGTTTAAGATGGATTTATGATGGTTTTAATTTTTTACTATGATTCGACATGAAAAAATTTAATTACTTTTTTTTTATAAGTTATGAGCTAACATGGGAATGTTACGTTAAGTAACGAGACTAACATGACAAACATTACAAAATCTCCCCCCCATACTGGGTTGTAAGGACCTTGCTACTCTTGCTGCAACAAATGGGACAACATCTCCCACATAATGGGTTGTAAGGACCTCACTACTCTCAGTGCAACAACCGTGACAACATATCCCCCATACTAGGTTGTAAGCACCTCAGTACTCTCGATGAAACAAGGGAAAATTTTAAGGATTCCTCAAATTGTAGAAACCATGGTGAATTTTATTATTTTTGTAAAAGCTTCAAATTTCTGAAGATTTTATATAGTTTCTAGACAATTTTGGTGATGTTTAGAGTATAAGTTTTTATTCTATGAAATTTGAGCAAATCATTCTAGAAAAACTGGAAATTGGAAAAAAAAACTTGAAAAAAAAATTGAAAATTAATCATGGGATAAATTTAGCCTTAAAATTTTCCCTAGACCAAGCCTACATTGTTGGCTTATTTAAAACACTTTTGCTTGTTTCAAACCTAAGAGACACTATTTTTTGCATAGTTTAATGCTTGGTCGAATTATTCACCCAATTACATATATATTTGTATGCAAATTATTGAAATTCATTAAAAAATACTACCTACAATATGCCACATTGTATGTTTGTTCATCCATAGAGAGATGCGTCTATTTCTGGCAAGTATGTGATCACAATGTGGTTTTTGAATTGCTTTTCAGATTTTTAAAAGCTAGAATACATTGAGTACAATTTGTGCTAGCGAGCATACTAAATTGGCAACAATCTGAAGATCAATTGTTGCTTGGGTGATAATTCCTAAGAGTGAATGTGTGAGGAACCTGCAACAACTAATTTATGAAAATGCAATATATATCAGAACACGGAAGAGATTTATTGATCGCAGGCCACTTCGAGGGGGAAACCTCCTTTCACCAAGCTCAATACAAATAACTCATGGATGCCTTCATTGGCCTCAACATGTACTTATATACTAATTCTATGCACCGATACTATGGATCAATACCATGGAACATATAATACTACGGGACGACTTACAAAGCATATGCATCCAATACTATGGATCAATACCATGGAACATATAATACTATGGACTAATACAAACTATGGATCAATACCATGGAACATATAATACTATGGAATGACTTACAAAGCATATGCATCCAACAATAATATACTAACAAAGTAAAGATAGGGTAGACACAGGTTCCTAACATCCCCTCCCCCTTAGAAAAATATTTGTCCTCAAAGATTTAGATGTGGGAATTGTTGTTGAATATGAAGGAGTGGTTCCCATGTATCATACTCTGGTTTCATTTCGTGCCACTAAATTAATACCTCTGTGATAGATCGAGAGCAAAGCTGATGAGTGCGCTTATTGAAGATGGCTTCCGGATCCAAAAGAATGGATCCTTCATTATCCAGTTCTGGTAAAATAGTTTGTCCTCTGATGTTGGTGCCAAGAACTTTCTTTAGACAAGAGACATGAAATATTGAATGAATGCAGGAAGAAGGAGGAAGTTCCAATTTATAAGCATCAGACCCAATTTTTTGAAGAAACTTATATGGCCCAAAGAACTTTGGAGCGAGCTGATGACGCCCTTTGAGTTTCAGGGAGGATTACTTGTAAGGCTGTAGACGAAGAAAACCTATATCACATGCTTGAAAAGTGCGCTCAAAACAGTGTTGATCGGCTTGTTGTTTCATTTGATTTATTGCCATGTGAAGATTGTCTTGCAAAATGCGAATAATTTGATCGTGATTTCGAAGAACCATGCCAACTGCCTGAACTGGTGAACTGTTGGCGGTGTATGGAAGAAGAACTGGTGGTGCTTGACCATAGACTGCTTCATATGGAGTCATTTTAGATGCAATGTGGTAGGAGATATTGTACCACCATTCAGCAAGAGGGAGCCACTTTTCTCACTGATGTTTTTGTTCATAGGTGAAACAACGAAGATAAGTTTCCAAACATTTATTGATAATTTTAGTCTGACCATCTATTTGTCCATGATACTCGGAACTCATATTCAGTTTGGTGCCACTATGGCGAAATAGTTCTGTCCAAAAATGACTGGTGAAAGTTGCATCGCAATCTGAGATAATGGAAGAAGGGATTCCATGAAGACGGAAGATCTGGTCCAGGAAAATTTGGGCGACTGAGGAGGCGGTATAGGGATGGTTGAGGGAACAAAAATGACTATATTTGGAAAGGCAATCAACCACAACCAAAATCATTGTCTTCCCTCCATATTTAGGGAGCCCTTTAATGAAATCGATAGAAATATCTTTCCAAATCCATGTAGGGATGGACAAGGGTTCGAGCAATCCCAGAAGGAGTGTAATTTCACCCTTGTAGTGATGGAAAGTATCACTTTCAACCACCATTTGTTGAATTTTCCTTTTCATTTCGTGCCAAAAGAAGTTACGTTGTGCCTGCTCATACGTATTGAGGAACCCAGATTGACCTGCCGATGGAGAAGCATGGCATTCATAGAAGATAGCCTATTGAAGATCTGTGATATGGGGAACCACCAGATGACCCTTATATCTCAGGGAAGCACTATCCCAAGAGTAATGCGGTACAAGAGAAGGGTTGTTGGCCAATCATTGGATGATTTGAGATAATGAGGGTTCATTGACATATCTCTATTGAACAGATTGCAACCAATTTGGAACATGCATAGAAATAGTTGAAAGAGAAACTTGGTCATCAAATGTGCGAGAAAGAGAATCTGCCACCAGATTGTCCTTACCCTTCTTGTAAGTGATCTCATGGTCATAACCCATGATTTTTCTAACCCATTTCTATTGTGCTGGGGAGGAGACCTGTTGTTCCAGGAAATATGTCAGACTCCGGTGATCAATATTGATGCATAAATAATTCCCTAATAGGCATGGCTGCCACTTTTGTACTGCATGCAAAATAGACATTATTTCCTTCTCATATATAGAGGTGGCTAAATTCTTGTAAAGGGCCCTTGAAGGTGGCAATCCCACTGGTTCAGAAAAGGCACTTGGATATCTATCCAAAATTTGTTGTAGATCCGAACGAATAGTGGAGACCGTTGATGGGTGCATATGAATGGAATGGAGCTGAGCGATGACACCATATGAATTTTTCTAAAGGATATTTTCCATGTGATGTGAACTAATGAGGCAGAGAGACCCTGGTTGTAAGCCCGTCAATGTGTGTTTTTTCCCATTGACTGAAAACTACATCCAAAGTTCAACAAAATCCCATAAGATGAGGCCAAGTGTGCGTAACCATTGAGCTCCCAAAACCACATCGCATCCGCATATGGCCAAGGAAAACATGTCAGAGTGCAGGTTATAATCCCCCATAGAGATACACATATTGTGATACTTCCCCTTGCAAGGTAAGATGCCCTCATTGGCAATCATGACTTCAAAGTTGGAACACGGATGGAGAAAACAATCATCATGTTTGGTGATCCGAAGGTCAATGAAGTTATGAGTGCTACCAGAATCAATGAGCATTGTAAGAGGGAGCCTCTTGAAGTAACCCCTGACCCGCATTGTTTGTGGGGTGGTCACTCCGGCTAAAGCATGGAGAGATATCTTTGGGTGTTCGTCCTGAGACGGAGGGTCAATGGGCGGTTGCTGAATGTCGACCTGATCATCTATTATATCTGGAGCTTCTTCACCAAGTTTAGAGGCAGGCGGAGAATCCACATCTAAGAGATAGAGATTTTTCTCAACACATCTATGTCCCTAAGTGAATTTCTCATCACAATTATAACAAATCCATTTTTCTCTACGTGCCTGGGCCCTGCATCTCTGCTTCAAAAAAATGCTTGACAAGAGTTGGTTGAGGAGCTGGCATGATAGGAGGTCAATGGGAAACCATATTTCTTAATGGAACAAAAGTGGATTGGGATCGTTGTTGGGCTGTGAGCTTTTCCTCGACCAACTTAGCCAACCCTAGGACTTCCATCATTGTGTTGGGACAGAACATTTTAACCTCTAATCGGATTGCATCCTTGATACCACTGATCAAACAACTCATGTAGAATTCATCAAACAATCCTTCTGTGTGATTGGTCAATTTCTCAAATTATGTCTGATACTCTTTCACAGTGCCAATTTGGCGAAGTTTAGTGAGTGCTCCTGTGAAGTCATCAAAAGCACTAGGACCAAATTGTTGCAAAAGGAGTTGGAAAAAATCTGTCCATTTTGGCTCTTCATGAGCTTTGATGTACCAACGGTACCATTGAAGGGATTCATGTTCCAAATGAGAGGATGCAAGTGGAATTTTGTTGACATCAAAAGTATTATGCATACTGAAATATTGTTCTTCCCAGTATATCCATCCAGCCGGATCATTACCATTGAAGTGAGGAAAATCAAGCTTCGACCCACAAAAATTGTTGGAAGAAGAGAACCCAGTGTCTGCAGAATATTATGGCTAATGTTTATTTTTCATGGCTGAATGCTGAAGATGGAGAGTGGGAAATGTTTCATCTAGATCTTGAAGTTTGGTTTTGAGGGCTGCAAGTTCTTCCTCCATGATTTTTGCTCCTACGCGAGTGACAACCCTAACCAAGATTTTTTTTGTGTGTGAATTGATAGAAAAAGAAAAATATAAACTTCTTTAGTAAAGGAAAAAATTTATTTGGGAAAAACTTTGATGGGTAATTGGAGTTTGACTAGGTTTTAGACAGTTTTTTATGGACATGGAAGCAGAAAATGGAAATTTCAGAAGTGGGGTGAAAGAATGGAAAAAAATTTCAAAGAGGGACCAAGAAGAAGAATTAGGAAATGAACATTGTGGAAAAATTTGAAGGTGATTGGGTGAAAATCGAAGAAGTTATAGGAAACCCTAAAAATAGATAGATGTGGGATTTCTGGCTTCAGGAAGTGGAATTTGGGATAGGGTCCTTAGGAATGAAATATGCAAAATGGGATTGCACGGGTGTCAATGAATTTTCCAGGTAAACGTATTTGATCTGCAACAACTCAGAATTGATCTTCAACAGTTTTGGATAGATGTAATCTGCGTTTTAGCAGCTGGAAATAGATATGGACCCCAGGTATGTGTGGCTTCCTAAAGGTTCACGGGATTCACTCGGCCACCAATGTTGTCTAATTGCTTGTGTATTGGGGAAGTACCCCTCAATCCACAGCTCAGGTAAAACTGATAATCGCTTTTCCACAAACGAAAACTCTTGGTTTACCTGACAGGTGGGAACTTGTCAATCAAGTAAGGGTCACTTCCCTTTTCGCTGGCCAGTCCTCTCAATGAGCTAGCTACTTCGAGGTTCTTGTGGTACTCCTCACAATGAGTTTTAGGGCTATTCCCAAGTACTTCCCACAGTTAAGCAGATAGGGATTATTCCCGGATCCGAACCTGCAATTGAAAGGAAGAATACAGATGTGAAAAAAAATTGGTAGAAATTCCACCCAACGAGCCCAAGAAAGTGCTTTGATACCAGATGTGAGGAAACTACAACAATTAATTGATGAAAATGCACGATATATCAGAACACAGAAGAGATTTATTGATCACATGCCACTTTGAGGGGGAAACCTTTTTTGAGCAAACTCAATACAAATAACTTGTGGATACCTTCATTGGCCTCAACATGTACTTATATATTAAGTCTATGCACCAATACTACGGATCAATGCCATGGAACATATAATACTATGGACTAATACAAACTATGGATCAATACCATGGAACATATAATACTACGGGATGACTTACAAAGCATATACGTCCAACAACAATATACTAACAAAGTAGAGAGAGGGTTGACACAAGTTCCTAACAAAATACATGTCAAAATCAATGAAGGATTTTTTAATACATGTTTTAAGTGAGAGTTTATGTGTCCTTTTTTCTATGTAGAAGATTTTGATCTATAACCAAAATACACCATTATAATTTTTTAGTTAAAAGCATCATGTCATAATTAATTCAAATATAGATAGACTTGCAAAATATAAAGCCTTGAAGACAAGGATCACTAATACCTTAAGATCCATTCTAATTTAGTGATGATGTCAAATTTGCCAATGCCAACAAACATTTTTACAATAATCTTAAATATACTAAACAAAAAGTTAGTTAATACATGTTGGCGATAATGATAACTTATCTTAATGTACCGAACAATCCTATAAAAATCTTAACCTACATAATAATCTTATAAAAATCTTAAGCTCACCACATACAAAGTGCGTTGAATTTCTTTAAATTATTTCATAAAATTTATTGATTTAAAGAGGTTTTATCATCACAAACGAAATAAAAACTTAACCATTAACATAATATTATTATTAACTAGAAATAATTATTAATTAAAGGTTAAGAATGAAAATTTTATTATAAAATTAAATAAATATAAATATTAATCAAACAATTTTATATTCACAGCATATGAATGATATTATAAGATGAAACATAACTATGCTATTAATTAATACTTTACAAATATAATTATAATTTATTTTCATTTTATTTTTAATTTTATAAGGATGGATATTAATTTTAAGGTTACTTTATAAAGAGTGAATTTTATTTTTTTTCATAAATTTTATTGATTTTAAAAAATATCATAATTATAGATAATAAAAAAATTACATAAAAATTAATAAAAATATAAAAGTATTTATTAATAATTTTTTTAAAATAATATTAATATAATGATATCAAATGATTAATAAACCAAATAAAATTATTAAAAATAAAAATTAATAATTAATAATCAAAACTACTTAAAATTAACATTATATGATATTAAAAAATAATAAAAACCTTAAATATTGCTCACCCATTTTAATAAATAAGATTTTATAGTTACTTATCATTAAAATCTAAAATCTAAGGTTTATTATAAACTTTAAAAACAATAGAAATTAATTTTAAATAACAAAATACATTTATAACAAGTTATTCATTTTAAAAACTCATAAAACTAAAACTTATCGAAATGAAATTATGTTTATTTAAAAAAAAAATTATTGTTTAAAATCATAAAAAATTATGACAAAGTAATATTTAATGAAGAATTCAATACATTTATTTCTTAGTTATTTTTTTCTTAACTATTTATAAATATTTTTTTAGTATCTCCTCTCACCACCATCGAATTTGGAACCCTAAGTTATATAATACTCCTCAAATATGAAATTCCATAGTAAAAATTGACTATTTCTTAACTAAACTTTTAAACAACATACAAAAACTTTTGACTATATTATTTTCCTCAATTTTTATATATCGATGTTCTTTATTACTCATTTCCATGAAAAAAAATTATAGTTTCCAATTAAGTTAAGTTGTTATTATTTTTATGCACATTAGAGTAATTATATGATGTTTAGTAAACAAAATTATTAATTTTAAGTTTTGAAAAATAAGAAAATCTTTTTTAAATTTTTGAAATTTGAAAATGTTATATTTTACTTGGTTATAGAGCATAGTTTGCTAAAATAAATTTGTTGGAAATCATGATTAGTAAAAAAAGACAATTTAAAAACATTTTGTTTTAAAAAAAACTCTCAAATTGCAATGTAGTAATTAATAACACAGATTTTATCTTTTTTTTTTCACATAGAAAAATGTCCTATACTTATATCATTATTGAAGTATAACAATACATATACAGACCTTTATACAAAATATCCATCCCATAAGATGGCCACTTTTCTATCTTCATCCAAAGCCCATCTTAACAAAAACATTAAGGCAACATTCCCCATAAATAACCTGAAAGACATATCTAGTCACCTAAGTGACGTTCCACTCATATTATAATGTCTGTCTCCAAATAACAAAAAAGACAAATACGTCCTCAAGAAACATCCTCAGATTAAAACAATGGAATATTTCCTTGTGAAAACTCCTTTGAATATACAAGTTCCTCAAAGAGAATATATAATTTTTCCAATAACAATGCTTGCTTTTGTGCTATGAATATTATATGTATGTTAATTAAAGTTATTAATTATTAAGTGAAAGGGTGTAACCCTTCACTATACATGCTCAAGCCTATAAAAGCGAGCCTCATTGTAAATTATTAATGATCTTTTATCCATCATCTAATATATTATCTATTTTATCAAATGGAGTTATTTTCCATTGGAGGATTATTCGCTTGAATAATCACTGAGTATATCCGGACACGGATATAGCATATGTTATATCAATGTCTGGATATACTTAATGATTATTCAAGCGAATAATCCTCCAATGGAAAATAACTCCATTTGATAAAATAGATAATATATTAGATGATGGATAAAAGATCATTAATAATTTACAACGAGGCTCGCTTTTATAGGCTTGAGCATGTATAGTGAAGGGTTACACCCTTTCGGCAAAATGCAACAGTGCTAACAAATGCAAAACACGGTC
This sequence comes from Larix kaempferi, assembly GCA_027924585.1. Lineage (NCBI taxonomy): Eukaryota > Viridiplantae > Streptophyta > Pinopsida > Pinales > Pinaceae > Larix > Larix kaempferi. The sequence goes on from BSBM01001239.1 coordinate 771,100, forward strand.
GAGAGATAGCCAAGGAGACTGCGCGCGTCTAGGGTTTGCTGATGGACCCGCCGCCTGATCCGGGCCGTGCGCCCCTGGATGATCTATTCCGCCTGCTGGTTGCGTCTCAGCCCTCGTCCTCCAAGACCTCGGGTCCTGGGGACTCCAAGTTTGTCAAAAAATCAGCCATTCCGGAAGTAAAACTCGGCTCTACTGCGTCAAAATGCAAAGCTCTTGCTCTTTCAGAAAAAGGCTTGGTTGGTCACTTCACTGGGCTATGGCCAACTCCAAGGTCAATCGAAATATGGCTCAGCAAAAACTGGCGTCCTCTTATTCAAGGAGAAGTCCAGCAAATCTTCTGTGGGAGGGGTTTCTTCGTTTTCTACTTTGAAAAAAAGGAAGACAGAGATTTAATATTTAGGAATGGACCTTACTTCATGGGCCCTAGAGGAATGTACATCAACAAATGGGACCTCTCCTTTGATCCTGAAAAGGACATTCCTTCAGCTGTCCCAGTTTGGGTGAAGTTGCCCCACCTCCCGTTACATTGCTGGAATGATGAAGATCTAAAGGCCATTGGTAACTCACTGGGGAAATACATTGATAAATCTGAGCCAAAACCCCCAATGTTCTCCTGTGCCCGGATTTGTGTGGAAGTCGAACTTGATAAGGGGCTCCCTGAAGCAATAAGTCTATCGATGGATGGTTGGAATCATCTGCAAACGGTAGACTACGAACAAATCCCTTTCAAATGCAAAGTCTGCCATGAATATGGTCATTTCGCAAGGTTATGCCCCAAAAAGAAGACGCAGGAAGCAGAAGAAAACCAAGATGGAGAATGGAATGAGATAAGAAGGAAGGGTGGGAAGCCTTCAAACTCCCATCCCTCTCAAATATCTCCAAAAAGAAAGGAAATGGCAAACAAGCAGCAGCATTCAAATAGGGAAGCTAATAAGTTCCATCCTTTAGCTTCGGATATGGGGGGGGAAGAGCAGACTCCTCCAACAGACCAAGCTCCCCAGGATCAAGAGGAAACAATAGGGAATGCCAAAAATGGAGAAAGAAAGGAGAAAGCCTGCCAGCAACCCGAAGAAGGAGAAATAGGTACAGCGTCCCCAGCACAACAGGAAGAACTAGTAGATGAGGCCCCCAAAATCTCGATGGGCTCGGTCACCAGAGCAAAAGCCAAACTATTTCATGAAGAAACCTCAGAAAGCAGGGAAGAAGAAGTAGAGCCTCAGACAAAAAAAGGAAGGAAGCTGAACAAGGTTATAAGAGAACAAGAGGCAGCAAGAGACAAAGCGGCGGGTAAGCAAACCAGCCTTGACTCGCATGTAAGAATTCTTCCCAGCACCAAGCAATCTCAGGGAACTATGGAGGAAAAGAAGGAAAGAATAGGACCTAACCTCTCCAAAAAATAATGAAGATAGTCTCCTGGAATTGCAGAGGGTTAGGAGGTAAGCAGAAGACGGAAGCAATCAGAAGGATTAAAAAGCTGGAAAACCCCTCAATAATCATGCTCCAGGAGACTAAAATGCAAGAGACGGACTGTCTCAAAACTTTATCCCAAATTTGGCCCAAAGGAGAAGGAAATTCAGTTAGTTCGGTAGGAGCCTCTGGAGGACTCATCACCTGGTGGGAAAAAGGTATGTACAATTGCAACTCCATCTTAAGCAGCAGAAACTGGCTTTTTATTGAACTAGAAGATTTGACAAATAATGAGAGATTTTGGATTGGAAATGTGTATGGGCCTACGCTCCATGGCCATAAAGAACTTTTTTGGGACAAACTGATAGATCTACACTTAGGAAGAAATTCCTCCCCCTGCATAATTGCCGGCGACTTCAATGTCACCATAAGTGCTGATGAAAGAAGAGGGGGATCAAAGGTCCGAGATCAGTTTGGAGAAAGGCTGGAAGATCTGCAGGCCTCTTGGAATCTAGTGGATATCAAGCCTCTGCAAGGAAAATTCACCTGGAACAATAAGAGAATCGGGCCTGGGCACATAGCCGCTAGGCTCGACAGATTTTTGCTCAGCTCTTCCTTTCTTAACAAGCCTCTTCTGCCTGACTCAAAAATTCTGGCATCTACTGTTTCAGATCACCGTCCCATTGCCCTATTCTTTTCTTTCCCTGACAATCTTGGGCCACTCCCCTTTAGATACAATCCCGAGTGGCTGAAGAATGACACCTGTCTCGAGGAAGTCAAAAGCATTTGGAAGCAATTTATCCCAGGTTCTCCGGGGTATATTTGGGAAACCAAATTAAAAAACACCAAATCCTTGCTTAAAAGATGGGAAAAGCAAAGTTCGCGGGGACCTGGGGATGAAATTCACATCTTGCAAGAGGAGCTGAAATCTATACAAGAGCAAATCGAAAAGGAACAGATAACAGAAGCCATGTTAATGCAGGAGAAAATGCTAGAAGATAAAATTCAACAAGTGAATAGAAAAGAAGAGGAGGAATGGAGACTTCGATCAAGATGCCTATGGCTCAAAGCTGGGGATCGGAATACCAAATTTTTCCATGCTCAGTGCAAAGAAAGGTACAAGAAAAACAATATTCTCAGCTTAACCAAAGAAAATGGAATTAAGATAGACAACCCTAATGAGATAAAGACAGAAGTCAGAAATCATTTTGAGTCTCTATATAAGAAGGAAGAGGATTTGTCTGCGGCAGATATGGAAGCAATGTGCCGAGAAATTCCCAGCCTTGTCACAGCCGAAGAAAACAATATGCTCATGGAGAAGGTGACTGAGGAGGAAGTCAGGAAAGCGGTATGGACTCTCCATCCAGAAAAATCCCCGGGTCCTGACGGATTCTCCATCCACTTCTATAGAAAGTGTTGGCATTTCTTGAAAACCGACCTCCTCAGAATGATTAACTGGACCAGAAATCGTGAGAAAATTGGAGGGGGAACTAATTCCTCCTTCATAGCTCTTATTCCGAAGGAGAAAAAAGCAAATACGATAGGGAGGTTCAGGCCTATCTCGCTATGCAATTCTTCGTATAAAATCCTCACCAAGGTGCTAGCAAACAGAGTCAAGAAGATTCTTCCTAAAATTATCTCCCCAAATCAAGGCGGTTTCGTCCTAGGCAGACAAATTTATGACAATATTCTCCTAGTGCAAGAGGCTATTCATTCAAGCAGGCGAAGCAAGGACGCAGGTATGGCTATAAAATTAGACATGGCCAATGCGTTTGATAGAGTTAGACATGCTTTTATTTATGAGGTCCTGAGCAAGTTCGGCTTTGATGAAAAATTTATTAATTGGATAAAAGCCTGCATTGGAGCCCCTTGGCTTGCCCCCCTTTTAAATGGAAGGCCAACCTCCTTCTTCCGCCTTTCACGCGGACTGAGACAAGGGTGCCCTCTCTCACCCTTTCTCTTCATTATCATGGCAGATTCTTTAAGCAGAAAGCTCAACTCTCTCTTAGCCTCAGACTCACTGCCTGGCATCTCTTTCACCCGCAATGTTCAAGCAATCAACCATGCCCAGTTTTCCGATGACACTATTCTTCTAGGTAGTGCTTCTCCTCAGATTGCAGCTAGATTTAAAACCACCCTTGACCTCTTTCTCAGGACTTCTGGGGGAAAAACCAACGACCAAAAATGCAATTTTTATACGTGGAATTGCCGCCCAACCACCATTAGACTCATCGCAACCATTCTAGCCTTCAAGCCTTGCATGAATTGGACGTCTTTCAAATATCTAGGCACCCCTATCTCTCTCAAGCACCCCCCTTCCTCTGTCTGGACTCCAATCCTTGACAAATTCAAAGCAAGAATAAACACCTGGGGCTCTCGATGGTTGAATCTGGCTGGAAAAGTAACTCTGATAAAGTCAGTTCTGTCCTCTCTCCCAGTTTTTACTTCTGCCATAATGATAGCCCCGATTAATATTCAAAAAGATTTTAGTATGGAGATCAGAAATTTCCTATGGCAAGGTGGAAAAATCCAAAATAAAAAATTCCATTTGGTGAACTGGAAGACTGTCAAAGAAAAGAAGGAGCGGGGAGGACTTGGAATTCGGGAGCCTGCTTTAGTAAGCAAAGCGCTGGGGGCCAAACTAGCCTGGAGGATTGTAGCTGGGAAAAAGGAATGGTGGAAGGAGGTTATAAGAAAGAAATATACCAGAAGCTCCAGGCAAAGATGCCTAGACAAGCCCATTTCCAAAAAGGGAACAGCTATATGGGGACTCATTAACTCCTCTGCGACCTTAATCTCTGATAATCTTTACTGGATACCTGGAAATGGGAAGAGAATAAACCTCTGGACGGACAGCATAAATGGAGACATACCGCTTGGAAAAGTGCAGGGGCTAGAGGCCATCAGAGACTGGTTGGAAAACATGGATATCAAAAAGTTAAAGGACCTGGCGATCTGGAAAGATAATGGAGACTGGAAAAGTTGGAAGGGTATGGACCCTCCGGCCAACCTACAAGGGGATTATGAATTACTGCTTTCACATCTACATGGGAAAGCCCCGGTCAGTATAAGCGAAAACGACTATAGGGGTTGGGGGAAACCTGGTTCGTATTCGGTGAAAGCAGGGTACGAGAAACTTGCTCCTCCCAGCCTCCCAGCCCACAGAAAATGGAAGCAAATATGGAACTCTGATGGCATCCCCAAAGTCGTTACTTTCTACTGGCTCTTAACTCATGGTAAGTTGCTAACTGCTGAAAATCTAAGAATAAGGGGAATCACTGGTCCTACTAGATGCACTTTGTGTAAAAATGCAGAAGAAAGCTCCCACCATATTTTTCTGGAGTGTCCCTTTGCTAGGGAAGTCTGGGCTAAGGTCCTGGGCAGTCAATGGAGACCAGCCACTCTCCCCACCTCCCTTGTTGACCTCTTTGATCACTGGGGGCGCGTTTATCCTGAAAAACCTAAAAATACTATGAGGAGAATCTGGAACCTTATTCCCATGAATATATGTTGGCAGATTTGGTTAAGCCGAAATAAAAGTATCTTTGAGGACAAGAAGGCGGACAGCAACAGAGCAGCCATAAAAGCTATAGCAATGATCGAAGACTCACTCTCCACAAAAAAGGTCTCTCTCCCTGCTCAAGAGCCCCTAACTCTCTCGGAACTTCAATGGTGTAACATGTTCGTGAAGGGCAGCTTCCTTCAGTCCAAAAATGAACGCTCCAACTATGTCTGGGAAATCAGAAAAGATCCTGATACTTTCTCCAGGTGGTGGAAGGAGCAAGAAAGTCACAGCATATTTTTTGATGGGGCTTCCAAAGGGAATCCTGGGGTGGCAGGTGCGGGTGGGATTCTTTTTGATCCCGGCGGAAATAAAATCGCAGACTTTGCTTGGGGACTAGGCAGGAAAACTAATAATGAGGCTGAATGGTTAGCTCTTATCCTCTCCCTTGAAATGGCCTCCAACTACAGCATAGCCAATCTCAAAATCTATGGAGATTCTAGGCACGTCATCCAAATCATGCGAAGAGGATATGCCTCGCCAGGCTCAAAAGCAGATAGATATTTGCAAAGAATTAAGACCATTTCTTTATCTACAAAGGCCTCCTTCTTCCATATCCTCCGAGAGAACAACAGGGTGGCGGACATAGCGGAAAATCAAGGAATCACGCTCTCAATTGGGCAAACTAAGGACCACAAAGGAGATTTAGGATTTCATTTTATCCCCTAACTTATCAATGTCTTGGTCCCTTGAAGTTTTGTTGTGGATTTTGGTTAGGGATTGGGGCTTAAGGGACCATCCACTCCCTTTGCCAAACTTTGGCCTTCCCCTCTCCTCGATTTCACACCCGAGCTCGTCCTCCACGTACCTTTTCACTCGCTCCTCCATCTGCCCTCCCGTCCTTCCCTCCACCTGTCCCCTTGATCTTCCCCCCGGTGTCAGCTCCCACAGGGCCTCCTTAACTCCTCCATCCGCCCTCCCTACTCCTCCTTTCGCTATGGCTCTTCCTCCCCATCTCCCCGACTCTCTGAGCCGTTTGTCCCTCGAGGAGTTTGCCCCTTCTGCTCCTCGTCTTTCGCAGGTGGAAATTTGGGATAGGGAGCTTGCCCCTTCTGCTCCTCGTCTTTCGCAGGCGGTTAATTGGGATACGATGCCGTCTATCAGGGCGGCCATTGATGCTTTAAGCAGAACCCTGATAGACATCAAATTTGCAGTCCGAAGAACTTACGAGACGGTCTGCTCCAGCGTGAACCAGAACTCTGATATGGCGTCGGTGATAACGCACGTCTGCACCCAGTTGTCATGCCAGGATTCCAGGATTGATGACCTGGAAAGAAATATCATAGAATTAATGGGAAAAGTTGATAGAATTCAGGAAGATTTGGCTGTTTACTTCAAAGCAACGCAGGGAAGCTGGATTCATGAGAACACAACGGTGAACCAGGAAATAAATCAGTTGAGGGTGGACGATTCGTCTGTCAAGCTCAGGAAGAAAGGCTAGCCTAGCCCAGGTTTCATATAATTTTTGATTTGGTTAATGTATTTTTGCAAACTTCTCTGCAGTCAGTTTGTTAAGGTGTATGCCAGCTCTATGCTGGACAATTTCAGGAAGACTAAACTTAGAGACTACAATGTAATGCAGATAGTTTTGGTAGTGTTAGCTGTTCCTATCATCTCAGCTCTGTTAAAAACTCTGTTTGCAAGTCTGTAATGAATAGCTGTGCACAACTTTATAAATATTATCTTTTCCCTGTTACTGTTAAAAAAAAAAAAAAAGGGTTACACCCTTTCACTTAATAATTAATAACTTTAATTAACATACATATAATATTCATAGCATTGCCACTCTCTTAGAAAGGCTTTGTCCTCAAAGCCTTATAATTTTGTCGCATTGTTCTTTGCGATGTCATGGCTGATGAAACATGTCGATACGAACTGCTAAGTGTAGAGCATAACTTCCAATATGTGGATGGGTCAATCCATCCCAAATTGATTTGTTGCTGACTATTGGGATTCCCCATTGATCTGTCGTTAAGAGCTTTGATCACATTAGTACCATCGTCTTTTCACATTTCCCTTTTTCACAATATCGGTTTTTATGGTTGGGGTGTCGATAGGGAATTTTCATAATGTCATTTTCTTTTACGAGTGTCATATTTTGAGCATTGATCTGAGCTGGGATTTTTATTTTCGTCTCTTGAGGTTTTAAGGTTTCATTCTGTATCTTTTCCAACTTATTTCCTAACTGTCTGTTATCATTTTGAAGCTTCTTAATCAATTCGACTTGCGTTTTTCTGTCATCTTCAGATGTTTTAAGTTGCTCCTTAAGATCTTCATTATGACTTCTGATACAACTACTTTCTTCCTGTTTGTCTAGAAGTTTCCCTTCAATGTCGTCCATAGATTGTTCTATCTTCCGACTATTTTTCAACTTCTTAATTTTTGTGACTAGTATCTTGTTATGATTTCTTAGTCTAAAAATTTCTCCAGCATTGTTAGATAATGCTTTATTACTCTTTGCGATCTCTGACTTATGTGTCTTTTTAGAGTCGTCATTTTGTTGTTGAAGAAATTTTATCTGTTGTCGACACTGGCCGACCTCTGATTCTTGACTTTTTAATTTATGTTGTAACTGCATTAGTTCTTCATCTTTGTCGCTAACGATTTTGTTCAAGCGTATTATTTCTGCTTCGTAATTATTTATTTCCTTCTTTATATCTTGATTTTTCAATCTCTAATTGAAATCACTTTCATGTTTTAATTCCTTGATTTGCGCACATAATTTTTCTATGTGATTTTTTTGGTTGGACATTGTTTGTTCATTGAACCGTTCTTGTATCTTATGTAGTTCAATCTTTATTTATGATTGTGTATTAATGTCTCGTAATTCTTCATTGTCTTTTCGATAGTGCTTTAACTTGACTTCTAATTTCTATATTTCTAGTCGCAAACCGGCTTCCATGGTCTTGACTTCTTCAGTGATAGATTATCTTTCTTTGATTTCTTCAGCAATAGATAGTCTTCGAATTTTTTGACGTGGGAGTCTTTCTTTGACTTGACTTCTTAAATGATAGATAATCTCTTTCTTTAACTTGATTTCTTGATGATAAGGGTCTTCTTCTGACTTGACGAATGTTCCTTTGGAAATGGTTTCATCTTTTTCGATTCTATCCTTCAACGATAAGCAACAAAAAGGTGTAATAACCTTGAAGTGGTCTTCTTTTTTTAAAAGAATTATTTTTCCTTTTGGTTAGACTTTTGTTTCCTTTCCTTTTAATAAGGTAATAATTGCAATAAATGCAATTCTCCTATAATGTGCACTTATTATTAATTTAATAATAGTAATAATGTAACAAATAATTATTATAGTATTAAATATAATAATATAATATTAATTTGAATTGAAGATGGTAATATAAAGAGTTTGCGATTTTTTTTTTAAACTATAATAATATTATAGAAACTTGGACTGAATTAGGTTTTTAACCGTGGTATGGTATGGTGAGGAAGGCGATGTGGGTGCTGCGCATGGGATGGTGGAGGTGTGGCATGTGCAATGGTTACAACAAGAGGGAGTATGGAGGGATGGCGACGGAGATGTGGTGGTGGGCATGAAGTGATGAACGGGGTTTGTAGCAGCGCAGGGAGGTAGATATTGTAGTTGGAGCACGAGGCTGGAAAGGGAGGTAGAGATGGCGCAATGGATGAGGGAGTAGCAGTGGTGGCAAGGTTGGAGGTTGTAGGCTGGGGGGCGACCAAGCCGGTGAGCAGGTGGGAGGGCATGGAAATATGGGGGCGTGGTTGGTTGAGAGGAGCGGGGTGCTATGATTTGCAGGTGTGGCGGTGTGGAGATGGAGAGAGGTAGTGTGATGGCGTAGAAGATAAGAGGGGAGGCATAGAGGGAGAGCTGACAGGGGAAGGTGACGGAGAGGTGAGGTGCAGGGTGAAGTAATGGAGAGGCTGTAGCAAGGTGGTGTTGGCGGCGGTGGAACTGCGCAGAGATGATGGAGGTTGGAGTGAGCGCGTGAATCTGAGAGGTGGGGAGAGGAGTGTAATGAAGGAGTTGAAGGGGTGAGGAAAACTGGATGACAAAGGTTGCATGGAAGGGAGCGAAATGCGTGGTAGGATATGAATGGGTGAAGTGGAGATGTAGGGAGTTGACTGTGTGGAGAGATGAAGGCAGACGCAGGAAGGAGTGGTGGTGTGTTAGCGGTGTGGGAAATGAGGGAAAGTGAGGGGAGAGGCGGAGCGTGAAAGGGAAGTGAGCTCAGATCGTGGTGCGAGGAATGATGCAGCACTGTGGAAGATGGATATGTGGACGAGAGGCCAAGGGCCTGTATTCTTGGTCAAAGACCAATGATGTAGAGAAACTCTACTTGGATGGTTAAAAACCTGAATCGGATGCCCGAGGAAGGGGCTCTGATACCAATGCTATATCAATGTCTGGATATACTCAGTGATTATTCAAGCGAATAATCCTCCAATGGAAAATAACTCCATTTGATAAAATATATAATATATTAGATGATGGATAAAAGATCATTAATAATTTACAATGAGGCTCGCTTTTATAGGCTTGAGCATGTATAGTGAAGGGTTACACCCTTTCACTTAATAATTAATAAATTTAATTAACATACATATAATATTCATAGCATTTTGCTTCCTCATTAAATTCACATAACGCATGTTGAAACTATAATCCCAAAAAAGATGATTGAAGGATTCTGATATTTACTTTCCATCCCTCCAACGAAGCCACCTATATTGAACCCTTTTCCAAAACCCAATCTATGATAATTTTGGAATCCCCTACAATCTGTAAACGAGGGATATTTTTAGTACTAGAAAAATATAGAATCCTCCCACATTGAAAGCAATTCATCCTTGGTATTAATACCCCTTCCACAATTCATCCTTAATTTAAACACATGAAAATCCATCTTAATTAAAAAAACTTGCTCCACATTTGAACCCTCTCTCCAAAGAGGTGCCATCAAAAATACCAAGAGGCCAAAACTCATTAATAGAAGGTTCAATAGGAGTTCTTTCATTCTTAGATATGTGCTACTGAAAAATTTCCTTAAAAACCCACTGGTCGTCATCCCTACCCTCATAGCATCTCACTATTACCTTAAAAAAGAAACCTAATTTCTGCACTTCCATGCCTCCCAAAAAAACAAAACAAGTCAATTATTTCCAAAGAAATGCCCCATTAATCCAGTTTTGAAAACTGATAGACAAACTTTGGAGGACCCAGTTTTGAACAATCATAGTTTCTTTTTCTACTCCCAAACCAATTTTTTAAATGAACAATGGACACAAAAATGGTCCACAGTTCTCCCTGTTTACACAAAACAAAAATGTTGGGACCACATCCTCCACTCTTTACAATATTATCCCAAGCAAGAATTTTGTTTTCCAAAGAGAGCAAACAAAAAAGCTTAATCTTTAATGGAATTGTCCATTCCCTAAGGAGGAATACCACCAATTTTGATTAACTTCTGCAATAGAAAATAAAATGGACTCGTAAGATAACTTTGCAATAACCAAACCATTTTTTTCATTCCAGGACCACAAAATAGTATCCTCTTCATTAGAGAGATGGAAACCACACTTGTTAAGACCAAAGATATCTCAAGACCATATTTCATGAAGATCCTCCTTAATGCCCAATTCATCAATTGATTTCCATTTAAAATTGCCAAGGTGCTCATTCTAAAATACCCCCACATGAAATAGAATATGTAAGCCCTTTGTTTGGAGATCACAAACCAAACCATCATATAATATGTAAAACTCAACACCACCAAGAATGGTGTCGTCCCCTATTCTAATACAATGTAATGTCCATTTTAAGGCTTCCAAGCCAACCATTCACCCAAAATAGAAAAGGAATTTAACACCCATTTGCATATATTGGATCCTCTCCCACTGAAGATTTTATACCAGACTCCACAAACTATTAGAAAATAAACCTCTCCAAAGATTTTACGCTGTGTGTCCAAAAGGAAAAAATATTCTTAATCCCCTAACCACCCAATTTCTTGGGTTTGGAAAGTCTTTCCATAATTTATCAAGTGAAAACCTTCATTTTCTTTGCCTCCTCATGACTACATAAGACTAAAAAAACCCTTCTTCTAATTAAATCCAATACTAACTTTAAAATCTTTGCTAAAATAACCAATAAACATGAATGTTTTTTAAATATGGCTTCACCAAGATCAAACTATCCCAAAAAAACAACCAACCAAAGAACTAGTTTCCTATCATTTTTTTAATCATTTTTCATTAACTACAGCCCATCTTTTTTAAAATAAATATTAAATTTAATAAAATAAATAATATTAATAAAATATAACCTATAAAGAACGATTACCTATTGTTTTGAGAAGAACTCTATCACATAATATTTAATGTTCTTCCAATCTTATCAAATACAATAATATGATATGTGTCTCCCAATCCATCTCTTAACTATTGTTTTGAGAAGAACTATACATAATATTTAATGTTTCTTCCAATCTTATCACTTTTATCGCATGCAAAATATGATTTGTGTCTCCCAATTCATCTCTTTTGGCTTTCATGTCCGTGTGAAAGTGTTAGAAGATTGGCTTTCATCGCGATCAAGGCTCAAAACAATTGTTGGATCTTTTAGTTATAAGACGTACTTTCAACACGACACAAATGCTTTTCTTAATGCGAACTTGCAAAACATGTTTTCATCAATAAATTCGGAAGTGTGTTGGGTCACTAATGTTCTCCATGTTAGAGTCGTTATTACATATCCCTTCATTAACATGCCAACGTAGATTAATTTGTCTTTTTGTTAGATGGGATAATTAAAGTAATAATTTATTAATAATATATTAATATTTAGTTCTTTTTATGAATATATAGGAGACATTTTTATTATTTTGTTAACTTTATTTATTATTTATTTTTAATAATTAAAATTTATTGTTGTAATATTTTTTATATTATTAAATTATTAAATAAATAAAATTAATTTAAAATCTAAAGAACATTATTAGTAAAGATATATTTTAAACTTGGATTTATTAAATATTGAGAAATCATTTTTTAACAAATTTTTTATATTGAATGATAAGGAAATTTGATTCTTTTAATATTTAATAGATTTGGATTTAGATTTAGATTTAAAATAAAGTTATAATAGTTTTAGTTTGTTAATATTCTTGTTAAATTTAAAATTTAATCAAGATAGGTTCTAAAAACATTACGTTATTTACAATAACATCTTATAATAAAATGTAAAGCATTTCACTATTTTTATCCAATTTGAAAATATAATTAACAAAAACCAAAAAAATAAATAAAATATAAAGAAATTTTGTATATAATAGAGTAAGAAAAAAATATTAATAAAAAACCAATTAAAATAAAGAAATAAATTGTTTAAGATACTTTTAATTAAAAGTATATAATCTTAATAACCATCTTAATAATGACATTGATTCTCTTATTTATTCATTAACTACGTATTTTTATGATCAACTTAAATCTTTAGTTGCTAACACCTCCTCACTTGTTAATGATTCCCCATACTTCATAAATAAATTGTTGTAACATCGTGGAAAATCGTAAAAATTTAAAACTTTTCTACGTGAAAATAAATGCTATTTAATAATGCGGAAATAGAATAATGCATGAAATGTTATCTATATTTAGTTGTGCTGTTATACATTTCTTCTGTTGTTGTTTACGAAAGTTGATGCTCTGTTTGACTAAAGTACTTTTGTTTGGTTGATGAAGGGGTCCTTCGAATGCCCCGAAGCTTACTTAGCATTCGTGCTAAAGCATGTGAAAATGTCCTTGTCGCAGATTCCAGGTAAGGTGTTCTTCCGAAGTGTCCGAAGAGAGTTCAAGACTGATTTTCTAATGTTCTTCTCCATCTTAGAAAGTCTTAAAGTGTTAAAGTTTTTCAGGTGAGATCTCCATAAAAATGTAGCCGTTGTAATGGTACCATACATGAAATACTAGGTAGAGATGTTGATCTGCAGTTGCTTAGGTAGTCAAAAGTGATCCATACACCTCTATTTACTACTTGTTATTTGTGATGGGAGCACTATCAATACATAGGTAATTTTGAAGGTCTGAGCCTAATATAACTTGACTAGAATATTCCTTTTTAAATATAATAACAATGCCAAAAACCTGTTACGATATTTGTACAATTGATTTGTTCTAAAACTAAGAACTTGAGCACATTTGTATTCATCCTATTTTTAATATATAATCTATTGTAAAATTGTAAACTATGCAATTTCTATAATACCAATTGTATGAAAATATAGAATTCAATACCTATACTGTAACTAAACTTGTTATATAGTTTTGTGGACCCTTTGTAATGTATATGAAATATATATATATTGAACAAAAGTCCTATATGATGGACATATGTGATATATGGTATGTGTAAATCAATGTGACTCTATGTAATGATAACAGAACCTTAGTAATACCATTATATGCCTGTAATCTTATCAATGGATATGGTTTAGTGATTGGTATCACAAATCACCCTGTAATATTCGATGCATTGAATAGTGTAATGATGGTGTGTATTAAATAAATCCTGTTGGAAGGCACCGACGTACTCTTGGTCATTGAATTCTCACTACTGCCGAGTAAAAGGAGATCCCTCGTGGATAGCCTCATGGCTGAGGCATGTGATGGTATCGTGTAAACCTGGTTATGAGATGAGTTGTAATACTCTGGTTCAAGCTCGATGTGAGTTGGCTCCTTCGTGGCTCAAACGTGGCAATCACAATGAATAATGTATTTAATGTGGTAGTTGATTTGGTTGTTCTCGTGAATCACACCGATGATATCCACCATTGATTTGATCGTGTGATGATGGCAAGGGTTTAACCCTACCTTCGTTTCAAGCAAGCGTTTATTGTCCAACTTTGTGTTTTGTAGCTGCGGTTCTACAACCTGGCCGACGGGCTGAGGGTTTGTAGGATCTTTGTTTGTGTGCTTGAATTTTGAGAGCTGGGTTTTCAACCCATGACTCCTGAAGATTAAGAACAGAGCTATTTTATTGTTTGGACTGTGAAGAATGTCTCAGTTTGCAGTTTTAGTCTTGGTCCTTAGCGTTTTCAATCGTCAGACCTGTTGAGGGTTTTTGAAATGCCAAAATGGTATAAAAAAAGAATTTAATCCTTCGCCATGGTTGTTCCAGGTCTTTGTAATGCTTAGCTACTGAGAATTCAGTGACTCTGTAAGGGGCTTCCTTTGGATTTGGCACTTGAATACATGAATGAAAGCATTTACTGTTGCTTTGGTCTTGTGATTGTTCTTACTGCTAACCATCTACCATTCGAAGGTAATGTAACTCAAACTTTCCATATAACATTCATACAATTTTGATATTTCATTCTATCTTTTGAGGGTTTATCAAGGATTTAACCACCTTGTCACTATGTTTGCAAGTAATGGTTTCCACAACTCCTCCTGACCTGGGCATTGAAGGTTGGCCATAGCAATACCAACCAGTAAGCTTCGGTGGTTGCCTTGAAAACCCTGTGTAGAAGATGATGATGGCCGGCTGTATGATGTGCTATGTAATGTGTTTTAACTCAGAGAAAGTATGCTTCGTCTAGTTAGTTTTTTTTTTACAACTTGTAAAGGAAATCGTGGGAAGGAATACCACCTTGATCCAAAAAGGGTTCGAACTTGTCTGTGTTCGATAATGTAACAGTTATGAGGAAAGATCCTCCACAACTTGGATAATATAAAAGTCTGTGTGTTTTCAAAAATGATGGTTGAAGTTTGCTAGTGTGTAGAAATATTTCTACTTGTGTATAGTGCGTCTATTTGAAAACGATGATAGTTGCAAGGAAATCTTAGGTTAATCTTTATGGTTCATAGTTTTGTTTCGTCTTTGGAATTAGAGAACGTGGAAGAAAATCTTGGTTAACAAACCTCAGAACCTTGTCTTGAACTAATGTGAAAGGTGGTTTATGTTTAAAGTTCTTGTTGCTATAGTTTCGATAATCGTGTCTAAAGAAGGTTTTCTATCTGTAAGTAGTTTATAAATATGTAATCTTGATATTGCGTTAAGTGTTGATGCTTCTCCTCTATAGGATCTTCAGCATGGAGTTTGTGTCTGTTACCTTATCGGTTTATCTTATAGTTGTTTGATTTTAACTAGGTTTTATTATAAAGCTGCGTTTTTGAGAAAGTTAATACTTTGCAGATTTTGTGGATAGAATAATAATAAACATTATAGACTATTTTGTTTGAGAAGTGAAACCCTAGATCGAAAGACAAAAATGACGAATGTAACTCGTTCTGAATAAATAGAAAGATAAAATGGTAATTCTTAAATGTCGAGGTTTTTGTCAGAAGACTGTAGAGTTTAGGGTTTGCTTGACTGTAGGTTATCAAAAGAAATGTAAATCTACTTTTGTACAGAGATGAATAAATATTTGCAGTAAAAAAAATAAATGTACTGTGATATGTGCGGATGAAGATGAATACCTTATGTAAGAATTTGATGATTGAAAATGGAAATGCTACAAATAATTTTTATAATACCTCTATACCGAAATTGGTAGAAAAATACAAAATCTCTGTTGAATGTGTGAGAACATTTTGATTTGTGCAGAAGTGATTATGTATGTAATTCTTTGCATTATCTCTACAGAAAATATTGCATATAAAGACCTAATCTATGACTGTAAATTAAATTTATTTCTAAACAAAACTGATGTTCATAAATGTAGAAGACATCACAGAAAAATTAAGAGTAGACAATAAAATAGAAAATAATTGTTTTCAGCTTCTTCGATCACATGGCTATTTCGCCTATCTTACCTATCTATTATAATCTATCTCTGTACTAGAGTACAATGCAATTCCTATAGCATGGGGAAAAGTGCAGAGATCATTTATTTCATTCATTCAAGTCAGATTCATACATAATTACAACATTTCTAATTTACTCAAGAAACTAAAATAAATTTATAAAATGAAAACATAAACATTTTAAACATAACAGAACTGAAAAATAGATAGGATAGTGAAACCTGTAAATGAGAATAGGACCGACAAACATCCAAGGAGGTATGTTCCTCCCAACCTGCTTCAGAAGAAGTAGCTCAACTTGCTGACTTCTAGTGAACCCCCGAGCCTGATTACTGATCCAGTAAGTAGGTGGAATCTGTGTAGAAGCAAGGCACTCAAAAATACCTTCTCCACTTGGTATCAACCTCCTGAAAAATGCCTTCTCCACTCAGCATCATCCTCCTGAACTTAATAAGAGTTTGGCAGACTCACAACATGATCAACAATAGCATATCCCCTCATCAAATCTCTTGGGTGCAAACACAACAAAACCCCAAGGTAAATTTCCTCGTCAGGAAAAGTGATGAACCTCAATTCAATATTTGATGGCTATTATATAGACTGCGGTCTTTTAGTGGTCAGTTTGGAATAAATGAGCCTCAAGCTCCAGTCCCATCTTTTAGGGCACTATGACCACATTTCAAGGGAGTTGTCCCATACCAACAGCTAGTTAGTTGTATCATGATGCTTCCACTTATCCATTTCCTTCTACCCCAAATTCCATTCCACCTAGTGGATCAGTAACCACTCTTTCAATAGTCCTCTTAGGTGTTTGTATCCTATTTTATTTATTAAATAATAATATATTGTGCAAATTACAATCATCCTTGGACACCTGTCCAATACAAACTTTACAATAAAAGTTATCATAATGTTTCTAAACACAAAATGTTTTCCAGCTTAAAGCGTATGTTACAATTGCACAACCTCATGGAATATTACCACAACTTACCATGAGTTTCCCCATTTCAAATTAAGGGAACCTCACGTGGCCAACCTTACTAGGATTTCATTACAGTTTACTTTTATAAAATTTGAGATAAATTTTATAAACAAACTTAAGTCAAAGTTATTACTAATATTTACATTGAACATTTTGAAATTAAGATCCTTGATTTTAAACCCTAGGAAGACACTTTTGTTGTATGAGATCATAACTTTTATATATCCTTCATCTTTATTTTAATAATATATCTCCTAACATCAAATTTATCATGGAGGTTCTTGCCTAACATCTAGATTATCATGAAGATTCTATATAATAGTTCCTAGCTCTAATCCCATTTCTTAGGGTTCCACTTATCTTTTCTTAAAAACCCTCTTCACACAATATGTAGAAAATTTATATTCTAGCGACCTTATTCAAAATAAATCCTACCTTAAGGAAACTCTCTAAACCCATATAATATATTTAAAAACAATATGTAGAAAATTTATATTCTAGCGACCTTATTCAAAATAAATCCTACCTTAAGGAAACTCTCTAAACCCATATAATATATTTAAAAACAATAAAATTAAAGTGTAAAAGATTAATTTAAACCCCTATTTCTCCATAGTACCTATAAAATTTGTGGCTACCCATTTCTTCCCAAAAACAACAAATAACAAATGAGTAACATTTTCAATTTTAAATTTTAAATATTAATCAACAATATTCATAATTAAAAAAAATATTTCTTAGATACTATGAATACATGCATAAATGTGGAACTAAAGATGTAGTAGAATAATTTAAATAAAAACATGGGAAGCATGGAAATGCATTCCTATATCTACTCTTAATCAAAATCACACATAATGCATGTATATTTAATTCATCATTTTAACATAAATTAAAAAGTAAAATTACAAAAATTTATAAATACATAGGATGAACACTAATATTTTAATGAAATTGATATAATAAACTATTTGTGTAAGACTTATTCATTGCTCAATATGGGACTCCCTAGTTGGGTTATTAGACTTTCAAAGTGAACAAACCATATATTTTGGTTTTATAGTAGATAAAATCTAGCCACAAAGCTATTTTATTATTACTATACATAAAGTATTTTGATAATTTCCTTTTTTTTACTATACATTTTTTTGGAAATATTACCATTTCCTCTTTCATTGTAATTAGGATAATCATAAATAACATTTTGATAATTTCCTTTTTTCCTATACAATTTTTAAGGAAATATTACCATCTCTTCCTCCATTGTAATTAGGATAATCATAAATATTAATTATTTTTGAAAATTTTCAATGAAATAATTCTTTAACTCAAAAAAAGTTAATAAAAAAAATAAGTATGTAAAAAAAGGTTTCCAATATATTCTTAACCTCTAGAGTTACCTAAAACCAGTTATTGTAATTTTCAAATGATTGAACGAATGTAATATAGAATTATTGCCCCTAGTGTAATAGCTAATAAGACTAGATATGAACACTTGCAAGCATATTCTCTTTTGATAATCCTATTTTTATATAAGAGATATAGCAAACTCCCAACTATTTTAGTTGTAGGAGAGAGTGATAACTCCCAAGTATTACATAGCTGTGAGATGTAAGTTGATGTAGTCATTGGGATGGCTTTTCATTAGCCCTTAGAGAACTAGAATCGTCGTTCACTGCCTGCCAGAGAAATGAAAGTAGGGGCACCTTACCCTCTCAAGAATGTCACCTTAAGACAAGTAACCACTATAGAAGCCAGGAAGACCCAACGTAGGCAGCGGCATCTATCACAGTTAAAGATGACTTCAAACTGGTAGAGATGGCTCTAGGAGTTAAGCAATCCATAGATTCTCTTGTAAAGGAATGTGTCGTCCAGATTGGTGATTGTTATACAAAGATGAAACTATAGAGTACAGCCCTAGGATCCTATGACCTAATTATTGGAATGGATTGGCTTGAATCCCACCGAGCTATAGAAGACTGTTTAAAAACGGTAATTCATTGTCAAGATGATTTGGGTACAGCTTAATGAAAAGAATGACTAGAATATGACGATGTATGAAAATGGAACAAAATGTTTTTTCATTATATTATTTCTTTACAAAATAAATTATCATAAATTATGTAAGGTAGGCATTTTCTCACCAACCACTCAATGCATTTATATGAGGATTTCTAAGCCAAACATAACTATAAGCTTAACTTAAGGCACACGATGGAGCCTAATGGAGAATTATATTCCAATGCTTCCTTTGTATATAGCATAGAGTATGTATTCTTCTCTCTTTGAAAACTAAAAAGCATTACCTTCGTTTCATTTTGGACGGGGATTTTAGCTATATTAAATCAAAACCAAAAGATTACAATAAAATGAAACATATTTAAATATTCTTTAAAGAATATAAAGAACAAAACCAAAATCAGTTTAAAAGAAAAAAACAAGACTTTGGGAGAAAGATTCAAAAACCATGCATGTACAACGCGATGCATTCTCTCACCTAATATCAATTTAATATCTATATCGCTAACATTTTTGTGTTTTGTTTTCAACGTTTCTAGAATTCTATGCATTATCTATTATGGAGTTAGAACACGTTTTCGTAGAAATTGCCAACGTGATTGGAAATGGAATTCCATGAAAATTATGTTTTTATTTCAATGAAACTAATAAATTAAGTGAGCCAGGTTCATTGATCCTCTTATCCTAGGTCTCTGCGACTTTTTCCTCCTATTCATCGTACCTAAATAATGCTTTTCATTTCGTTTCCCTATAATTAGGACGTTTTCTCTACTGTCTCTTCCGCACTCTTCTTCTTCACAACATAATTGTAATTGTAACTGCTCAAAGCGACGGAAAGGTAAGCAACAATATTTAGTAATATTTTGTGTGCATTCAGGGAGAGAGAAATGGTAACAGAACAGATTTTGTGTGCAATTGTTTTGCAGATCATGAACCAAGTTTTCAAGGCAGAAACTGCTTGCTCTGCTTGCAAATTCCAGAGGAAGAAATGTTCAGAGAAATGCGTGCTCGCGCCTTATTTCCCACATAACGATCCCAATAAGTTCCTCTTGGTACACAGATTGTTCGGAAATAACCATGTCGTCAAACTACTTCAGGTTCGTTGGACTGTCTTAAAATTTCAATAGCTTTACTGCATCAAGTATATGATCGGCACAGCAATTAATTAATAGCTGAAATGCAAACGTATAATTGGGGATAAAAAATTAGTAAAGAAAAACGTGGAACTTAAAAGAACTTATAATTCAGATTATAAGTTAAAAGGGTATTAGTTCGATCGGTTTAAGTTAATACTGTCAGGTACGTGAATATTCTAAAATTTGCATCCAAGTCGGTTGAAATTTTTCCAAAAACTTTCATATATGTGATGGGGTTTATGGTAATGTGATAATTACAGGATCTACCAGCCGAGCAGAGAGCTGCTGCAGTAAACAGCATGGTTTACGAAGCAAAAGCAAGAGTTGCAGATCCTGTCCATGGCTGTCAAGGAATAATCAATGATCTCCAGAAAAAATTAGAAGAAGTGCAATCTCAGTTGGCTTCCGCACAAGCAAAGGTGGATAACATGAGTGAGCAGCAATCTAATTTCATGATAAATCTGATTAATACAGAGTATCACCAAGGTTGGGATCCCTGCAATTTTGACAGCAGCTTACTGCAAGAGAATCAAGGCAAGCAATATAGTGACCCCAGTGTTTTAGACGAGGAGCTAGATAGTCTGCCGCTATGGGACTACTAAACAAGAACTATTATATTAGCTAGATAGTCTGCCGTTGTTTGATTTGAGAAGATCTGTATCATATATCATTTGTAATGTGTAGCCCAGTACTTCTATTTTATCGAATGCAATAATATGATATCTGTTCGCCGCTGAAGTTTATGAGTCAACTTACTTTCATTGTCAATCGTTCTGAGTTACTGAGTTTCTGTGGGAGATTTTAAGGATATTTGTCGCTTCGAATTTGTATATAGTTGCTCCCAATGCGTCGTGACTCGTATTAGATTACGAGCTTGTGGGAAATGCAATGCCAATACCAGAATCTTTTAATTTTATAACGTACTTTCAACACCAGTTTCACATGTTTTTCTTAATGGGAACTTCCAAAACAATATGTTTTAATCAATATTATACTCACAAGTGTTTCGGGTTAGAGTCGTTATCGCATATTCAATCATTAACATGATATGAGATTAATTTGTCTTTTTGTTAAATGTGAGATTTGGAGTTATATTTTTCTTAATATTATATTTAGATTTAGATTTTCAACTTTTGGAATTTATTGGAGAGACATTTCTTTATGATTTATTAAAAATAATTAAATTATTTAAAAGTTAAAAGATTAAAAAAATCATTTTAAAATTAGATTTATAAAATATTGAGAAATCATTTTTTTTAATAACATTTCATGATAACAAGATAACAATTCATTTTTTTTTTATTTTTTTTAAATCCGAGATAACAATTCTGAGATCCCATCACATTTCTCATGTTCCTTTGACGAAAGAAAGAGTGAAATTTGTCTCTTTCCAACTAAGGGGAAGGAAAGCCACTTCAATACAAATCTCCATGCTTGTTTCGACCATCATCCTCCCCTAAAATATGTTGTTTTCAAAACTATGGTAACAAAGTATCTAAGATTCATCTTAAGGCCCATCTAAAGGAAACTGTCTAGACCCCCACAAAACTCTGAAAAACATTAAGATTAAAGTGTAAAAGAGAATAAATCTAATCCCCTCCTTCTCTAAGGTGCCTAAAATTTTATGACTACTTATTTCTTCCCTCTAAGCCAACAAATGAGTAACCATTTGATTCAATTTCAAATTTTGACCGCTAAGTAACAATAGTCACAATTGAAAAGAAATTTAGCATCCAAGAGAATCTAAATATAACACAAATGCATACATGAATGTTGAATTAAAGATGTAGCAGAATAATTTAAACATATAAAAAGAGAAATCATGGAAAACATGGCAACTTATGCCTATATCCACTCTTAATGAAAATCACACATAAACCATGAGGAAACATGGAAAACATGGCAACTAATACCTATATTCACTATTAATCAAATGTAATATACCCAAACCCCCTATTAGGCACACTAATTCATACCTATAACTTAGACACACATATGTTAGGGTTAGTGACACTTACAAGGTTGCAAATAAGGTGGCATCAAGGTTAATACTTCAACAGTTGCACTTTCGGGAGTACATCATGCTTGGCCCCAGGACTTCTGTGGAAAATCCACTGCTTCTGGTGCATTCTAAAAGTAATATAACCTTAGGTAATCTAAATTGACTGTCCCCAACCCAATATGGACTCGAACTCACTTGACAATAAAGGCCTATGGTAAAAAATTCCAACTAATTGCAAAGGGGTAGACTTGGACTAGTGAAGGTGATGATTTACATAATTTGTAATGGCCTTTGAGGCTTCCTAATTTAAATTATGGAGGTGTGGATCGGTTGTAGTACATATTAATTAACTGGTAGGACCTTCGGATCATAGTTTATTAATGCACTAGACAATTAAAATCATCCAAACAACAAACTAGTCAATTTTTTCTTACTAGGGCGCAACCCTTGAAACAATGAGTTACAAATAGTAGTAAATGATCACAAATTCTTCAACAAAACTAATAAACCACGTATACTATGAAACGAGAACTTTATACTATGAACGAGAACTCTAGCCATAAAAACGATGATTTTTGCAAAAAAAACACCAAGAACACCCCCCAAATAGAAAACTGTTGATACCAGTATACACGTTTTTTTTTTTCAGGGTAAAAAATAGAGCCATGGACTAAAACTTCCATACTGTTGTTTACAAAAACTTTAAAATCAACCCCTAAATTGGAAAAAAAATTCTTCAAGAGATAAATTACAACTTTTTTTAAACTTGCATATTAAACAAAAAACAAAATTTCATAAATAATTTCACCACTCTAACCATATAAAACCAAAGAAATTATGAGGCGATTCATAATGAAATAATATATTAGACCATACAAGAACAAATGATTCATACAAATATTCAAAAACTCCTTTAGAGTTTCAATTATAAACATCATACTAATAAAAACATCTAAAATGCTTCATGTGAAATTATTCAAATTCATACATGGATTCTGACACCCCATTAGAATCTACATTTTCCGCAGATGAAGGACTAGATGCAGATGTAGATGACCCATATTCTTCTCTATTATCAATGGGTGCACCATCTGAGTCTACATCCATGCCCATCATTTCAAATGTCATATTCCTTTGGGATCTACGGCTTGGTTTAACAGAATCCCATCTTGCAACTTCTTTTTTTGGCAACAACCTCTTGATAATCTCTATAGTATTGGAGTGAAGAGTGTATTTCTTTGTCAACTTGAAATCATAAATAAGCATATCAACTTCCTCTAATTTCAAGATGTCAATGCAATGACAATTTATTTTTTGACCCTTTTTTTCTCTCTTTCTACAAACCTTTTTCTCAACCAACATCTCTACCTTGTACACACCATCAAATGAGTATGTATCTATTGCATACCAATGTACTCTCGCTGATACTACTTCTTCATTTACTTTATTGACCTTCATAAGGTTTGCAATCCATAATGGATAATTATGTGCATCATCTGTAGCCAAAAAAAAAATCATGCAACCCTCTTTGACATCTTGTACTGGGCCCCTGTAAAGGTATTCCATCTCTAGATGCTTTGCGGATGATCTTTTAGACCCAATATACATTTCTCTTTCCTCTACTTGAGAAAACTCAACACCTCAAGGTTCAACATTTGTTACCTCGTTTTCATTTGATAAACTTTGTGGCCAAGCAAATGGAGACTTCAAATATATATCTCCATTTGTAGAGTTTGAAATTATGTCACTCTGCTCCATGAAAAAAGACTCCCACTAAACAGAATCAGCAACATCAAAGTGCTCATATGTATCTTCGATAGAATTTTTTATTTCTTCCAAGTATTGAGAAGAATCAACATCTCTACTATGTTTCCTTGCTTTATGAATCTCTAGAGATGATTGCAATAACAATAAATTTGAAGCATACATTTGATGATTTGGGATGAATTTCATAAATGCACCTTTCTTCATTAAGTTTTTCAATGCACCTTTCTTCATCAATCCAAAAATAAATCTTTGCATGTCAACAGTTTCTTCCAATTTATGTACAATAGGCTCTGGATGGTATGGTTTTCCTATAATTTCAATCAATGATGGTAGGCTCCCGACTTTCTTCCTCCTCAATGTCCTTGCAAAATGGCTGAAAATTTGATCAATATGATCATGCGTATTCCCAACAAGAAGAAAACCAACTTTTACCTTTTTAAAATTTCCAATTCAACAAGCATGCTTAGATAACCAAACACGACTTGATTTTTGTTTTCTCGGCTTGTGTTGTCCAATTGTAGATATAGAACTTCAAGAAGATCACCAGGCCAATGAGTAAGGACATGGGTAATTATGGTGATGGTCAAATTTGCATCACTGTGAATATTTGGTGCTGTAAAGTAAACCCTTGGAATCATTTCACCATTAAAAAACATACACCCAACCAAGTGAAACTGAATAAAATTTTCCTCTTGTACATTCTTTGGCACACAGACAAAATGTGGGAAGAGTGTTTTTTTATGATCCATGCCATCAATTATCAAACCCATATACTTATGTGGAGCATCATAACACTTATTGCGCTTCTTGCGATGTTTGTACAACTTTTTTCATTCATTTGATTGATGATTGCGATGTTCTTGCAGTGCATTGATTATGGAGTCTACAAACAACATAACAAAAACATATTGATAACTAGTTTTAATAATTGACATTTATCTGAAAAAATAAATAAAAATAAAAATAAAAATAAAATAAAAAAATTTGTAAACATACCTCTTTCTATCCCTTCTGATATAACCCTTCTTTCTTTAAGAGAAGCACATGTACTGCAGATCCCCATCCTTGACCTCTTTGGAATGCGGACGTTGTCGAACTTCTTTTTCCATACTCTTGTGCAATATGCATATATGATGAAGTTTCCATTTCCTTGACCACCTTGAACATAATCCTTGTATAAGTTGTAGATTTCCTGCCTTGTGAAATTATCTGGAATGTGTATTGTTTCTCTATTTGGCATACTCTCTCCATGCTTGGAAAAGAAATCATGCATCCATGATATTGCAATGTGTGTTGATGGCCCAGTGATTTGTCATTGATAATCATCAGAATAAAATGTAGGATCCTTTTCCAGTCTTGTTTGGATTCTTTATAATCAAATATTACCAATTGAGTGAATCCGTTTGAATGCCTTTCTACAATGAACAACATTTCCAACGCGATAATCATAACCTATCCTTGTAGAAATCATGCACCCCACTAAATATGAATTTTGCATACTTTTGTTCATTGATAAATACATATTTCTTTTCTCCAAGGCATAAGTGTAGCCTATACCTTTTAAACAACTTTTGTGGAAACAATCACTCGAAATCAAATGAGTATCAGAACATGGACTTGTGAGCAATTCTTTCCTAGACCTTGTATAACTGGAATGCTTTGGATTGACATAAAAAGGTCTAGTCCTACACTTAATCCTGCTCATTATTGGATTGTGTCACTGCATTCCTGGACCATTATGTCTGCAACAACATCCTCATTAGAATGAATGTTTTCATTGTGAGGCATATGACCCCCCTCATTGAAAATCTCATCACCAAATTCAGTATGAAAATGATTGTCATGATCACTAATAAGTTGATCAATTGTTGACATATCAATGTGACCATCAACACTATTGGTGCCACTAAATTCTTCACTGAAAGGGAAATATTGAGATTCAACATTGACTTCATTCGTTCCTGTAAAATCCTTACTTGGAGGAGAATCATTGTCTTCATCATTGGTTCCTGTAACATCCTTACTTGGAGGAGAATCATTGTCTTCATCATCAACAGAATGATCATCGGTGCCATTGAAATCCTCGCTCAAAGGAAAATCATCATCGATACCATTGAAATCCTCGCTCGGAAGAAAATCATCATCGGTGTCATTGAAATCCTCGCTCGGAGGAAAATCATCATCGGTGCCATTGAAATCCTCTCTCGGAGGAAAGTTATCATCTGTGCCATTGAAATCCTTGCTTGGAGGAAAGTCATCATCTATTCCGTTGAAATCCTTGTTTGGAGAAAAGTCACCATCGATGCCATTGAAATCCCTGCTTGGAGTAAAATCATCATCGGCACCATTTAAATCCTCGCTCGGAGTAAAATCATCATCGGTGCCATTGAA
Organism: Larix kaempferi; assembly: GCA_027924585.1. NCBI lineage: Eukaryota > Viridiplantae > Streptophyta > Pinopsida > Pinales > Pinaceae > Larix > Larix kaempferi. The sequence goes on from BSBM01001239.1 coordinate 797,148, forward strand.
ATATTCACTTGGAGGAAATTCATCATCAGTGCCATTGAAATCCTTGCTTGGAGGAAAATCATCTTCACCATTATTGATGTCTTCGTCCTCACCAAAATCATCATCTGACCCATTAAAATTCTCACTTGGAGGAAAATCATCATCAGTCCCATAAAAATCCTCCCTCGGAGGAAAATCATCATTTGTCCCATTAAAATCCTTGCAACTAGGAGGAGAATTATCATTGGTCCCATTAAAATCCTTGTTTGAAGGAAAATCATCATTCATCCTATTAGAATCCTTTCTATGAAGAAAACTATCAGCATTATTTGTACATTCATGCTCAGCAAAAGCATCATCAGTCCCATCAAAATCCTCGCTTTCAGAAAAATCATCATTGGTGCCTTGAAAATCCTCGCTACGAGGAAAATTGTCATCATATTGATTACTATCTTTAGGATCCCCACTTAGAGGAAGATCTACATCATCACCATCATCACCATCACATTCTTTCCCTTCATTACTAGCGTCTTCAAAATATTCATAGTTAGGAAGTTCTTTTATTTTACAGAAACGTGTAAGTGGCTTTTATATAAAATGTGCAACGGAGATTACAAAAGAGTTGCAATTGGGATGCTCTTTGAGAAGTAGAAGAGCCAATCCTACATGATTGATTTCAGTTATTCTAGTCTACTCATGATAAGTACCTATCCTAGGAAGCTTGTAGCTCCTTACATACTGGCGTAAAAGAAAGACAAAAGAGCATAGCATTGATTAAATCGATATTAAAACACAAAAGTGGACTATAAAAAACTTCCAACCTATACATCTGAACCATCTGAGTTCTAAAATAGAGCATGAAAAAACTAAAAAGGAAGAGAAACAAAGTTGCAGCAAGTTACAGGTGGTTGGAATCCACGTTTCCCATGCCTCCTTTGAGCTCCTCGGAGAGGCTTATAATGTTTCCACGCATTCTGTAAATCTTAGCTGCCACCACCTTAGTTATGTCATGAACTGCAAGGATCCTTGCATCCATATTTTCAATCTTTTCCTCCACCAGTGTGGCTACCTGTCCAATGATTCTTCGGGTTAAGACTGCGAACCTTAATATTTGTTGTTTGGACCAAAGAAAAGAGGTGAGTTAGAGCCTATTTCAATTCATAATTCTCATAACAAAGTGTTCGAAACCAAGCTTCCATATCCTTCAGATATGTCTGGAACTCTATAGTCAAGTTGGAAAACCCCATTCCATATGTGGGCGCACTAAGACCCTGTCCAAGAAAGTCATCTTTATCATGGTTTGACGCAGAGGGATGCACATTGCTGGTTCCTGCACTATTTTGACCAACATCCTTCGAACCCTTCTGATTCTGAGTTTCGAAGTGAAGTATCCCATGTGAAAAAATTTGTTTCATGCAGAGAATACACTGGAGCGTGGAGGGGTCCTCTTACATATTGTCACTAATGAGAGAGGCCTTGTTATGGCGCTCACTCCTACACAAACTAAAACTTCTATCCTTGTAAATACTTATGCAAAGCTCAAAGACGTTGCTGAACCAGAGTTCGAATGATGAGGGAATGGCGTCCTTTCCAATTTTGAAACCAATTCTACCTCGGAATTTGAGATCATTAACACTCTGCATGGGAGCCATGTGGGTCAAGCGTGTAAGTTGATCCTGGATCCTCGAAAGGCCGCTGAGGGTGACCTCGAAGAATTCTATGATGCTGATGTTAGGAAGCCCAATTTTGGGCAGTTTTGGGCTTGTGCTTTTGGATGAATGGCCAAGCCAAATCCAAAGGGGTACGTTAGGAGCGATTCTATACATAAGTAACAAAGTGGAAGTTACAGGACCCAAGCAAATCCATGATCTTGTTGATTGCAAACCAAGACCCCACAAGCGAGCCTAACTCCAGTGTTTGCTATTTTATCTGCATACTGGTTGTTGGATCTTAGGATATGTAAAATGTTAATTGCTTTGTATTCCTTGACAATGTTTTTCAACACATGGTGAGTCTTAGTAGTAGGCATCTTTCTACATTTTTCCAGACTCCTAGCTTCCCTGATAATCAGCATAGAGTCGCCGAATACAACAAGATCCTTAATTCCATCACTTATGGCTAGTTCCAAGCCTTTGATCAAGGTGATCCATTCAGCTCCGTTGTTGGACCTTTTGCCAATTCCCCATGCATAATCTTTCATTCTATTTCCTTTAGTCATGGAGGACTCCTCCCGCACCTTCCAACCCAGCATAATTAGGAAGTTATTGAAGAACATGCTTGATTGCATTGATTGCACTGCCAGTATCTTGGCTAGATGAACAATACAACTCTTCATTGACATTGGAATTTAATTCAGATGAGTCCATGACTTCTCACTAAAAGATAGAATTATAGAAAAATCTTAATAGATAAGACAATTAAATTGTACCACAATCCTCACCAAAAAGTAGAATGGTGCAACTGTCAACCAACAATCTTATAGCTATGAGAATGAAATTTTCCCTCCAAAAAATTCGCTCCTAATTTTTCCCTCCAAAAATTCCCTCCTAATTTTTCCCTCCAAAATTTCCCTACAAAAATAAAGCGCACATTTCTAGCACATTCATAAAACTAGTAAAAAAACAAATTTATGATATAAAAAACTTTGAAATAATGTATTAACTAATTACATATTTCTATCCCAGCCATATAAGACTAGTAAAGTTTCTTGTAAAAAATTTTATATACAATTTGTAATAAAGTAATGGCTATTTACATTTTTTTTACTCTCACATTCATAACATTAGTAATATTTCATGTAAACTCATCTTATATAAATTTAATAATAATGCATTAACTAATTTAATTTTTCTAATCCCGCATTCGTAAAACAAGTAATGTTAAACCTAATCTAGGCTATATAAACCATTTAGATTTCCTATAATTCATCCTTGAATTTGGAACAATTTAATAACACTTTCAAGGTTAGTGCTTTTTCCATTTTTAATAAATTTGTTAGTTTTATTGTTAATTTGGCAATGATTATTTTATGGCTTTATTAATTTGGCAATGATTATTTTATGGATTTATTAATTTGGTAATGATTATTTTATGGATTTATTGATTTTTTTATGGTTTTTTGTTTATCTCACATTCTTAAGAGTGGTCAAAATAAACCTAATCTATCTTATTAATACACTATTTTTTAGACTTTGGAGCAATTCACGAAAGGATTTCAAGAAGAACGAGAATATTGCAGAGAAGAGTTTCTAACACTTTCAAGAGAGGAAGCTCTACCACTTTCCCGGTTAGTTATATTTTTTTTAAAATTCATGTTTGCTTAATTGAAGAAGGGATTACACCCTTTCACAAGAATTTTAGTTTGGATTATATATATATATATATATATATATATATATATATATATATATATATATATATAAACCTACATTTACAAATAAAATCCTACCCCCTAACCCTTCACCCTCCTCGCACCGCCCCCTCCTCATCCTCTTCCCGTCGCCCCCCTCCCCCTCCCCCTCCTCCTCCTCCTCCTCCCCCTCCTCCTCCTCCTCCTCCCCCTCCCTCTCCCTCCATCCACTCCCCCCTCCTCCTTGTGTCACCTCCATTCCCCCTCCTCCCACCGCCTCCTCCTTGTGCCCCTTCCCTCCCCACTCCTCCTGCCGCCCCCTTCCCCCTTCTCCCGCTCCTGCCGCCCCCCTTCCCCCTTCTCCCGCTCCTGCCGCCCCCCTTCCCCTGCTGCCCCCCTCCTCCTCCTCCCTCCCCCTTCTCCCTCCTCCCGTCGCCCCCTTCCCCCTCCTCCTCACACCCCCTTTTCTCGCCGCCCCCCTTACCGCATGGAACTTCAAATTAATCTCGCTCTGCTGCACTATGACTTGATAGTTTCAACAACAAATTCGGTAATGTACCCCTCCAATATGTTGTCCAAACAATAGTCCACTACGTGTGAGATCTTGTTGTTCACACCTTTCAGTTGTTGTATCAACACAGGTGTCCAAATTCTAGGCTCACCTCCTTGGAAATTCGTATTTTTTTAAGTCAATATTGCCAACCATTCATGCAATATCACTGAGAACTCATCAAAGAAAGCTCCATGAATATCAGTAAAAATATAATTCTATAACCAACCTTCATCGTCCAATCAGGGATTCTTGTTCTGTTCCCTCGCAAATTATTTCAGCTACTGATATACCCAATCCTAGATATCCAGTTTAGTCGAATTCCACAACATTCCCCTTCATCACAAATCCCGATCCCAACAAAAGAACCATTTTGTTGGCACACTTTTACTTTGACCAATGTTTAAACATTCAACATCACACCGACAAACACGACCTCAAATACCGGCCCGAAAGGGAGTTTTTTAATCTCTTTCAGCAACACCTATGAGGAAGATGAAGTCTCACCCGAAGTACATATGGAAACTGCAGGAACCATATTTCTACAACGTAGAAGGGGAAAAACTCAACAGATGAATCATTCATTAAACAACCCATTACATTAACGATTCTATAACATCGACAGATTCAGATCTTCGATACACCAGTCACTTTGACATAACCCATAACATCACCAGATTCATTTAACTTATATTATATTGCATATTCATAATATTCTTAATTATCACGCATGCGCTCATATAATCATTGACAAAAGAAAGAAGAACATATCACATCACACAAGAACACCATATTTTAACGTGGAAACCCATCCTGGGAAAAACCACGGAAGCGCTTTGTCTTTTTATTACAAGTCGCATCCAACTAATAAGCACTTCATGTTTATGACTTACATATTTATTCCTGACTTTACAAAGGATCTGCGCACATTTCCTACAGATCAACGACTCGGATCTTCAAAAATAGCTTCGACATACATGGCATAAGGCTTCATTATAGACCCAAAATGAACTCCGACAACATGTTCTCTAATCAACTAACAATGGTAGCAACAACAACAAAATTTCCCTCTTATTACATATTTATAGGGCGCACTTAGCTTACCCCGCTCCCACTAACCCACTAACTGACTAACCAACTCATTAATGCAAATGGACAAAATCTAACTAACTGACTCAACTCCATCCTTTTGACTTGATCAAAATAACTGTTTTCCTTGGTTTCTTGGTTGCTTCATTGGATTTGACCGCTTCTTCGAACCACTTCTACTTTGCCTTTTTCCACACCAAAACTATCTCCACCAAAAAATGGTACCACAATAAACTAGGCCCAACAAGAGAATGTCCAGTCTTCTTCACATATTCTAATGCATCTATGAGTGTGTTATTTGCATATCTTATCCATCTCATAGCATGAAGTTTTCCTATCCCAAGAGAATATGAAGAGATAGTTGCAGCAGTGTTTTGATTGTGATATGTTTTTTCTAGAGAAGAGGGTAATATGAGTATTTGTGCCCCCTGTGAGTTGTTGCAATTGTTTATGTTCCTTCAATGAGTTGTGATATGGTCCTTTCCCACCCATGGCTCTGATATAGTGGTGAAATTCCTTCATTTCATTCTCAGATACAATATTATTGCTTCTATGTTATAAAATCTTAAGATTATGGACTCTCTATAAGTTTGGCTTCAATAGACTGTGTTTTGCTACTCTAAAATTATGATTTAATCTTGATGTTGTCCAAGGCCATATTGTAGACTTTATCTATTAACCACTAATACTATGAAACAAGAACTCGACACAGCTCTCGTTTTTCTCTCTCCTAATTTTAGTAGCTATTTTTACCTCCCTTTCAAAAAGGATTGATACTAGTATCACACATTTTCATTTTGAAGCATTTTTTTTAGCCTTTGAATTATCTTTGTCGTAAAATATTTTTAATTTCTATTTTCAAGTGTGTTTTTAAAAATTTAACAAAATAACATACATTTATAAGAAATTTATAATGAAAAAATATACATTTTGCAATTTTTTCTATAAAATAAGACATTTTTATGGACAAAATAAGACATTTTTATGGACAAAATAAGACATTTTTATTGACAAAATTGTAAAACATTCCAAAAAATAAAGACATTTAAAACTATTTTCAATGAATTTTCAGAGATTTTTGTATAAAAATGATACTATTTCATATTATTTTTTGAAAAGTGACGATTCACATAAATTCAAGAAAAACTATACCATATATTTGTAAAAAACATATTAAAAACATTATATATAGAAATTTTATTTCTAAAATAAAGTCTGAAAGTCAAAACATTACTAATATATCTTATCAAAAAATTGTCAAATTTAACAAATTTTTCTTCAAGACATGAAACTAATCAACAATATCATGTAGGCCAAATTCTTCATCGAAATTGGAATTTTTTGGAGCTTGGCTTTCTTCAAGGACATCAATGTCCTCTTCCATTGGGTCTTCTATGTTTGCAAGATGCCCAAAGTGCTCCTTTCCAAACACCCCTCATAATGGGGGTTGAGGCTCTTTTGACATCTTTGCCACAAGTGTTTCACTAAACTCTCATTTCTTCAAACCAACTTCTTACAGTTCATCTAGAAGAACTTGAATAGCATTAACTCTTTGGTTGATGTAATTTCAGTACAGTGGATCATTATCAATGGATATGCAATTTCTTCCTTTTTGTAAGGAGAATTCTATTGTTGTACCTAATCACCAAAAGCAAAAAAAAAGTTAAGTCAAATAGCATAAAGAAGCATACTTAAAAAAATAAAATAATGAAGAATAAAAAAACAATAAAACTTTAAATATGTTTTCATATGTAATATCAGAAAGTTTACTTGAACTCGAGAACAAATCTAAGGCCCAACCTCCTTCTCTTGAAAATGTATCTATGAGATAATTAATCAACGCTTATGGATTTTTATATATGTTTACAATCACTCCTTTCAAATCCCTTTCTTCATATGTTAATTTTCTAACCACGGAATTATAACTCAACACATGACTATATTTTCTTTCACTCTTTTCATTGATTAAAAGAGATTCATAAGTATCATCTTTTCTCCAAGTTGCAAGATGTATGTTTTCAATATCACTCAGAAATGGATGACTACTGGAGCTACGGATATTAGGCTTTTCCTATAACAAAAAAAAATAAAAATTAACTTATCAATAAATATAATTTATTTATAAATTCAAAAACTTGGTAATATAGTGCAAATATCTTACCAATAAAGTTGCTTCCTTGATTTTCCTTTACCCTTGAAACATGTCAACAACCCCCGTAATTGTGTGTCTGAATGGAAAACAACAAATCTCCATAGTGGTGATGTTGTGACATCTACAAATCCCGAAACCACTTTATTGAATGATTGGTAAGTACAAGGCTCACAATCATAAGTAGGGTTTCGGATATTGTATCCATGAGGGGTATTTGCAATAAATAGTCAGTACTCCCTTTTAGGAACAAGATTTTCAATGTCTGCACAATCACCTAAAATGACTTTATATTGCACAGTGTCAAGCCCATTCCAAATATAATGATCAAGTGTATCATCAAGTTCAACGTTTGCAAGACGTTGCATCCTTTGTCGTTCTATTTTGTCTCTTTGGATATGAATTTTGAAGGACTCTGGTACTCCATCTGTACCCCTCCTTGGAATCTTCAAATGAAAATTATATCTATAAGTAATAAAATATAAATGAATTGAATTAGAAAATAAATAAATAGGATGTATCATAGATCAACATACCTTATTGAATGCAACAAAAAATTGTTTTAAGGTTTTTATTGAGATTGATTCTGGATAGTTGCATTTGACAACATCCCAACTCTTCTCATTCAACATTATAACCATCTCCTCTTGTATTTTCATGTAAATCGTGTGACTAGAAAATGAAACAATAAATAATGTTTACAATCATATATAATAATATAACATAATACTTAGAACATAACAAAAATGTTAAACTCGAGAAAAAAACATCGTACCATAAAAAAAATCAACTTACTTGTCAAATTCATTACACATTTACTCCATGGATAATTCACCTCACTTTACCTGTGATAGTATTGTAGCTATTAGTGTTTCATCCTTCACACCTTGCATTGTTCTCCAAGGTGTAATAGTAATGTCTTCTGGAAGATTCTTGATGTCAGGACCTATCTTACCACCACTCCATGGAACAACTTTACTTTTTTTTCACTTTCTGATTTTTTATGCCAATATTCTCCCTGTTATACCTCCATATTACACAGTGTCGCATCTCCACCACAAAAAGAGTTGACGACACTTCCCCTACTGCTTTAAACCACTCAGAAGAGAAAAATGATGAGTGAACCTTGAAGGTAAACTTACCCTGACAAGTTTTCACCCAGCTGAGACTTTATTTACCCTAACTACCGCGCCTTGCTCAGTTATAGGCGCGCGGTAGTCCACACTACTGCGCTATCCTTTGTCCCTAACACACGGTACTACCGCGTTATGCTCAGATCACTGGGCGCGGTACTCTTTTTATAGCCTTTTTTCCATGGCTTGTGGGATTTTGGATTTTCGAGAGATATTGGAGGATTGGGATCCCTGATTCGATCTCAACTCATTTTCTGTGATTAGAAACCTTGATCCACTTACCTCTCCCTAGATCCACCCATCTCTCTTGTTGGTTAACCCTACCATACACTATAAAAGAGAGGCATTCCATGGGAAAGGGGGGAGGACTCTTGGTAGTATCAAACTTATGATCTTGCAGCCTTGTGGAGATAGCTAGAGGAGGAAGCACTTGGAGCTAGAGGATTGGCTTGGACATCAAGCAACCTTTGTAAGTATTCTTCAAATTTGTAATAAAGATAACTTGTCTTGTTTTTCCCATTTCATGTGTATTGTACAAGTCTTTAGCATGGAATGTATCTAATCTAGATCTGAATCTAATATTTAGTTCAATATATTTGGAAGCTTGTATGTTTGTTCTTTGTTTGATTTCAACAAGTTCTACATTGGAGCTTTTGGATCAAGAGCTAGAAGCGGGACAAACGTCGGATTGAAAGGTGAGTCATATCTTTCATTGTTTCTGAATGCATGTAATCTTGTTGTGAAAGTTAGTTCAGGAATTTCAAGGTAGCATTTGTTTCGTTTTGTTCTCACCTTAGAGTCAGTTAGAAATCTGCTTTAAGTTGAGTGAATTTTGACTTATCCATAGGGAAAAATTCTACCAAACACTCCCACAATCTAAATATGTCATCAATCAAATCCCATTTTTTCCCAACTCTGAATTCCAACTGGAAATAGGCATATACAGCTCTGAATGCATCACATCCTTTGGATTTTTTTGTTTCACATTATCCTCTTTAATAGGGATACCTATTTATAGACAACATTGTTTCCGAAAACTTGCATCAACTCTAGATTTTTCTCCACCAAATATTTGCACAAATTCAGTGTTGATAAATCTCACCCTTTGAATAAATGTCATAGCAAACCTATATTAACTATCCGTGTTATGATCCCATGCCAATAAATTTGCTTCTACATCTGTTAAACCAACATAAATGATGCATTTAACTGTTTCAAAAATAGGATTATTGGGGTATTCTTGCATCAACTCTCTTCTTTCCTCTGCAGAATGATTCCCCCCAAGAACATAATATTTGTAATGAAAACATCTTGTTCGATCAAATTCATCTCTAGTAGGAACATCTTTCGGGTCAACAAGGACTAGGTAGTTAACTACATGTGCATAGGGATTGTGCCTCATCAATGCTTTCAAGTTGTGAATATGAAAGTGTTGTGGTTTTATAATTCTAAATTGATCTTGCTTTTCTGTTGGTCTATAATGTTGATTCACATACAACTCAAATGTATGTCCATTGTTAACCAATTTATCCCTCCGCAATCGATCTAGAATGGTATTTTGTATTGACTTGACAATGCCATCCTCTAGATTAGCACTTGGAGTAATGATTTCCCTACTGCCTCCAGATTTTCACTCTCAGATTCAAGAATAACATTGGCTTCAGTAAAAAAACATCTCTTTTTATGATTTGAATGGGTTCCTTCTAAATCAACAATGCCTTCAACAGGAATTGAAACACCCTCAACCATATTTCTTTTACGAGATTGTTTCTTACTCTTACCAGCGAGATGAATACTTAAATGTAACCCTTCTAGGTACCTTATTTGATTGTAGGATGCCATTTACTCTTTGTGCTTGTACTTCTTCAGTTTGAACATTTGACACTTGTTTCTTATTCCTTGCTTCTTGTCCCTTTTGAACATTAGCATTAACGACATCCATAGGAATGTCCTCTGTATAATAAATTTCATTCAACATTTTTGAAATCGACATGGAAAAGTCCTGCAAAATAGAAACATTATCGTATTAAATCTATTACATTGTGATATCCAATTTATAACAAAACCAATTTAAGAATAATATCAATATTCAAACTTACTCTCCTGCTGTCAATATCATGCATGACCCCTTGAAAAAAATCAGTCTGTTTGGGAGAACTTGGAAAACCACTAGTTGAGTAGTCCAACAGAGCACCCTTCCCTCTTTTGCCTCCAAACTCAACCAGAACCTCCCAAATTATCAGAAATATTGAAAAACATTTAAATAGTGGTTTAATATCTGATATATACCATTTTTTTACCTTCATGTGTGATCAAATGATTTTAGTATGCATATGTTGGTGTGCCCAGGAAGCCTCAGAGAAGAATTCAACCTAGTTGATGTTTGAAACGTAAATGGACCCAGTACCTTGTGCATAGGAATAAAAAACTAGCCCTGGATCTGATATATTTGTTGTTTCAAATTCACCCATACATTTTGCATATCTTGAAGTCCTCAACATTCCAATCTTGGTGTGAATCTACCTTGGCTAAAAGTAGTTTTCCTTAAACTAGTTGTTGACTAGTTTTATCTTGAAATTTTTGAATAAAAAAATTGTTGTGATTGAATTAAAATTCTCAGATCTTATTTGGGGATATTACAATTTTTTATAATTCTTCCTATTTCTCTTCCTTGAAATTAAGCGAAGTTGTAGTTGAAAAAGGAATTAAATTGCATTTTCACCAAATTATTATCCACGAGGGAATGGGCTATCCGAGTGTACAAATAAACATTTAATTAGGATTTTAAAGAAAAAAATCATAGAAAACCAAATAAATTGGCATGTTTCTCTTCCTAATACTTTATGGGCTGATAGGGTCACTCCAAATAATGTTATATGGGTTTCCCTGTACACCTTAGCTTACGTGAAAGAAGTTATACTCCCACGAAATTTTATTTTCACTTATCTCCAGTTACCCCAAGCATCCATAGGGTCCAATAGTAGAGTCATGCAATCAAGAATTAATAACCTAATAAGACTTGAGGAAGAAATATAAAAGGCTATAAACAAGTTTAACCTTCATCAATGAAATGTTAAGAGATGGTTTGATAGTCGAAAAGCAGGGAAGAAATAATTCAAGGTAGGTGACCTTAATTGTGAAGTGAGATAAACCCCACGAAGAGAAGGAAAATCACACCAGGTTTCAACATTGATGACTTGGCCCTTACATCATTGCTGAGAAACTTGGCCCCAGGGCGTATAGGCTACAAATTATGCAAGGGGAAGTGGAAACTCTCCCTATAAGCAACCAAGCTCTCAAGTAGTATTTTTCTTAGTTTAGGAAAATTGTTGTACATAAATTTTATTTCCCTTTTATTGTTTTTATTTCTTATTTTAGCCCTGTTGTTAGATCTTTAGATTCAAATGTTTTTTTTTCATTTTTTTTTTGAATAAATTTATATCAGCTATCAGAGCGATGAATGGGAACCTTTGATTTAATATCATTCATGGAATATCTCTTAGGAAAGGATTCACAATTTTAGAAGGTGTAAGAATTGTTTCGAAATCTAAAAGTTTCTTCTTTTTGTGAAGAGTCATTAGCATGATTTCAAGCATTATTATTTTAAGGATTTTAACCTGTCTTCCTTATCTTATCATTATTTTTTTGGAAAATTTATCACATGGTACATTCTAAACTAAAATGTGCTACATCCTTTGTAAATAAATGGGATAAGATTTCTAGGCTTCTATCTTGGGGATACACTCAAACGGAACATAATTCTATTTCTCGCCGAAATGCTTGGAGAAAATTTTAATTTTTTGCTGAAATAGTCAAAGCTACTTTTGATTTTCCACTGATACTATCGGAGACAAATTCAATTTCTCACCAAAATGGTCGAAGCATTTTGAGGTTTCGTTCCAATTTTTTTACAGTTTTCTTTATTGGTTTGGATTTTCTTTACTTTAAAGATTTTGAAGTTAAATTTTTATCTTACGAACTTGATTTTTTTCGCCCTAACACTCATCACAAGACTTTGTTTTTTCCACAAAATTCAGACGTTTCGCTGCTATTTTAAATTTAGAGACGAAATGCATCAAATTCTCTTTCGATTTGTCGTCGAAATAGTCGATCTATTAAGAAGTTTTGCCACAATTTTCTTTTGCATTAGTGTAGATATGATTTTGTTCCCGATTACAATGGGGTGAATTTGGGTTTGGATTCCGAACGTATTGTCTTGAATTGAACTTTGACTCCAAATTGGTCGCAATAGCTCATGTTTTACTCCATAAAATGACGATTGGTCATCTTAAGTCATAAATACGATTTCCTCCAGTGTAGAAGCACTATTTTTATTTAATTGTGTTAAAAGAACTCTTGACCAAGACGACCCATTGACCATGTACTAAGGGTTTTGAGGTTTGAAAGAATATAAAGAAGAGAGCCTATTCCATTTCACCATTATATTCCTGAACCTCATAATCCTTAAGCCATTTGGATGGAGGACTCTCCGAACTCAACCACCATCTCAGAATCACATTCGTCATGCTTCCAGGTAGTTTTTTTTTCTATCTGGTAAATTTGTCACACTTGGTTACATTTAATTTGGCATCAAAGGATTAGGTAAAACATCATTACTTTTACCTAGCTTTTATGCTTCCGAACTATAGGTTTTTTTAATTCAACCACAGTGAACAGAACACTACAATCCTAGCCCATAGTTATCTCATTACACATTTTGGATGGTAGTTTATTGATCTCATACAGTTAGAGAAATGACCATGAACCCTAATAAGTTTGATGACAGTTGAATGGCATGTTCAATGAATTTTCGAGACCATAGATGCTATGCATCTTCTCATTCAGAGAGTTAATTTCTTAACTAGTTTTAGTTTAGATACATCTTGTGGAAATGAGTGTGGTGCATCCCATGTTTTACGTAACATGAGTATGAGCCCTAGAATACTTGGCTATGTGTTAGTGGTTGTTCCCTTTTTTTCTTGTGGAAATCATGCCTATCTCGGGGGTGGCAACTTTGTTGAGAGATTGGTGAGCACAGTTGGCCTATGGCTGGGTGGAACATTGTAGTTGCATAGCCAGTTGCTCAGGTTACTTCATTTCAAGATTAATAATCTCTCTTGTATTTCAGTTACGCAATGTTTTTAATTGATGCCTTTTTTAATTATGATTATGCTGGAAATTGCATATAGATGAGTGTATTAGAATTTAATCATGCATCTACACACGTGTATTTTATTAGGTATGAATTTTGTTAATTATCACGAGGATAGAAGACCAGAATTATTGTGATATTCCCTTCCCAGAGTGGGATTGATGGAAGGGGACGTGACAATAAAAGATGTTGAATCTGATTTATTGTTTTCAAAATATTTGCATAATAGAAGAAACATCAAATTTACATTTTGCTGCATGGATTTATCTTTGACCAAAGTTTATCTTTCCCATAAATGACTGCATGGATTTTTTATTATGGGGCATATGAATCTGAAGTATAGCTTGTATCCTTTCAGGATCAATTGAGATTCACTTCTTTGAGATAAGGTGTCCCAGTAATCTCACTTCTAAAACTGCAAATATGCTTTTCTTTGGATTAAGAGATATACCATATTTTATACAACATTCAAAAATTTGTTTCAAGTGAAAAGCATGGTCCTCCATTTTATTGGATAAAACTGTAGCATCGTCCAAGTATACGACTACACTGTGGCCAATTAATCCTTGAAATGCAATATCCATGGCCCTTTGTAATGTGGCTCCAACATTCAAAAGGCCAAATGGCATTCTTCTATAAGAAAATGTTCCCCATTTTGTACAGAACGTTGTTTTAAGATGATCCTTTTTGGACACTAATACTTGGGTTATATCATGAAAATCCATCTAAAAAGGAGAACATTTCTGATCCCGATACAAGTTGCAAATTTTTTTCCATATGTGGGACATGATAATTGTCTTTGTCTAATGCTCTATTCAAATTCTGAAAATCCACACACAATCTTATTTCTCTAGATTTTTTGTGTATGGGCACCATATTTTCCACCCATTCAAAATGCCTAACTTAGAAAATAATTTTAGCATCTAGCAGCTTCTTCAATTCTTTCTAGATAAGCGATTCTAACATATGGTGCACTTTCTGAACATTCTACTAAAAAGGTTTAGCAACTTGTTTAATTGGAATAACATGTTGTATGATGCTATTGTCATAAGTCTTCAATTCAATGTAAGTCCAGGAAAAGACATATTTATATTCTTGGAATAGTTTAATAAACTTATGCCTTTCACTAGGTGAACAACATTTTCCGAGATTGACGTACTTTGGTTCTTTTTTTGTTCCCAAATTCACCAATTCCTTTTGAATGAAAGAACTATTTGTCTTGAAATTTTCTAGATTTCATAAATTATGTTACAAATCAAATAGTTTCTCTAAAGTGCATACTCATTTTGGCATAAAATTTCCATAAGAATTACCTTCATCCATGTTTTCCAGATTTGATTGATGTTTAACTTCATCAACAATTGATCATTTTAATGTATCTTCATCAGTTCAGAATTCAATAATTTGATAATCATCATCAACCACTCTCCAATTTGTAACATTGCTTAGAACAGATGGTCTAAAATGAAATTCAATGGAACATTTAGTATTGAGAGGAACTAAATGAGAAGTATAAGTATTTAATAGATGAACAGCTAAATTTTTCAATCTAGGAATAGAGCCTATATTAAAAGCATCAAAGATTGAAATCAAATTCCATACCTTAGCTTGATACCCTTTTCAGTGTGGAGATAAGCAACGAATAGTGTTTCTTGTTTGACAATTATCTCATAATCACCAAAAAATTTCAAATATTTAATATTCAAGTGAATAACTTTTTTAAGTTCCCGAATTAAGGCCTCATATTTAACTATGTTATTGGTGCATTCAAATTCTAATCTCTAGGAGAGAAACAATATTTTCCCTTGAGGATCTATAAGAACACAATGTTACACCAAAATCTCGTTATCATGAGTTATGTGTCCTCTATTTTCCCTGGTTCCTAAAGTAATAGGGCCAATTGATTGAAAGAAGATTTTTTGTTGTTCCTTCTACCTTTTTTTATCACCCCGACACACCCTGCTCATTGAC
The DNA here is from genome assembly GCA_027924585.1 of Larix kaempferi. NCBI lineage: Eukaryota > Viridiplantae > Streptophyta > Pinopsida > Pinales > Pinaceae > Larix > Larix kaempferi. The sequence goes on from BSBM01001239.1 coordinate 812,520, forward strand.
AAGGTGCGTTAGAACCCTGGTGACATGTTGCGACACATTGAAAGAGTGTGTTAGTGAGACATATTACTTTCGTACAAGGTGCATAACCCTTCAACGACATGAGTTTCCTTTCTGCAAAGTGAGGCACTATTGGTTTGAATGGAGAAAGAGAAGCTTCGAGCGGCTTCTAGAACCCTTGGTTATGTGGAAGCTTATCCCTATGAACAAGGAAAGGTGGAACTCGATCCCCTTACCTAGTGGCATGATCCCTTGAGCATCTCCCACAAATCCTCAACCTCTCCTATCCCTTTAGGCCTATAAATACAACCCCCCCCCCCTTCATGGTTAAGGGGAGAAAGATAGAGCACTTAAATACTGTTGAATTTATGCCAGAGTTGGTTCCCTTTCATCCATTAGGAGGAAAAAGCTTGCATGTTTGAGGCTAGGATCATTTGGAAGGAGTTACGATGTCAAATATCGGTTGTAACCTCTCCCTATGTATTTCTTATAATTACATTAATGAAAATTATTTCCATAAACATCTTATTATTGTAGGATCTTTAGAATTGGATTATTTGACTGCTAGTTTAGATTGCTCTACATTTATACGCTATTAGTAATTTCTTGCTTCCACTTGTGGTATATTGTCTTGTATTTGTAGATCCGAAGATCTGAAGATCAATAGATACCTGAAGAAAGGAGATAGTACTGCTCTCTTAAGGTGAGATATCTTCTGACACCCCTTTGTAATTTGATCAATCAAGGAAAATAATTTGTATTGTGTATTACTTTTGTTCTAGATCCAAACCATTCAGACTAGGAAGATCGGTTAGTGTCCTCACTAACGGATTGTCCGCAAACACACAACTAGATCCTTCTCCATCCTATGTCTTGGAGCCATCAAAATATAAAATCCAAAATCCAATTCCTACTCTATCTGGGTTAGTATTTACATCTAACACAATGACTAATTCTACTATATTACATTCATTTTCATCAGTTCGAGAAAATTGGAGATTAGAATGTGTATCTGAATTATGACAAGTAATTTTAGTGTGATAACATTCGTAATCCATTTCCATGAAATAATTTCCCAATACAGAGTATGAAAATTTTAGTAAGGTTCATTTTTTCCTTCCAATTCAGTCACATTGAATTTCATAAGGGGTTCAGTTAATATTGAATCTAATTCTGCTTATTTTGGTAAGGTAGCCACAAATGGGACCAATCAATAGCGAAATAGCCACTTATCTTACTTGACCAATATCTACTTAATATTAATCCATAAGCCTCTGGTATATCAACCTCAATGATGTCAATGATTTGAAAAATCCTCTAATCAACAACCAACCTAATTAAAAAATTATTCATTTCTCCTATCACTTTAACATCTAATCTATCAAGTTGATTGATTCTAGAGGGAGATGGTATTGGCTGTCCATTAATATTTTTACAAATTCACAATGGCATAATGTTGGATGAAGCTCCCGATTCCACCAAACAATTGTACAAATTATAATTAAAAATATCAAAGGTAAGTAAGAAAGGTGGGGCCTGATATTAATATTTACCACCAATACCAGCTTCGCTGATCTTAGTGTCTGATTCAATGGTGATTTGTTGTTTATATTTACTAGTAGAGTTACTTATGGTTGCGTTGAGGTCAAAAGCTTCCAACAATATTTTCCTCTGCTATATTAATTTGTACATTTCAAACAAAGATATATTAGCCTTGGTATTTTTAATCCCTTCGAGGATGTCATACCCCATACTGTGATTTCCTCCAATATTTCCACCTACGACATGATTGTTTGAGGAATGGTTTGATTCTTTATGAGTGAGAGAAGATGATACTTTTATAACTTATGAGGGATTGTTAGGTCTTTTCTCTGTCATTTTTAGTAGTGGTTTAGTTACAACATTATTCTTATTTTGATTTTCTACAACAACATTACTTGTTTTTATTTTGGAAGTGATATGCTTTGATATTCAACCGGTCCTTTACTCCTAGTTGCATAATCGATAGATGAGACTTGTAAATTTTTTATTTATTTTATCTCTTCTTCATATTCTAAATCAAGATTCGGTGCCCAGTCCCATAGAACCAATGTAATTTCTTCATTATCATCTATTGTTTAATTTGATTGAACTTTATCATCATCTTCCTGATCTAGAAGTTGTTTATCCAATAGTTGATTCATCACTAAGGTCATGGAATTTATCCATTGTGGACAAGCTTTCCGAGAATTATGTTCTTGATGAAATGTACAAAAATGGTCCATGCCAACTTCATTTAAGTTAAGAATAGATGCTTCATTTGTTGGATTTTTTGAACTTTCTTCTCTTTTCTTGTAAAAAGGTTTGAAAGGTTTTCTTGTCAACCAATTAGTTCCCTTTTCTTTATCCAAGTCCACTATCTTATTAGATAAATTGTAAACCAATTTGACTACGCTTTCTAAATCAGTTGATTTTTATTCACTGGGATTCATCAATAACAATGGTTTCTTGGAATTCAAAGGCTTTGATTATGTTTCTATAGCATGTTTCACAATACTATTCATGTCTATTTCGACCTTCTTAGCTTCTTCAAAATTATCTGTTAAAGTTTTTTTGCATGAACATTTAACAAACATAGCCAGAGATGGATGTAGTGTTGTAGTATAGTATTCAATTAAGGATTCTTCAGTAGGTTTTGTAGCAACACTAAACTTATTCAAAACAGTGGTAAAACTTTTATTGAAATACTGGACATTTTCCCTTTTATCCATCTTAAGAGACAAAAAATATTTCATAAGTGATGCTAAGGTTAGTTGTTCACCAAATTTACTTAAGAAGACATTTTCAAAACTATCCCAATCAGTTATAGAACTAGTTTGTAAACTGAAAAACCAAGATAAATATTTAGGTTCAAACATATAAGGGAATAGACAACACACCACATCTTCATGTTCTACATCCAAAAATTTTAAAGCCAAATAGAAACTCCTTAAATGATCATTTGTAGAAATTCCTTTTCCAAGACCAAACTTAGGTAACAACCGCTCAGGATGTTTAGGAAAATCATGAAAAGGAGCAAGCAAATCAAATGTCCCCTAGGCCTACAAGCCGGTCGTTGATTAGCATTATGAGCCATATTACCAGTACGAGGAGTAGAATATGGAGGTAGGTGTGGAGGCGAATGTGGGGGTGACTATATGTGTTGAGAATATGTTGATTCAGGAGAATATGGTCTCAATTCATCAATAAGTTATGGTATTTTTTGCAAAGATAAATCAACCAATTCTTCGAATGATTCAACGAGAATGGAGTCTTGATGGTTCTTCTTATAGGAGCTATCCTTCTAGAAAATAACGAAACTACAGGTAATACTCCAAGTTTTTTTATGTAAGATCTTGTATATCTCCTGAAATTATTTACTTCTTGGTGAGGAATAGCATACAAAGTTTGAATGTGCTCAATTTGAGGATTAGGATTTTCCTGATAATTAGTTTCGTGTTCATATACTTGGATGATGTTACAGTTTTCTACAAGAAAAGGGAGGACCATGCTTTACACTTGAAACAAATTTTTGAATGTTGTATAAAATATGGTATATCTCTTAATTCAAAGAAAAGGGTATTTATGGTTTTAGAAGGGAGATTACTGGGACACATTATCTCAAAGAAGGGAATCTCAATTGATCCCAAAAGGATATAAGCTATGTTTCATATTCCCATGCCCCATAATAAAAAAACGATCCAGTCATTTAGGGGAAAGATAAACTTTGTTCAAAAGTTTGTACCCGAATTTGCACAAATTGTGAAACCTTTGCAACAAATGGTGAAATAGGACATACAATTTAAATGGGATGAAATTGGAAAGAATGCTTTTAAATATATCGAAACCACAACTTCTCATGCACCATCATTAAGCAGTCCATATTTTGAAAAGGATTTTATCATTTACACTTTCGCGTCCGATCATTCCCTTGCAGTAGTGCTCACTTAGAACAGAGAGCAGGGGGGTGAATATCCAATGTCTTTCATGAGAACTGGGTTACAAAGCGTTGAAATTAACTATTTGGATACAGATAAACAAGCTTATGTTGTGTCTAAAGCTGTAAAGCAGACCCTATATTCTAAAAAATAGAACTAAAGTTATAATACCTCATTTGGTTGTCCAATCTCTATTTGTATATAAATAATTGGGAGAAAGACATGGGAATTGGGTGACCGCATTACAAGAATATTATTTAGAGTTTAAACCTGCTAATATTGTCAAAGGTTAAGGACTATGTAAGTTACTTACTGAAAATTCAACTGAAGAAATGAATGGATGGAACAAAGAATTGAGATGAACTTAATAGAGGTGTGTTCCCTTCACACTACTCCTAATTCATGGTATTGATATCCAGTGCATTACCTACAGCATGGATACATTCCAAAACATTGGAACTCCAAGCAAAGAAGAGCTCTCTGTTTGAAGTCAACTACATATCAAATAATCAATGGAGTACTCTTTTCGAAAAATTATGATGGTGTGTTTCTTAGATGCTTGGAAAAAAAAGATGCAAAGGAAGTGGTGAAATAATTACATAATGGTCCTGTTCGAGGTCATTACTCTAGAGATACTACCGCGCATACAATTTTGAGAGCATGATACTATTGGCCTACTGTTTTTAAATATGCACATGCATATGCTCAAAATTGTGTTGTATGTTAAAAAAGTGCCGGAAGATTAGCGAAACGAGCAAAACCATTGCAGGATTTGATTATTTCTTAACCATTTGAGCAATGGGGCTTGGACATTATTGGTGAAATCAACTCCAATCCTCGATGCATCATTGATACATTCTTACAACAATGAATTAATTTACTCATTGGATCGAGGTTGTTCCTTTGTGAAAATTCAACAAGGATGTTTTTATTAAATTTCTGCAAGAGAATATCATAACAAGGTTTGGGGTTCCGATTTCTTTACTTTTTGTCATGTTCCTATTTTTTCGATCACCAAGTAGTAGCCAATGCCACATAAAAACCCCACGGATCCCAGTGAAAGTCAATTAATTAATTAATAAGGGTCTAGGAGAAAGTAAAAGGAAGGCACTATTAATTATCTGGGGATATTTTGGAGCCAAGCCTATAGTAGTTAGTTAATTAATAATTTTAATGGTGGAGTATAATAATTTTAGTTTTTGGAGTGCTTGTAATTATTTTAATTTTATCATTATCATTATTAATTAATTTTTGCCAAGTGATAATGTTCACATGAATAGGAGGGCGCATAAGGATAAGGTGGACCTCACCTACTCCTTTGAAAAAGAGCGAAACAACAAGAAGGAAACCATAAGCAAGGTGGTAGTATAAAAAGAAGGAAACTGTCAAAAGCAGCCAAACACAGGAAAGGACATAAAGCAGGAAAGTGCAGAAAAGAATCAAGTTTGAAAAGAAGGAAACATCAAAAAAGCATAGGAGAACACAAATAAAGCAAGTTGCACAAGCAAGAAGATGTTGCTAATACTTCTAGGGAAGGCGCCCTCATCCTCACATGTGCCAATTTCTTGATCATGAAGCTATACCAACCTATAACAGAATTCCAATGCACTGCTCTCACATCTTTTGGATAGTTTTTATTTTGTCTAAGAGAGATTTGCTTCTCAGGAATAGTGTTGTGCCTCAGCCAAACTTGGGTGATGTGCCCCAAGGTTAAAATTGATCCAATATTATGTTATATTGCAGCCATAGAAGTCTGATGTGCAGGTCCTAAAGTCCATTCAATCTAATTTGAGATTCAAAAGAACAAATATGAAGCATCCAATTCGAAATCTCTATTCCTTCCCTTCATTCAATGAGAACAATTTTGAAGAGCCGAAATGGAGGTTCTGGTTTCAGCATTTATGAGAATTTATGGGTTGTGATACTTTCTACATTGCGTGCGTAGGTTTGTTTCTAGCAAGAAACTCAATTTTTCTTGTTGAAAAAGGTGTTCTGATGACCAAGATACAACAATTCTCACCAAAGCCAAGAGTTCAGTTTTGAGGAGCACACGTGTGATGTTTCAGGTTATGAATGCGCCCCCTATGATTAGTCACTAAGATATGGTGCACCTTCCATGATAATACATATTACCTGTATTCATAATATTTCATATCCAGTGAATAAATATTCTCTTCTTCACTCCTTACCGTCTTCTAAACTCCATACTGTAAGAAATTGAGACTCCTTGATAAGTATGAGAGTAAAATCCATTCAATTGCTTCTCAAAACTTATAATTTCAGTTTTTTGTTGTTCATATGTCTAGGTATGAGTCATATTATAGTTCATAATAGGAATTTGAAATCCTTAGAGGATGTTTGATTTGCGTTTTGTCAAGACTATCTCTTTGAGCACAATTTCTTGACTAGTTTTATAGTTTTTGTAATTCAAAGTTATCTATGAACCAATTTTTTATATTAACGGTAATTTATGAATACTAAGACCCTACTGAATCATATCCAACCATTTCCCCAAGAATTTGGAGGCCTATTGGCCCGTTTAGGAGAACTTGGAAAACCACTAGTTGAGCAGTCTAACAGAGCACCCTTCCCTCTTTTGCCTCCAAACTCAACCAGAACCTCCCAAATTATCAGAAAATCTTGAAGAAATTTTAAGTAGGGGTTTAATATCTGATATATACCATTTTTTTACCTTCATGTGTGATCAAATGATTTTAGTATGCATATGCTGGTGTGCCCAAGAAGCCTCAGAGTAGAATTCATCCTAGTTGATGTTTGAAACGTAAATGGACCCAATAACTTGTGCATAGGAATTGGAAGCTAGCCCTGGATCTGATATATTTTTTGTTTCAAATTCACCCATACATTTTGCAGATCTTGAAGTCCTCAACTTTCCAATCCTGGTGGGAATCTACCTTTGCTAAAAGTAGTTTTCCTGAAACTAGTTGTTGACTAGTTTTATCTTGAAAATTTTGAATTAGAAGATTGTTGTGATTGAATTAATATTTTCATATATGATTTGGGGATATTACATTTTTATAATTCTTCCTATTTCTCTTGTTTGAAATTAAGCGAAGTTGTAGTTGAAAAAGGAAATAAATTGCATTATTCACCAAATTATTATCCTGAAGGGAATGGGCTATCCAAGTCTACAAATAAACATTTAATTAGGATTTTAAAGAAAACAATCATAGAAAACCAAATAAAATGGTATGTTTCTCTTCCTAATACTTTATGGGCTGATAGGGTCACTCCAAAGAATGTTATAGGGTTTTCCCTGTACACCTTAGTTTACGTGAAAGAAGTTATACTCCCACTAAATTTTATTTTCACTTCTCTCCAATTATCCCAAGCATCTAGAGGGTCCAACAGTAGAGTCATGCAATCAAGAATTAATACCCTACTAAGACTTGAGGAAGAAAGAGAAAAGGCTATAAACAAGTTTAACCCTCATCAATGAAATGTTAAGAGATGGTTTGATAGTCGAAAAGCAGGGAAGAAATAATTCGAGGTAGGTGACCTCAATTGTGAAGTGGGATAGACCCCATGAAGAGAAGGGAAAGCACACCAAGTTTCAACATTTTTGACTTGGCCCTTACATCATTGCTGAGAAACTTGGCCCTGGGACGTATAGGATACAAATTATGCAAGGGGAAGTGGAAACTCTCCCTATAAGCAACCAAGCTCTCAAGTAGTATTTTTCTTAGTTTAGGAAAATTGTTGTACATAAATTTTATTTCCCTTTTATTGTTTTTATTTATTATTTTAGCCCAGTTGTTAGATCTTTAGATTCAAATGTTTTTTTCATTTGTTTTGTTTTTTTTGAATAAATTCATATCAGTTATCAGAGCGATGAATGCGAACCTTTGGTTTAATATCATTCATGGAATATCTCTTAGGAAAGGATTCAAAATTTTAGAAGGCATAAGAATTGTTTCGAAATCTAAAAGTTTCTTCTTTTTGTGAAGAGTCACTAGCATGATTTCAAGCATTATTATTTTAAGGATTTTAACTTGTCTGTCTTATCTTATCATTCTTTTTTTGGAAAATTTATCACATGGTACATTCTAAACTAAAATGTGCTAAATCCTTTGTAAATAAATGGGATAAGATTTCTAGGCTTCGATCTTGGGGATACACTCACTCAAACACATAAATAGCCTTGTCTTAAGTAGTATACTATGCTTGACCCATGGAAAGGAAGCAAGTCTTGGAGATGTATAGAAATCAAAATGACCCTATACCAAAATATAGAATCCAAAATGCACAAATAGAGTCAGCAATTCCCTAATATAAATATCCATCAAATTCAAAGCTGGATACTTGAAGAATTAAATGAAGATTTGAAAGTACAAAGTAAATCAAGAGGTTACTTCCAAATGTCACTCAAGGAAGGCTCTTCTTCGTTCATGGGTATGATAAACCAAACAAAATACTCATTTCCCACACAAAAGGAAATTATGGATGGAAGATCCTAGGATATACCACTGAAGACAAAGGAAATTACATGTCAAAGTGACTCAAGCATCAAAGAATGCTAATGCATCAAAAGAATGCATCTGGTATTGGAATGAGCAACAAATGATTACTCTTCCTGATTTGTTACCAACTTGTGGAGTCTTACCTAGGTTCTTCAAAAAGACAAGGTAGGTAAATGAACTTCATACTTTGGACTTAGGAGAGTGGATGTGAAATCCTAACTAGGTTGCCCTGCCCCAAACAATAATAATAATATCTTATTCATGTGACACTTATTCCAACCTGAAATAGGATTGTTTGAATTACAAGGCATATTAATAATTTATGACTGTTACAATTAGAAGTCACTAATCAGTATAAATAATTTCTTGTTAAGATTTAATATGCTAAGACAGAAAATATCAGCATTACATTCCATTTCACAATAATAGCATATACAGTATCACTGAAGAAACAACAAGCACAACATAAATACAAGAGACATAGATTTATCCTGGGAAACCCTCACGGGGTAGAAAACCCAGCAAATCTTCCTCAATATAGATGACCAGCAATATACAAAGATGCAAACCAAAGACATGATCTCCTCCTCCTCCATAGCAGACCTCTCTCTCACAAGTGCGCTACATTTCAAGTGAGGGAAGTGTGTCAAATGAGGAGCTCACCTCCTCTATTTATACACATCTCCGACTTGTACAATATATTAACTAGGTCGGCCCCAACTTTACCATTGGGTTAAACACCCCACTACAATTGACTAGGCCGACCCCTCTAGGGTGGTCTAACAACCCTTTGACCCACATAACACATACAGGGCCGACCCCCACTAGGGAAGTCTAATAACCACATTCCGACGGAGGAATAAACATCTCCGGATATACAATAAGATCTCCACGGAGGAATGAAACATCTATGGAATAATAAAGTACAAATATAATATTCTTTGAAGTTACAATATTTCAACATTTCTTACCCTAACTAAATTATTCTTTCCTTCAAGAGTGTTCTTTGTTTACAGAGATCTAAGTTCCCCAGCTAGTCACCAATTGTTGCAGTTGCAACCCTTTCCCCATTTTTTTTCAAACTTAGGGACCCTCGTTATTTTTTATCTTAACTCGTATCCTTAATTCCTTGTCTTTTCCATCAAATATTTTTTTGCAACTTGACTTCCCATAAGAAAATTTAACACTTAGAAAATTTTCTGATTTTTTACTGTTTCGGCGACTGGCCAAATGTTCAGTGAAACATCGGAGCATAATTCTATTTCTCGCCGAAACGCTCGGAGAAAATTTTAATTTTTTAGTGAAACAGTAAAAGCTACTTTTGATTTTCCACTGATATGGCCAAAGAAAAATTCAATTTCTCACCAAAATGGTCGGAGCATTTTGAGGTTTCCTTCTAATTTTTTTAGAGTTTTCTTTGTTGGTTTTGGTTTTTCTTTACTTTAAATATTTTGAAGTTAAATTTTTAACTTACGAACTTGATTTTTTTCTCCCTAACACTCATCACAATACTTTGTTTTTTCCAAAAAATTCAAACGTTTCGCTGCTTTTTTAAATTTAGAGACGAAATGCATCAAATTGTCTTTCGATTTGTCGTCGAAACAGTCGATCTAGTAAGAAGTTTTGCCACAATTTTCTTCCCCGCTAGTGTAGATATGATTTTGTTCCCAATTACATCGGGGTGAATTTGGGTTTGGCTTCCGAACGTATTGGCGTGAATTGAACTTTGAATCCAAATTGGTCGCAATAGCTCATGTTTTACTCCATAAAATGACGATTGGTCATCTTAAGTCATAAATACAATTTCCTCCAGTGTAGAAGCGTTATTTGTATTTAATCGTGTTAAAAGAATTCTTGACCAAGACGACCCATTGACCATGTACTAAGGATTTTGAGGTTTGAAAGCATATAAATAAGAGAGTTTGTTCCATTTCACCATTAGATTCCTGAACCTCGTAATCCTTAAGCCACTTGGATGGAGGACTCTCCGAACTCAACCACCAGCTCAAAATCACATTTGTCACGCTTCCAGGTAGGTTTTTTTTTTTTATCTGGTAAATTTGTCACACTTGGTTACATTTTATTTGGCATCAAAGGATTAGGTAAAACACCATTACTTTTCCCTAGCTTTTATGCTTCCGTACTATAGGATCTTTTTAATTCAACCACAGTGAATGGAACACTACAATCCTAGCCCATAGTTATATCATTACACATTTTGGATGATAGTTTATTGATCTCGGATACAGTTAGAGAAACGACCATGAACCCTAATAAGTTTGATGACAATTGAATGGCATGTTCAATGAATTTTTGAGACCATAGATACTATACATCCTCTCATTCACAGAGTTAATTGCTTAACTAGTTTTAGTTTAGATGCATCTTGTGGAAATAAGCGTGGTTCATCCCATGTTTTACGTAACATGAGTATAAGCCCTAGAATATTCATCTTCTTCTTCATGCTCACATTTTGAGCCTAAGTGCTCATTTGGGTATGTTTGATTTGGGGAAAACACATATAAACCCTAGCTGAGGAGTTTCCCTCAACAAGTTTCTAACATAAATTTTACACTTTTAACCCTGACAAGCTCTCTTTGTGGTCGTGTGCACTTGAATTTATCTAAGACCCTGAGCTTGATAATTTTGTGTAGTGGGAACAATTTAACCTTGACACTTGACCCCAAACTATCACCAAAGGAGGATTTTCTCAACTAGTTTTCTTTCTATTTAGTCTTCAATATGGTCATTTGCTTGATAAATGTAATATCTTGATTTTGACCCTATTGCATTAAAATTATAAATGATGTAAATATCATTATAAAGTCATGGTGAGGAGCTCAAAGCCAAGGGCCTGCCATCGATTTATCATTTTATGTATCAACAATTAAAAATCGATGCATATGATTCTTGCTCTAGCCATGCACAATAGAAATTACAATATCATGTAAATATGCATTTTAATCAAATACCCACAACTAGCTATGCAATACAACAAGAGTATGGAGGCATGTTTTTTACAAGGAATAGGGAGGGAAAATATTCAAAACCTTGATCCAATAGTGTCAAGCCAACTATCAATCAGAGAACCCATAAACCCTTAACTACCCATTTTGACTTATGAACCCAATCATTTATTTCTTCTGAGAGTTGGTTGAGGTAGTTAATGCATTGGGGAATGGAGAGGCATGGATGCCCAATTTCGTGTATGGGAAAGCCATCAATTTTGAAAATCATGTTTTTTCTTCTTGGGAAATAAAGGACCCACAAAATTACTCCCCAAGCCATTATCGATGCATGTTCTTTTCTCTCTCACCCAGTCTGAGCTTCCTAGGCATTTTCCTCCATGTTTTTGTTGTGGTTTCCTTCATTTATCTAGATGGGAAGAGCATTTTTGTGTTGTATAAAAGTGGGGAAGAGGGGGAATCAATTTGGGGTTCCATAAAGGTCAGTTTTGGCCATCTAAATGCTCACATACTTGTGGGAGAAATCATTTTCTTCCCTCTGGTTATTTCTACATCCCACAATTCATTTTTGTTGTGCCACAATTTTGGAAAACCCATGGAAATCTCATTTTGTTCATCCTATAGTTGCAAATAGTTTTCCATCCTCAACAATTGTGTAAATATGTGTGTTTGAGATATATACTTGGCTTGGTTTATATGTATCCCTTGATTTTGCTTGATTTGGGTGTAAGAAACCAAGAGTAGAAGAGGATTCAAAATTGGCTTGATAAACCTAGTGAAGAATGTAACCTCACTAAATATCAAGGGCTTTAGCTAATTTTATATGCACACCTTGAAAGTAGTAGAAGGGAAGGTATGGCCTAAGGGACTGTGTAGCAGTGAAGGGAATACTTCCTTGTGTTGGGTGTGTAGGTATTGCGGGTTCCAAGCTAGCTATATCTTGTAGAGATGCCAATAGATATATGGTTGAGCTCACTAGCTTAACAATTCATTCCCTTCTATTGCCTTAGCATCCTGATAAGCCCAACTGTGGATTGGATTGGATGAATTGTGAATTATTACTTCGCTATGTGTTAGTGGTCGTTCCCTTTTTCCTTTTTGGAAATCATGCCTATCTCGGGGGTGGCAACTGTATCGAGAGATTGACGAGCATAGTTGGCCTATGGCTGGGTGGAACATTGCAGTTGCATAGCCAGTTGCTCAGGTTACTTCATTTCAGGATAAATAATCTCTCTTGTATTTCAGTTACGCAATGTTTTTAATTGAATCATGTTTTAATTATGATTATGTTAGAAATTACATATAGATGAGTGTACTAGAATTTATTCCGCTGTGTCAAATTTAATCATGCATCTGCACACATGTGTATTTTATTTGCTATGAATGTTGTTAATTATATCATGGGGATAGAAGACCAGAATTAGTGTCATATTCCCTTCCCAGAGTGGGATTGATGGAAGGGGACGTGACAATAAAATATGTTGAATCTCATTTATTGTTTTCAAAATATTTGCATAATAGAAGAAACATCAAATTTACAATTTTCTTCATAAGTATTTTTTCACTGAAGACAATGTTATGAATGAATTGATAGCATGAACAGTTTGCTTGCATGTTAGTTTCATTTGGTTAAATTTATTGAAAATGAAGATGTTCCATGAATAAATATCATGTTTTCCTTGAAGTCCTCATATTATCATTCTTTTCAGATTAAATCTATCTAGTTGTATTATGAATGAATACAATGCAACTCTTTGATTATGCTCTTATAACACGAGACTCAAATATGGCCAAAAACATTTCTAAATGCAATCTCAAGCTAGTGGAATCGGATTCAAATGTTGATATGGTCCCAGACCCCCCAATGGAAACTCATTTCAAGGCTACAAAGGATACCAAAAGGATAGTTCCCAAACATAAGTGGGGACAACTCTATCATCTAATATATATCATGCAATTATTTCACCACTTTCTCTGCATCTTCTTTTCCTAAAAATCTAAGAAACACACCATCATAATTTTTCTGAAAGAGTACTCCATTTATTATTTTATATGCAGTTGAATTCAAACAAAGAGCTCTTGTTTGCTTGGAATTCCTATGTTCTGGAGTGTATCCATGCTATAGATAATTCACTAGATCTCAGTGCCATAAATCAAGAGTAGTGTGAATGGAACAAATCTCTATTAAGTTCATCTTAGATTCATTGTTCCATCCATTCATTTCCTCGGTTGAATTTTCAATAAGTAACTGACATAGTCCTTAACCTTTGAAAATATTAGCGGGTTTAAACTCTAAATCATATTCTTTTAATGTGGCCACCAAACGCCCGCGTATTTCTCCTAATTATTTCCGTACAAATAGAGATCAGATATCCGTATGAGGCACTATAACTTTAGTTCTACTTTTGAGAATATAGGGTTTGAAATTCTTTACAGCTTTAAACACAACATAAGCTTGTGTATCTACATCCATATAGTTAATTTCAACCCCTTGTAACTGGGTGCTCATGAAATGTATTGGATATTCATCCCCCTGCTCTCCCTTCTGAGTGAGAACTGTTGCAAGGGATTGATCGAATGCGAAAGTGTAAATGATAAAATCCTTTTCAAAATACAGACTACTTAATGATGGTGCATGAGGAATTGGGGTTTCGATATATTTCAAAGAATTCTTTTCAGTTTTAGTCCATTTAAATTGTATGTCCTATTTCACCATTTATTGCAAAGGTTATCACAATTTGTGCAAATTATGGTACAAACATTCTACCAAAGTTTATCTTTCGCATAAATGACTGCATGGATTTTTTATTATGGGGCATGGGAATCTGAAGTATAGCTTGTATCCTTTCAAGATCAATTGAGATTCTCGTCTTTGAGATAATGTGTCCCAGTAATCTCCCTTCTAAAACTACATATACTCTTTTCTTTGGATTAAGATATATACCATATTTTCTACAACGTTCAAAAATTTGTTTCAAGTGAAAAGTATGGCCCTCCATTTTATTGGATAAAACTGTAACATCGTCCAAGTATATGACTACACTGTGGTCGATTAATCCTCGAAATGAAATATCCATGGCCCTTTGTAATGTGGCTCCAGCATTCATAAGGCCAAATGGCATTCTTCTGTACGAAAATGTTCCCCATTTTGTACAAAATGTTGTTTTAATATGATACTTTTCGACCACTAATACTTGGTTATATCATGAAATCCATCTAGCAAGGGGAACATTTATGATCCCGATACAAGTTGCAAAATTTGTTCCATATGTGGGATAGGATAATTGTCTTTGTTTGATGCTCTATTCAAATTCTGAAAAATCCACACACAATCTCATTTCTATGGATATTTTGTGTATGGGCACCATATTTTCCACCCATTCAAAATTCCTAACTTAGAAAATAATTTTAGCATCTAGAAGCTTATCAATTCTTTCTAGATAAGCGACTCTAACGTAGGGTGCACTTTCTGAACATTCTATTGAAAAGGTTTAGCAACTTGTTTAATTGGAATAACATGTTTTATGATGCTATTTCCATAAGTATTCAATTCACTGTAGGTCGAGGAAAAGACATATTTATATTCTTGGAACGGTTTAATAAACTTATGCCTTTCACCAGGTGAACAACATTTTCCGAGATTGACATACTTTGGTTCTTGTTTTGTTCCCAAATTCACCAATTCATATTGCATGAAAGAACTATTTGTCTTGACATTTTCTGGATTTCATAAATTATGTTGCAAATCGAATAGTTTCTCTAAAGTGCATACTCCTTTTGGCATAAAATTTCCATCAGGCTTACCTTCATCCATGTTTTCCATATTTGAATGATGTTTAACTTCATCAATAATTGATCCTTTTAATGTATCTTCATTAGTTCAGAATTAAATAATTTGATAATCATCATCAAACACTCTCCAATTTGTAACATTGTCTAGAACAGATGGTTTGAAAAGAAATTCAATGGAACATTTATTATTGAGAGGAACTAAATGAGAAGTAGAAGTATTTAATATATCAGCAACTGAATTTTGCAATCTAGGAATAGAGTCTATATTAAAAGCATCAAAGTTTGAAATCAAATTCCATACATCAGCTTGATAGCCTTTTCAGTGTGGAGATAAGAAACGAATAGTGTTTCTTACTTGTTTGGCAATTATCTCAGAATCACCAAAAAAATTCAAATATTTAATATTCAAGTCAATATTCTTTTTAAGTTCCTGAATTAAGGCCTCATATTCAACTATGTTATTGGTGCATTCAAATTCTAATCTCTAGGAGAGAAAAAATATTTTCCTTTGAGGATCTATAAGAATGCAATGTTACACCAAAATCTCGTTATCATCAGTTATGTGTCCTCTATTTTCCCTGGTTCCCAAAGTAATTGGGCCAATTGATTGAAAGAAGAGTTTTTGTTGTTCTGTCTACCTTTTTTTATCACCCCAACACACCCTCCTCATTGACAAGGTGCGTTAGAAACCTGGTGCCGCACTGCAACACATTGAAAGAGTGTGTCAGTGACACATGTTGCTTTCGTACACGGTGATTCACCCTTCAATGACGTGAGTTTCCTTTGTGCAAAGTGAGGCACTATTGGTTTAAAAGGAGATAGGGAAGCTTCAAGTAGCTTCTAGAACCCTTGGTTATGTGGAAGATTATCCCTATGAACTAGGAAAGGTGGCACCCGATCCCCTTACCTAGTGGCATGATCCCTTGAGCATCTCCCACAAATCCTCAACCTCTCATATCCATTTAGGCCTATAAATACAACCCAACCCCCTTCATGGTTAAGGGGAGAAATATGGAGCACCTAAATGCTGGTGAATTTTTACTAGAGTTGGTTCCCTTTCATCCATTAGGAGGAAAAAGCTTGCATCTTTGAGGTTAGGATCATTTGGAAGGATTTACGATGCCAAATATTGGTTGTAACCTCTCGCTATGTATTTCTTATAATTACATTAATGAAAATTCTTTCCATAAGCATCTTATTATTGTAGGATCTTTAGAATTGGATTATTTGAATGCTAGTTTAGATTGATCTACATTTATACGCTATTAGTAATTTATTGCTTCCACTTGTGGTATATTGTTTTGTATTTGGAGATCTGAAGATCTGGAGATCAATAGATACCTCAAGAAATGAGATAGTACTGCTCTCTTAAGGTGAGTTATCTTTTGACACCCCTTTGTAATTTGATCAATCTAGGAAAATAATTTGTATTGTGCATTACTTTTGTTCTAGATCCGAACCATTTGGACTAGGGAGATCGGTTAGTGTCCGCGCTATCAGATTGTCTGCAAACACACAACTAGATCCTTCTCTCTCCTATGTCTTGGAGCCATCAAAATATAAAATCCAAAATCCAACTCTTACTCTATCTGGGTTAGTATTTACATCCAACTCAATGACTAATTCTACTATATTACATTCATTTTCATCAGTCCATGAAAATTGAAGGAGATAGGACTGTGTATCTGAATTATGACAAGAAGTTTTAGCATGATAACATTCGGATTCCATTTCCATGAAATAATTTCCCAACACCGAGTATGAAAAGTTTAGTAAGGTTCATTTTTTCCTTCCAATTCAGTCGTATTGAATTTCATATGGGGTTCCCTTAATACCTTAATCTAATTCTGCTTATTTTTGTAAGGTATCCACAAATGGGACCAATCAGTAGCGAAATATCCACTTATCTTACTTGACCAATATCTACTTAATATTAATCCATAATCCTCTGGTATATCAACCTCAATTATGTCAATGAATTGAATAACCCTCTGATCAACAACCAACCTAATTAAAAAAATATTCATTTCTCCTATCACTTTAACATCGAATCTATCAAGTTGAATGATTCTAGAGGGAGATGGTATTGGTTGTCCATTAATAGTTTTACAAATTGACAATGGCATAACTTTGTATGAAGCTCCCGATTCCACCAAACAATTGTGCAAATTATAATTAAAAATATCAAAGGTAAAGGTGGGTTCTTATATTTAGATTTACCATCAATATTAGCTTCATTGATATTAGTGTCTAATTGAATGGTGATTTGTTGTTTATATTTACTAGTAGAGTTACTTATGGTTTCGTTGAGATCAAAAGATTCCAACAATATTTTCCTCTGTTATAGTAATTTGTACATTTCAAACAAAGATATATTAGCCTTGATATTTTTAATCCCTTCGAGGATGTCATACCCCATACTATGATTTCCTCCAATATTTCCACCTACGACATGATTGTTTGAGGAATGGTTTTCTTCTTTATGAGTGAGAGAAGATGATCCTTTTATAACTTCTGAGGGATTTTTAGGTCTTTTCTCTGTCATTTTTAGTAACAGTTGAGTTACAACATTATTCTTATTTTAATTTTCTACAACAACGTTACTTTTTTTTCTTTTGGAAGTGATATGCTTTGATCTTCAACCATTCCTTTACTCCTACTTGCATAATCGAGAGATGAGACATGTAAATTTTTTATTTATTTTATCTCGTCTTGATCTTCTAAATCAAGATTCGGTGCCCAGTCCCATAGAACCAATGTAATTTCTTCATTATCATCTATTGTTTCATTTGATTGAACTTTATCATCATGTTCCTGATCTAGAAGTTGTTTATCCAATAGTTGATTCATCACTAAGGTCATGGAATTTATCCATTGTGGACAAGCTTTCCGAGAATTATGTTCTTGATGAAATGTACAAAAATGGTCCATGCCAACTTCATTTAAGTTAAGAATAGATGCTTCATTTGTTGTAGTTTTTGAACTTTCTTCTCTTTTCTTGTAAAAAGGTTTGAAAGGTTTTCTTGTCAACCAATTAGTTCCCTTTTCTTTATCCAAGTCCACTATCTTATTAGATAAATTCTAAACCAATTTGACTACGCTTTCTAAATCAATTGATTTTTATTCACTGGGATTCGTCAATAACAATGGTTTCTTGTTCTACATCCAAAATTTTTAAAGCCAAATAGAAACTCCTTAAATGATCATTTGCAAAAATTCCTTTTCCAAGACCAAAATTAGGTAACAACCGCTCAGGATGTTTAGGAAAATCATGTAAAGGAGCCAACAAATCAAATGTCCCCTAGGCCTACAAGTCGGTCGTTGATTAGCATTATGAGCCATATTACCAGTACGAGGAGTAGAATATGGAGGTAGGTGTGGAGGCGAATGTGGGGGTGACTATATGTGTTGAGTTGATTCGGGAGAATATGGTCTCAATTGATTAATAAGTTATGGTATTTTTTGCAAAGATAAATCAACCGATTCTTCCAATGATTCAACAAGAATGGATTCTTGATGGCTCTTCTTACAGGAGCTCTCCTTCTAGGAAATAACGAAACTACAGGTAATACTCCAAGTTTTTTTACGTAAGATCTAGTATATCTCCTAAAATTATTTACTTCTTGGTGAGGAATAGCATACAAAGTTTCAATGTGCTCAGTTTGAGGATTAGGATTTTCTTGATAATTAGTTTCTTGTGCATATTAAGGAATGGAATTTTCTGGTTGAGATGTTTCAAATGGAGACCCATAGAAATTTCCTCCAGAGAAAGGACTATCTGTACTATTCTTACACTGGAGACCCTCCTTATAGTGCCAAATCTATTGGCTCCTAGAAAAATACTTGCGTCAACAGTAGGGATTCTCCACAATGAAAAGTCCCAACTAGACTATTCATTGTTTAGAATGGGGAATCCATCTGGTTTGCGGTCCGACTACCGAAATATATGTCTTGAGGTAAGTTTATCGGTTATGGCCCGATCCACCGTTTAAGTTTTATTATTACGCAATGCAAATGCAAAGTATTAATTCTAACTAGGCATAATCCTACCTAAACCTGTATGACTGTCAAATAGAGACATCACAAGGTGATGCGCAGGTTCTTACCTCTCTTCTTATCACCCCTATTTTACCAACCAACCAAGACTATGCTACCAAAATGCACAACTTTAGTCTATTTAACCTATCTTATCCTTTCAAGGAGCGAACTTCAAATTAGAGTAATGGATGTAATTGTTTATTAAAACTTCAACAATCAACTATTGGAAGAAAAGTATTCACAATCACAGTATAACATTCACACAAAGATATATTTGGCATAGCATTAATTCATTTATTACTCATAATCACACATAATTATGCACATTCATTCATGTAATCTCACGCAACAGTCCATGCACGGCTCCACCAACAAAATAGTCCTTTCTCATTAGCAGAAAAAATGTTTTCTTACAAGATGGTACTAGTTCCCTATTACACCAACAAAAATTCCCTTTATATTCTATTCTCTCTTTTTTATCTTTACAAAATTTGTCCTGACGTGAATTATCACTTCATATTCCCCCAACCCTTGGTTTTCCCCAATTTGTCCTTTTGTGGCTGCAATTAAAATTAGCTAAAATAAAATAAAATTACAATATTGCATCACTCAGATTGCATGTTCTCTTGACTTTGGATCTAGTTATTCCAATGATCACTTTCATAAGATATTGTGTTTATTTGTTGAGACTCTAATAATTTCAAAGCTACTTCATGAACAAATAATTCTTTAACCATATCAACCAGCTCCTTTGTTGCAACTTTGTGACCTTCTCCTAAAAAATAGGCATTTATAGTAGCTTGTCCAATATGATGTTGAAGATATTTTGTAGTGAGTGAATCCAACTTTTTATGTAAGTAATGTCTTCATTCATGATATTTCTTAACTCTATTAAATAATGCTCGTTTGGAGTTAGCTCGCCAATGGAATTAGGAGGTGGAAGATGACATTTCTGAAATGCTTTGTAGATGGTTTAATAAATATATTCACACTTAGTGATCGACTTTCTTACTTCATGTTGTATCTTCTTCTATGTCTTTCGATAACTCTCCAAAAGTGCTATGTCCAATTTTAGCTCGACAGTGGTTCTTTTTGGAAGATGCATAGGAATTTCGTTGGATTTCTCCTTCCAGGAAATCAAATTTTTCATTTTATCATAGGTTCCTACTAATTTATGTTTTATAGTTGAAGCTTCTTCAAAGATCTGCTTCAATATGGTAACTATTTCCTTCAACTCGTAACTTTGATCAGTGAGAAATTCTTGAGAGTAAAACAATTGTCTCTCTAATTTTGAAGCCTACTCATAAAATGGTGGTAGGTATTGTGTTTTTGCTTGAGCATATTTAAGTTTATCCATCAAGGATTCCTTCTCTCTTGTTAATTCAGTTATTTGAGCTTGCAAATTCCCCTCCTCTATCATTAGAGATTTTACTTGTTGGTATAGTTGAGCTTCCTTATCTTTTGACTTGCTTATATGTTCATGAAAATCATCTTTCTCACCTTCCATGATGACTAATTGCACATTCAAAAATTCTTTTTCATATTCAAGACTTTTAACATCCTGCAATATTTTTTCCTTTTCTAACTCGAGGGAGTCTCACTGCCTTTTCATTTCTATTCCCTCACTTCGGGATTTTACTAGATTTTCTTTAAGTTCAATCATTTTGGCTTTGCTCCTTTCTAAACATTCAATCAACTTGTCAATATTATATGCATTTGCTTGAGAAATAGTGACATTGACTGAAGCTGTGAATTTTGGATCACTATATGTGCCTTCCATCACTGTACTTTCATGTATGGTCACAATGTCTGGATGTGTAGCTATATTTAATATGTTCTCTATTCTTTTCAGAATGGTATTTCTCTTTGGATAGAAAACTATCGTATCAATTTTTTCAATCGAGTGTTTCTTTGAGGGCGTAAATGGCATGAGTCCAAGACCAACCAAAGTGAGATGACCCCCAGTAACAGGTACGTCTATACCAGGATCATTGGGATTGTCTATCTCCATATTTTGTTGATATTTACTTTCTTCCTCTTGGCAGTTCTTGTCTTCCCCAACTTTCTTGACTCTTTCTTATTCTTCTGCTTTCTTCTTAACTTCATATTGTAACATTTTCTCTTCCTGCTCTGTATTTTTTCTATTTGCTTTTTCTCGTTCCATTTTTATTCTTTCCTCTTCTGCCATTTCTTTTTTATGTCTCTTTTTTTCTTTCCTCTTAGCTAGCTCCTCCTCCTGCAATTTCTTCGCATTCTCTACTGTTGGACCATCTACTTTAGTTTTCACTCTTGTTGCTCCTTCTAGGCCTTCTTTTTTCTTGCTAGAGATGGATTTTGTCTCCTTACTAAACTTATTGTTCAAATATGTGATATTCTTTTCTCTTCGATATACCTCTTCACCTTTCATAAAATGATTGGTGTACTCAATATTGATCCTGCATGATAAGCAATGCTTAGCTACTTTCTGTTGACTATCATTTCTAACAAAGAGCTTCTCTCCAAAATGGTAAGATGCTAATTCTTTCACAAATCCCTCAGATCCTTTGACCTTATTGAACTTATAAGCTCCAGCCACAAATGGAAGTGGTGGATATGATGCTTTCTTATGATCATGCAGAAAGTCCCTGATGGCATTAATAAATACATGCCTCACTGCTTCCTTCAAGACAATGTAATTTGTGACATATATGGGCATTAGTGAAGGAATCTGTGTGCCTCCATACCGGCGGAGAGAGGTTCCTTTTAGGGTTAAATAGTAATCTCCATACGCACTGATAAATTCTAATGATGCATCTAACATGCAATTTGGTTCTTCATTGAAAATCAATTTATAGAGAGGTATCAAACAATCTTCACAGATCAACTTGTAGAAGCTCACATGTTTATGAGCCCACATGATCTGGTACGCAACATAAATTGGAGTCTCATTCTGAACCCAATGGCATCTGAGCTTTGGGAAAGGGGTCCTAAAGAGAATGCAATCAATCAAATATGAAAACATGTAAAATTCATCCCTGTTTTTCTTTAACCCTTCCTAAGATTTATGATATGGCCCGACCCATATTTTATGAAATGATGTATTCCTAGTTGAATGTGGTGCCATGTGTTGTGACATGGTACATTAGTGGAACCCAAATAAGCTTGTAAATATTTTCATTTTATCTCCCATATATCCTACATAGAAGCATAGCAGTAATCCTGAAAGGAATTCCCACATTCTTGGTTTCATGCTCTCCACTAACTCTTTGCCTCAACTATTTTCCCGTGATTAAAATTTTATTTGCATACTTTTTCATGTCCCCAATCCCCTTAGTTCCCTTTAGAGTGATGGGGGGATATTGGAATATTTAAAACCCACATCTATGTCATTTAATACCTTGGTAGCATTAATTAATCATTTCATAATTAATTCCTATGTATTAGACTAGGTAGTTGGCTAAAAACCAATGTGTGGACCACAAGTCATCATTATGTGGACCACAAGCTTCCTAAACCCACTAGAGTGCATTCCTGGAGATCTTGGATTAGATTCTGGCTATTTTTAGACAATTCTGGATTAGAAAGGTGCATGGGCTGCTTTTACTGCTTTTTACCACTTTTTGGTGAAAGTTAAATGCTAGTTGACTAGTGGAAACTGTTTTTTGTCCAACTCATCCTCCAAGATGTTTCTTCCTTCCAAACTCTGGATTTGGCATGATTTTCCATCACACATCACTATCTGATCATTAAATCATAAATTCATGAGGCTTTGGAGTGACTTGGAGAACACACTCTCCACCTAGGGTGGTTTTGCATTATTTTAGTAAGTTTGCTTTTGAGAGGATTCGAATGGTGTCCTTATGCATTGAATATCTGATGTAATTTTATATATTGACATCTGTTTAATTTCCCAAGGTTTTTTGATGTATTATTATTCATGAGATTAATTCTGTTTGCATCATATGTGACTGTTTTTCAGTGTTCTTGACTTGTTGTGTGAGAATTACTTGTGAGAGTTGTAATTTCTTGATCAGATCTTGGTGTGAACTAAATTTCACATGGTATCAAAGCGATCAAGCTATTATTTTCTCCTTTGATTGTCTTGTAGGATACAACCAGTCTCTACAAGGCACATTCAGTCATCTACAGGGCGCATTTAATCACCCCGAGGGTGCAACAAATCATCTTTGGGCGCACCCAAACCACTCTAAAATCTATTTTTGAGCTTCCATGGATCATTCACATCAGATCATTTTCACTCCATTCAAATATTTTGACTGGAAATCACAGATGGAGATCATGTTGAGGAGAAAATGCCTCTACAAGGTGACTATGGCAACTGAACCTGATCCAACCTCAACAATTGAGAAATCAAAGTGGCATAATCGAAAGGATGAAGCCTATAGTTTACTGTGTCTCATTACATCCAAGTATATTCTATTCCACCTTGATGGTCTTACCTCTCCCAATAAGTTTGGCTAAAGCTTCAAGAATTTTTTGGCAAGATGATTAATTAAGAGGCCACCAACTGGATAATGAACTAGTTTCATTGAGTCCACATAATTTCGATAACCTCCAAGATTTCTTCTCAAAATTCAAGTCACTTGTTCTACAGTTGAAGAAATGTGGAATTAATAAAAAGGATGAGAAACTAATCTTGGCCATTCTCTCCAAGCTTGGCCCTGATTACTCAGCCTTTGTTTCAACATGGTTGAGATTCCACTCCACAAGGAAGGAAGTTCAAAATTGGAAGAGCCCCACACTCTCATAATTCATGGAGTCTCTTACACAAGAACAAGAAAAATTGGTCTTGATGGGAGCCATAAAAATCCATCAAAAAATCATTGTTTGAATGTGGGAGATTCAAAGGGTTCGAAAGGAAAGAAGAAGGGAAATTTCAAGAAGCCCACTGATCAAAGGAAGGACAAGCAGAAATTCCATGAAGACTCCTCAAGTTTCAAGAGAAATCCAAACAAGAAGAATGAGAAGACAAAGTGCAATTATTACAGCAGGGTCTTTATCCTGAAATATCCTGCATGAAGAATACCATTGATCAAATGGTTCAAATCCCAGAGAAATCCAACATTCCTCTTCCTGAGAGCGCAAGGAGGAAGGATGGACGACAAAATTCTGAAGATAAGGAGCAAGTGCATGCACTAATGGCAAGCACATCAAGATCTACCTCATTCATCATTAACTCAGGAGCTTCAAGGAACATGGTTTCCACAAGAGAATGCTTCACATCTCTTGATTCTTCCAGTGGCCCAAACATTGTGTTGGGTGATTATTCTAAAACTTCAAGCAGAGGTAAAGGAAGCATTGATCTAGATTTTGGTACATTCACTAATGTTTTATATGTTCCAAGACTTGGTGCTAAACGTTTTTCAATATATCAGATGACTCACATAGGATCACCCAAAAAGGTGGTCTTCACACCTAAAGATGTTGAGATCTATGAACATTCAATAGGGTGAATTCTTGCCATAGGTTTTGCTGACCATAGCTCAAAAATCTATAGGTTTTCTCATTTTGTGCCATTCCCCTCACCTTTTGCTCTATTAAACCATGCCAATGAGTCAAGCAAACTGTGGCATGAAATATTTGGTCACCTAAATTATGAATACCTTTCCCAGCTCCATGAGAAAGAAATGGTCACAGGGATACCCAATATCAAGCTTTCTAAAGGTGTCTATCAAAGCTGCATTTTAGGAAAGCACCCAGAGCATAAATTTGAGAGAGCCAAAACTGAGCGAACCTTAGCACCCTTGGAGATTATTCACAGTGACATATCAGGTCCATTACTCCATTAGTATTTGAACTATTCCAAATACATCCTTACCTTCATAGATGACTTTACCAGGTACTCTTGGATTTATTTCATCAAGCTAAAGTCTAAAGTGTTCAGTCTGTTCAAGCTTTTCAAGGCCTTAGTTGATAATCAGTCTGGTAGACATATCAATATCATCATATCTTATAATGGTGGGGAGTACATAAAATCTTATGTTCAGCAATTTTGTGCCTCTTCAAGCATACAAATGCAACAAATTGTCCCATACACACCTCAACAGAATGGTGCTGCAGAGAAGAAGAACAGATCATTGAAGGAGATGGCCACATGTATGCTTGAGAAAAAGTATTTATCTCCAAGGCTTTGGGCTGAGGCAATAAATTGTTCCACATACATTCAAAATAAAGTGCCTCAAAAATATCTCAAAGGAATCACTCCTTTCGAGGCTTGGACTGGGCACAAACCTAATATTTCTCATTTCAGGATTTTTGGCTCCAAGGCTTGGGCTAGAATTCCACTTGAGAAGAGGAGGGCTATGCAGCCCCAAATCCAACCTTGTATTTTTGTTGGCTATTTAGAGGACTCCAAATGCTATAAGTTTCTAAACATTTCTACTCAAAAATCCTTCGTTGAAATAAGTCTTCAACTCGAAGAAGAGCCCTCTTAGAATGTTGAAATTGGAGAACCCTCTACACCACCACCTGAAGAAGTAAGTGATGTTTCTCTTGAATT
This sequence comes from Larix kaempferi, assembly GCA_027924585.1. Classification (NCBI taxonomy): domain Eukaryota; kingdom Viridiplantae; phylum Streptophyta; class Pinopsida; order Pinales; family Pinaceae; genus Larix; species Larix kaempferi. The sequence continues at coordinate 838,249 of BSBM01001239.1, forward strand.
TTTTGATTCTAATATTTATGATGATGAGTACCATTTTATTACAGATCCTAACTCACCAACAAGGCCTAAATGGGCTGCTAAGACTTTGCACGCAATTGGTGAACTAGTGGTAAATCCTCAGGACACAAGGAGGACTAGATCACAATTTGAGACTACTCTCAATGTGAATCCTTACTTATCTGAGAGATGTTATTTGATGGTGAATTCTGATCCTCAAACATATGAGGAATCCTCACATGACCCAATATGGGTGGTTGATATGGATGAGGATTTTCATTCACTGCAAAAGAATGAGACATCGGAGCTAGTCAAGCTCCCCCCAGGCAGAAAATTGGTAAGGTGTAAGTGGACCTACAAAACCAAGTGTGAATTTGATGGTATAGAAGTGAAATATAAGGCTAGGTTGGTGGAAAAGGGCTTCTCCCAAGTCCATTTCCTTGACTACAATGAGACTTTTGCACCAGTTGCACAGAAGGATTCGATAAGACTAGTTCTGGCAATCTCTGCATCTAAGCACTGGGAAATGCACCATATGGATGTCAAGAGTGAATTCCTCCATGGGGATATTGAGGAGGATATTTATATGCAGCATAAAGAAGGATATACATATGGTCCTAACTATGTGTGCAGGTTGAGGAAGTCCTTATATGGGCTTAAGCAAGCTCCAAGGGCTTGGTATGCCAAAATGGACAACTTTCTCTTGTCACAATCTTATGTGAGATGGAAATATGATCCTAATGTTTACATGAAGCTGATTGATGGCTCAATTGTGATTATTGTGTTATATGTTGATGATATAATAATCACAGGTAGCTCTACTGATCAAATTGCTTCATTAAAGACTGCTTTGCATCAGGATTTCTCCATGTCTAACTTAGGAATTCTTAAGCAATTTTTTGGGATTGAGATTTCTCAAACTGAGAATGGAACTAAGGTATCTCAATCCAAATATGCATCTGATATACTAAATAATTTCAATATGGATGATTGCAAGCCTTCAAAGACTCATTTCCTTTCAGGATTTAGACTTGAAGAAGCAGAATCTACACCCTTGGTTGGGAGCAACTTGTATAGGAATCTTGTTGGTAGCTTGTTATACTTGACTCATACTTGACCTGATATTGCATATGCTATGAGTGTGGAATCAAGCTACATGGAGCAGCCAAATGAGATCCATTGGAGGGCTGCAAAAATAATCTTGTATTATGTGCAAGGCACTAAGACTAATGGGATTCACTATGTTGCAGATTCTAGCCTAGATATTCTTGGCTTTATTGACTTAGATTGAGCTGGTGATAGACTTGATAGAAAATCCACATATGGATTTGTATTCATGCTTGGAGGTGGTCCTGTTTTATGGTCTAGCAAGAAATAGAGTGCAATTTGACTATCTTCAGCAGAGGCCGAGTACAGAGGAGTAGTGAATCCTGCTACTCAATGTGTGGTTGCAGGGTATTCTTTCATAGTTTGAGATTTCCTTTAGTGCTCCTACTGTCATATTTTGTGACAATCAGAGTGTTATAAGTGTCTCAAGTGATCCATTATAGAGACAGACGACCAATCATATTGAGATCCATATGTACTACATCAGGAGTTTAGTGCATGACCAGATCATTGACTTGCAGTATCGCCCAACAGGTGAGCAAACTGCAGACATCTTCACCAAATCTTTTACTGAGAATACTTCCATCTCTCTTAGATCACTGCTTGGGATAGTTGAACATGTGGTGGAGTGAAGGATTGATCATCAATATTTTAATTTGTATTATTTCCATTTTTGAGAGGAGGTTTTTTGCATGAGGTTTTCCTTCTTACCTTGTTTCATGGACAAGGCAATATTGTACTAGGTGACCATGTCTTGTTACTGGGCCCTAGTTCTTTTTTATTTTTGATATTTAGCACATAAATTCAGACTTATGGGGTGGTGTTGGAATATTTAAAACCCACATCTATGTCATTTAATACCTTGGTAGCATTAACTAATCATTTAACGATTAATTCCTATGTATTAGACTAGGTAGTTGGCTAAAACACCATTCTGTGGACCAAAAGCTTCCTAAACCCACTAGAGAGAATTCCTAGAGATCCTGGATTAGATTCTGGCTATTTTTAGACAATTCTGGATTAGAAAGGTGCACTTGCTGCTTTTACTGCTTTTTACCACTTTTTGGTGAAAGTTAAAAGCTAGTTGACTAGTGGAAACTGTTTTTTGGCCAACTCATCCTCCAAGATGTTTCTTCCTTCTAGATTATGGAATTGGCATGATTTTACATCACACATCACTATCTTATCACTAAATCAGAAATTTGTGAGGCTTTGGAGTGACTTGGAGAACACACTTTCCACCTAGGGGGGTTTTGAATTATTTTAGTAATTCTTCTTTTGTGAGGATTCGAATGGAATCCTTATGCATTTGAATCTATGATGTAATGTTATATATTGACAGCAATTTACTTTCCCAAGGTTGGCTGATGTATTATTACTCATGAGAGTAATTCAGTTTGCATCATATGTGACTATTTTTCAGTGTTCTTGACTTCTTGTGTGAGAATTACTTGTGAAAGTTATAACTTCTTGATCAGATCTTGGTGTCAACTAAATTTCATAGGGAAAAAACCTTGAAGAACCTGTGATATTTTTATTTTTTTAAACTTATGCTCAACAGTACTCTTTTTACACATCTGCAATTTCTTGGTCCACAATCTGCAATCCGCAATCAGAAGTCGGAACCGCAGATTACAGCTTCGACAAGGATCATACCACCATCCTCTGCAATATGCAATTTGTAGTGCAGAAATCATAAATCGGAACACCAATATTCAACAACATCGAAGAACACCTTCCCAACTTCCACAATTCGCAATCCAGCATGCGGGATTCAGAAATTCAGAACGCCAAAACACGGTGTCGAAGAACACCTTCCCGACTTCCGCAATTTGCAATCCTCCATGCGAGATTCAGAAAGTAGGAACGCAAAAATACGACATCGAATAACACCTTCATAACTTCCACAATCTGAAATCCGCAATGCAGGATTTGGAAATAGGAACGCCAATTACACAGCGTCAAAGAACACCTTCCCGACTTCCGCAATCCGCAATCCGCAATGCGGGATTCAGAAATCTGAACTCCAATTACACGGCATCGAAGAACAACTTCCTGACTTTCGCAATCCTAAATGCATTATTTGGAAACCAGAACACCAATTATGCAGTGTCGAAGAACAACTTCCCGGCTTCTGCAATACGCAATCTGCAATGTGGGATTCGGAAATCATAACTCCAATTACGCGGCGTCGAATAACACCTTCCTGACTTCTGAAATCCGCAACCCATAATGCGGGATTCAGAAATCAGGACTCCAAATATCCAATCCAGGAAATTACCTCTCTAAATTCCGCAATCCGTAATCCGCATTGTGGGTTCAGAATGTCAGAAGCCCAACTGCACAACTTCTCCGGCTTATAACTTTTTCATCCTTAGACCAATTTGGGAAAATTCAGTACCGTTGGAAAGCTCTTGGAGAGATCTATAAAATTGCATGATCCTATGCTACATCTGATGACTCTGATTCTATCCTTAATCCAATCCTAAAATGTGCCCCCCAAATTCATCCATGCCTCTTTTCCACTCTATAAGCGGATCTCCTACTACTCAGCCATGGATTTTCTCTTCATATGATCCACAGGGGGAATCCTGAACACCACAGAGGTGTTACTATCCCTTCCCCAAGGCCCTGACTAAACCTTCTGAGCATCCTGGCCTTTACATCACCTAGTCCTATTCATCAAGGCACAAATTCATATAAGTACAAATATAAGAATGTAGATGTGCAGAAGCATGGTAAGTAACTCATGTATGCATATTTATAAACCAATAAACACAAGGGAACAAAAAATCATATAGGGGATTAATCCCCTTCTCATGCAATTCATATACTTTATCTAGCATACATCATTTAACTTCCACAATATAGTCAATAGTTAAACATTGTAGAACATAGAATGAGCATGATTCAAATCATAGAGAACACTTATCTTTGAGATGAAATCACCAAGAAAAATGGATATGGACTACAATGTTCCAACCCAACCATAGGTCTCTACCCATCCTATAGTATTTCATCACTTAGAGACAACCCTTGAGCTAGGGCTATGTATCCACTAAGGAGGATATTCCCAGGTTCACTCACAGCCTTGGATTCTCAGTAATTCAGGTCATCCAGCACACAGCTGGCTTTGTCAAGCAAGTGGGAGACAAGTAACGAGTTTTCTAGGTCAATGAGCTCATCCACAGAACTGTAGTCATAACTAAATTTCCTTAGATATTCCAGGAACCCCCATCACCCCCACTCTCAGCCTAAGTAAGGTCCCCTTCACTACTACACAGTCCCTCGGGCGCCCCTTTTCTCAGCACTGACCTGGGTCGGTATGGTTGGTCCCAACTTCTAAATCAAGGGTAAATGAACCCACACTATCTCTACCACGTAGTCTAAACCCTCCTGGTCTCTTCCCACTGTGATCTGCACTCGGATCTTCTTCAACGTTGCGACCGAATGGCTCTATCCAGCAACAGGATTTCAGGCTATAAGATCTGGGTTTTCTCATGAAATCCTAGGAATATCACGCTCTCGGATTTGCACCAGGGTTCGGGTCTATGGATCCTTCTGGCGGTCTTCCCTTCCCGTGCGATTTCGGAGCGATCTAGGCACTACAAATCGTGGCTCTCTCCCAAATCGTGGTTTCTTCTTCCCTTCACCACTTGGCTCTCTCTGTTCCAACTCCTAACTCCTATTTCTAGTCCCTAATGGAATGGATATTCGGGAATACGAACTGCCAAGGGTAGAGTGACGTGCGGATCATGGAAACTTTTAGGGGCTAAACTTATCCCATGGTCTAAATTTAGGGGTTTTAAATTTTTAATGGGCTATTTTTTTTATTAAATACCCGTTAGGTATGATTAGCCCACATTTTATTTATTTATTTTTAATGAATAGGAGGTTAGCCACATTGAATTTAAAAAGGGAATCCAATATAAAATAAATTCACCCCTCTAAAATTGGATTTAAAACTTTATTCTCCCATGAAATCACTAGGAAGCTCCCATTTTCCCCTGATTTCTAGAAATGGCAGTTTCTAGCGGCTCTTTCACATTCTATCGATCATGGAAATTGAAGTGAGAGTTACATTTGTCTAGATTTTATGGGTTGAAACTTGTTTTGCAAGTTGTTTAATGCCCACATGAGAAGTGTAGTTTATATTTACTATTAGGTATTATAGACACCCATTTGAATCTAGGAGAGTTCTAAATCCCATCACCTTAGGTCCAAAGTTTCCCCAAAAAACATGGAGATTGTGAAGCCTACCATTGGCGATGCGGCAATAACATTTTTGTGGGTGTTTGGGGCATTAGAGGAAATTTGGATGAAAAATGGGTCTTTTAACCCTAAAGTACAATTTCTTGTCATCACATATTACCCAATCAAAATGCTTTAAAATTCAAACAAGGTGCATGTAAAAAAATTGGAGGGAAAAAAATAAAAACTACTTTTTTGGATCGTATTTTCAACTTATTTCCTTGTAGATTTACTCAAATTTCAAGCGAGGGGACTTGTTGGATGCATCCAACGAGTACCCATGTTGCATGCTTTTAACAACATCCACACCATGAAAAATCGAAAATACATTAAAAAACGTGTTTTCTCTCACTAGAAACACGTTTTTTAATGTATTTTCGATTTTTCATGGTGTGGATGTTGTTAAAAGTATGCAACATGGGTACTCGCTGGATTCATAATTTAATTATGCATCCAACGAGTCCTCCCTCTTGAAATTTTAGTAAACCTGTACAAGGAGATAAGTTGAAAATACAATCCAAAAAAATAGTTTTTTACTCTCTCTCTCTACTATTATTTTATTATTTTCCTTAGGAGGCCCATTTTTTACCCAAATTTCCTCTAATGGCTGGGAATTGATTCATAGGAACGTATTTGGGTATGTAGGGGGGCATGACTTGACAAGGAGAAACTTGCTGAAAGATTCACCAAGACTTCACAAGGTTTTATGATTTAATGAAAGGTTCACTAACATCTTACAAGGTTTTATAATTTAGTGAAAGATTCACCAAGATTTTACAAGATTGTATAGTTCAATGAGAGATTTGCCAAAAATTTATATATACATAATATAAAATTGACAAAATAGCCTTCATATTTTCCTATATATAATGGGGATTTGCCCATTTATTATACATAGAAATTTAGGGGGGTTTCTTAAACTTTTCCCTGGTGTGGATCAAGGAAACATATCTCCATAACTTGCCATCTGAATTTTGGGGTTTCCCCCACTCCATCGTCCTCCTGAACCGTTTCTTTCAACCACTTCCTGCAGCATAATTAATATGACATCTAGGACAGCCAAAGGTGGGTTCCCTAGGTGACATATGGAATCCTATGGTTCAATCCCATAACCCCCTCATCCCTCCCTAGTAGATACATAGTTCCCCCTCATTTAGTTGCATCCATATCCATCCCCTTAGTATTTTTATTACATGATATTTACATCATTTTACAATTTCCATGGCTTAATAACACATGGATCACACTATGTCAAATACTTGCCTCTCAAAGTTGAGCATTCACTAGTGGGGCCTTGGCCTTGAGCTCCATTCTAGGAATCATACATCACCTGTATACATTATTTACATTGAAATCCAACATGTCCTATGGATCAAAATGGGGGTATTAAATTTCCCTTCCCCTTAGAATAACACCGTCCTCAGTGTTCCAACACTTAGGAATACATACAAAATTTCTACATATACAAAAATTCACAAAATGTGGCAGGTCTATCCTACATTTCATCTCTCACTTTGGGTTTTCGGGACCAAGTCCTTGGTTTCAACATGATGCTCCTGCTGGCTTTGTCCTTCCAATTCTGCAACCATCCCTTACATTTCTTTACCTTCCAACTGATCCACAAGTCTGAAAACTTTATGGTTACAATTCTTCTTGTTGTCCTTTGTTGGGAAGTTATGGAGGCAATCATTCCCTCCACATTCCAAACATTTCAGTGGCTTATTTTTCTTTACCTACTCCATTTCCATTGAGTCTTCCAGCCTTGCGTGTTTCTTAATGGGCTGATTGGGTGACTTCCTCTTCATTGACACATAGTCCTTTCCACTATTGATAGCTTCCAGGATGCCCTTTACCTCATGTTGCCGACAAATAGAGTCCTTCAAAACCTTGTGGTTCATCTCATTACGTTTCTTTTGTAGCTTGAGCATCCCCCCAATATTTTCTTGGGTCTTGGCAATTGTTTGAAGAATATTTTTAGCCAAGTCCAATATCTTTTGGTCTGCTTCCATGATCACTATGCACAACTGTCCACACTTTGCTTACTAGCAACACTTTCCCTGTAACAACTGCAACCAATTGATTTACCTTTCACCTATGAAATTCATCATTGCAATTCTTGTTAGGCCAAGCATAACATAAGAATTAAGATCAATCAATTACTTTCCCAATTGACATGGAAGGTTCATTCTTTATCCATGAGACTACCACACATTTCATGCTTTCCTGACATACACATGAACTCATTCATGTTCATCCTTTCACAGGGAATTAACCAATTCAGCATTCATGTTGGCTTACTTTTGGGTTGACCCGGGTTCGGCGAAGTTCTACAGTAGACCCAACAAAATCCCCTTTCACTAGACCGTTCGACATCAACCTACGAATAGGCTAAAGTCTCAACCGAAGTGAAGTATGGCGGGTTACAGAATAAGGTTTTCGTAACTGTGGTGATGCATAGATGTGTTATGCGATCTTGCAATACATTCCTTGCTCAACATATACTTAACATAACAATATCAAAATATGACTATGCACTTCGCAGTTATCAACAACCTACGGACTCCGTTGAATCACTGTTGTATTTACTCTTATAACCACACATTCATCATACTTAATGTTACTTGGAAACATTCATACATATTTGTTTCTCTTACTTAACATATGATTCTCATTCACATACATATGAAACCAAATACATAAACATACCATAACATGAACATAAAACACATCATAGATTCATACACATAACACAATGATTTACATGGTTCACCCCCCTTGTATGGGAGCTACGTCCATGGGAACTGTTCTTATATTACTTGGAATGGGTAACAATTCCAGTATGCGCACTCAGCTGCAGACTCTTCTCTACAATAGATCTCTGTGCACTCAGCTGCATAGTCTTTTCATCTCTTAGATTCCTCTGGTTCTAGATCTAGCTCTCTAATGTCTCTAACCAACCAACCAACCAACCCTTCCTTATACAAAATTACCCTTTATATAGATGTTCCCGAAGGTCACATATTACAATAAGTATGGGCCAACCCCCATATTAAACTTGAACCCAAAACAACATGGTTCTCCTATCGACCACGCTTTTCCTCTTATTTACTCTGCGCTCCTGTAGCTTTCAGTTCCCTGCTTCATCCTTAATTGATTCAAATACCTCTGGACATCCTTAGTAATTCATCTTTACTAAGGGGATAGGTCATTTCCTGTCAACTTCATTTTGCTGCATACCCTCCTCCCAGGAATTGCGGAGTTGCTTCTCACAAAAATTGGTCAATGTTAGGCCTTGCCTAACTGTACCTTCTCCATCAAAACTTCATGTACCTGGGATGTGCCCAACAGGACCCTAACACTTACTTGTGGCTCATCCTCGAGCCACTTGCAACATGCTTCTTCGACTACACATCAGTTGGGATATTCGTCTTCGTAGAGAATTCCTGAAAAGTTGTGCTCAACTTCGCAACTGCTTCCTTAGTCTCTTTCTTGTATTCTTTGATTGTTTCGAGTATCATCACCGATATGGGTTCTTGCATTTGATCCTTCACTGTACTTTCTGTCGCACAAAGTTAATGCAATTTCTCCTCGATTTCTTCATAAAGTGCCAGTGCTTCTTCTTGCATAGGTTATAACTTCGACGAAGTTTCATCTCCCTTCATCTTTAGTGCCTTCATCTCCTTCTAAATCTCTTTTGTTTCTGCAAAGTTCTGGATCCTTTTCCTTGGCAGAAAATCCCTCATGGATGTGTTCAGAGAATCAAGGTCCTTCTTCCTCTTTTGAACTTCATCCTGAATTTTATGTAATTTGGGATCCTCTTGCAGTATATCCCAAACCTTAGTGACTTCTTCCAACAAGTCTTGACACCTCAAAACTTCTACAGAGATGTTCTCGGTTGATGTCTTCATCTCTTCGGATCTCTCTAATCCTATATATGGCGGAGTGCTAGGGGTTTTCCAAGACTTTAAGTCAGCAATATTCTCCTTGTAGCCAATCTTCCTATCCTCCATTTTTTCTTTGAGATTGTCCATGACAACACCAATATTAAGGATTATCTCTTCCACTTCAAGCTCTTGTTCGCAGTCTCGGATCTTCACAAAAACTTCAACTACGTCTTTCTTCAACTTTTTTTGCTTCTCTTAAGCATTTACTAGCTCATTTGTCTTCAGCGCACATTCATTATTTAGATCCTTATAACTATCTTCCAGCTTCAGATGTTGGTTATATGAGATCAGATCTCTATCTTTGATTTCTTCCACAACCTGCAAATGCATATTATGCAGTACTTCAATGGGAAAGATTCCCACATTGATATCCAAATGTGCAAGTTTCTTTTTACCTTCAATAAGTTCATCAAACGATAATACTACATTCATCGGCTCTATGCAGACTAACTGGGGTCTCATTGTCAAAGCATGAACTTTCATTTTCCTTTGGATTGACTCCCTTGTCCCATCTTCGGAGTCTGATTCCCTTACTATATCTCTTTGAAATTGTTCTACTCTTGCCACCGGACTCTTCAGTTCTGCGAGGCTCTCCCTCATACTTGCTTGGATTTCCTCTTACTTATTATCTTTCAATGAGAGCGTCTCTTCAAGATGCTCATTGAATCGGGATGCCTTGAAATCATAATCATCCTCATGAAACTATCCATCGAGTGGATTCTTACTTTACTTCTATTTCTTTCTTTGGGATCCCTCCGATACAGCTGTGTCGGGATTCTTCCTCTTCTCTCTTGCTAGTAAATCAACAGTTTTTGTTGTTCTTCTCCTTGATCTTATTCCGGATCTTGTGCACTAGTTGTTGGCTCATCTTCTTGGTCCTGGGTATTTTCATTTGTGATTTCCTCTAATGTAGTGATCAGCATCTCTGGTGCATCAATATTCCACTCAGGCGGCCAATATTCAATGGTTAGATCCATTTTATGCACGTCCAATTGGTATAGCCCCTTAAACCATTATGGGTTATTTGGTGGTCCTCTAGGCTGAATGTAAATAAAGTGAAGGTAGGCTTTGAATCTCATCTTGTGAATATACGTTGCTGTTATCTCCTTAGGGATACACGAAGTTCACTAGATTACTTCACATAACTACTCATAATATGTATACAATTGTATATTATTTACCTTCTATCTTTCGGGCTTCAAATTGGCACACATGTTCGCAAATATCGGTCCACGACAATCTCCAACGAATACCGGTACATTTTGTTGATACTTAGGCTCTTTCCAGCCTACGAACGTGATTAATACTAACTACCATCTATAACGGAATTGATTTCCATTATCTTGCCTATCTGCAACATCATCTAGGAACTCATTCAGAAGATAGCTTTCCCAATTATACTGGAGTCCATCCTTGGCCTTCGCAGCTAAGGAGATCGCAGCGGTCGGTACCTCGTTTGGTATTCATTTCCTTAGGAATTTCCCTGCGAGCAGTTGAACTGTGAACCTTGTAACTTGATCCTTGATTTGATTTGTCTTATATCCATGGGTTCCTTTGACCAAACCAAATTCATTCTTCATCCTCTTTGCAAGTTCTTTGTCTTTGTTCTTGCCAACGAATTCTACTGCGGGGTCAGCAACTCTTTTTCTCAAGTGCATAATTCTATAAATGCGATCTACGTTGATGCCAATCTTGCAATCTAACCACAAGTAACCCTGGTGCGTGCATGAGAGAAATTCTCACATAACTACTGTGAGCTCTGGGCTCCTGTCAAAATGCAAAATTCGCAGCAAATTCAGCAATCCTGATGGTTGCAATGGTGCAATCTAGTCTTGTGCTTGAATTTTATTTTTCTTGCTGGTTTCATCATGTCTCCTACACATGTACTGGTCTGGATGAAATTGTGGGTATTTCATTTCCTGCAGCAAGTCATGATTCGAGAACTTGCATTCTGGAATCTCGCCAAGCAAATTCTCCTTTTCCTGCACATAACTCGACATGGGCAGCAGCGAGATATTGTATTGCGTATTCTTTGTGAGTATCACAATTGGCACAACATCTCTCCTCGGAGGGATGTACTCTGGTATGAGAAGAATCGGCCTGTCGCGAGGTCATTTTGGCGGAAAATGTTTCGGAATTTTTGCGACCTTCGACTTCTCTTGCTTAGTATCCTTTTGCTTATCTTTCTGCTTCTGCTCTGGTATGTTTCGTGGTGAAGCTCTAGATGTTCCACCTCTCTCTGGGATTTATTTCTTCACTGGGGTATTCATGAATCCTTCCAAACTAGAATGTCAAAATTCTCTTAATATATCCTCTAGGCTTCCTTGTTCAGACACACACTGTTGGATTACTCTTTTCTCTTGATTGGTAAAAAATTGGAAATTACATGCAATAAAACTTAAAAGTCACGATAAAACCGGTAACTATGCAGTATTTACTATTTATAGGAACAACTACACTAAGGAATGCCCAAAAAAGACTAAATTAGCATTAAATTCTATGTCCGTTGGCCAAATATTGCTTAGATATTTTTCCTTTCCCTTCTTTTAATGTGTCTTCAATGGACGAATATGCCTTAAAAGCGAAAAAATACGGTTCCCAAAAGTACTGTATAACGATTACTTTCCGACCAAAACTATAACAACTAGTTTTCTTTTACTTTGCTAATGGTTAGGTGAATGGAGAGGTTGACTTCTCCTTTCCATTCTCTTAAGTTGAACTTCATGACGCTACTCCCTTCTTTTACTTCGCAACTTAGCTTGCTATGTGTGCTTCACAGCACATCTTCATATATTGTGAAACTACGCATTTTATCAAAACTGTTGTGTGCGAACTCTGCCCTTTGTTTTAGTGTCCAATTTCAACTGCACTTGACACTTAAAACTTTCTTTCCTTGTTTAAATTATTTTCATAGGAGTAGGGCCATCCCTATAAGGATTTAGTCTACTCCCATTGACAAGACGTTGCAAGTTTTCACCAAGTAATGTGGATATCTGAACTACACCACCATTAGTAGCTTGCTTGAAAATGTATGGCCCTAACCAGTGCATTTTGAATTTTCCAGGAAATTTCATAAATTTGCTATCATAAAGGAGGACAAAGTCTCCTACCTGGAATAATTTGTGCTTGATATGTCTATAATGCCATACCTTTTCTCTATCTTTCTGCACTTGTTGGTGAAAACGTGCAATGAAGCGGTCTTCCTCCAATCCAACTAATTGTAGTAGTCTTTCATCCATTTTCGCATCATCAACCATATCTGTGAATGATGCAATTCTCAAGCTTCGTACTATGTATTCCATGGGATTCCTGTCCATATGCCAATCTGAAAGGTGTATGACCTGTCAACTTTTTACAAGTTGTTCTATATTCCCATAATACATATGGTATTCTAATATCCTAATCATCCTTGTTTGTATTGCATACTTTGTTCAATGCATTCTCCAATACTTTATTAAAGGATTCTATAGTGCCATTAGCTTGTGGATGGTATGGTGTACTGTTCTGATGGTAGATATGAAATTATTTTGTTAGGGATTCAATAGATTTATTCAGGAAATAGGTTCCCTGATTACTCATAAAAAAATTTGGACATCCAAACCTTGTCAAGATGTTGTAAAAAATGAATTGCACTCCTGTAACTGGGCTATAGTCCTTCACTATTTTTTCCTTTGGCCATCTGGCTAGATAATCTATAGTTGTGATGATATATCTTGAGCCAGTTCTCTTCCCTGGTGGATTAATGGGTCCCAGAAATTCAATAGCCCATTTATAAAAGGATTGCAGTGTCAATTTTGGCATAAATGGAATCTCATATCTATGAGATGGATTCCCTATTCCCTGGAATACATCACAATTACGGAAATGTTCTTTTGAATCTTTGTGTATGGTAGGCCATCACAGTCTTGCTCTCAAAATTTTCTGCGCAGTATCTCTTCCTGCGTAGTGTCCTCCAGATACACGTGAATGTTCTTCAACAAGTATGATAGGTCTTTCATGTTCTAGTATGCATCTATGCAATACTTCATCTAGTCCCAGTTTGTATAATTGTCCTCCAATTAGGGTAAAGTCAGTTGATCTAACCACCAATTGTTTCTTTTGCTGCATAGTAAGTTCTGCAGGTGCTAATCCTGTAGTCAGAAATTCTACAATATCTCTGAAATAGTCATCTGCTATATGGATAGAAAACAACTGTGCATCTTGTAGATTATCCTCCAAATTACTAGGTTCTTCTCTTGACTCGATCCTTGAAATATGGTCAGGTCCTGTGTTCAATATTCCTTGTTTCACAATGATTTCAAAATAATATTCCTGAAACAGTAAAAACCATTTGCATATTCTTCCCCCTAACATTGGTTTATTGACCAAGTACTTCAAAGATGAATGGTCAGTGAACATACAAAAATGTGAACCTATTAGATAGTGTCTAAACTTCTGCAATGTGTATAACATAGCTAAGCCTTCCCTTTTTGTTGTGGTATAATTCTTTTCTTCTGAAGATAACTTTCTGCTTGAAAATGCAATGGGATGATCGATGCCTCCCTCACCTAGTTGTGCTAATACAATGCAAAGTTCTATATAGGAAGCATATACATCTATGTGAAATGGCTTATTCCAGTCAGGAAAGGAGAGAATAGGTGATGTAACCATTTTCTCTTTCAATGTGTCCAATCCTTTTTGGAAATCTTCAATCGAATTGTACTTCGCTTCTTTCTTCAATAGTTTCTCCATAGGCGTAGTGATCTATGCATATCCTTTAATGAATTTTATATAGTATCCTTTGTGCCCCAATGTAGTGCGTAGCTGCTTAACTGAATTAGGCATTGGAATATTTACTATGATTGCTATGTTTGTTGGATCAACCATTAATCCTTGATTGCATACTATTTGTCCCAAAAGAATACCATAAGGAACACAGAAAATGCACTTCTTCATATTCAAGGAAATATGATACTGTCTACACTTTGCTAACATCATTGTTAAGTTCGCATGATGGTCCTTTAAAAGGCCAAATATTGTCCAGTCATCAAAGTAAACTTCTAATCATTTATGAACATAGTCCTTCAATGCAGATACAACCACCCTTGAAAAGATAGCAGGTGTTTTTTTCAATCGGAAAGGCGTAACAGTGTACCAAAATGATCCCCACTCAGTAGCAAATGTAGTCTTGTGTCTGTCTTCTGTAGAAATTATGATCTGACGATAGCCAGAAAATCCGTCAATGAAAGAGTATGGCTCATGTACACCTACTTTATCTATCACTTCGTATGTGAATGGAGTAGGAAATGGGTCATGCAGAGATACATCATTAAATTTCCTGAGGTCCACACAAATTCTTATTTCACCCTTAGCTTTCTTGTCCTGAATTACCATGGGACTTATCCATTCTGATTCTATTACTGGCTCAATGATTCCTCCCTCAAGTATTTGAACAATTTATGCTTTCACTCTTTCTTTATATCTGGGGTTCAATCGGTAAGGTCTTTGCTTAATAGGCTTTGCATCAGGCTTGAGACGTATTTTCAGAACTCCCAAGTCACCTAAAATGCCTTTCATTTCAGAAAATTTGGTAGGGAACAAATATTGATATTCGTGCAGTAGGTTTGCGATCTATCCTATTGTTTCTTCCTCCCACTAATCCCCAATAGAATCAAACTTTGGTTCATCATTGGTACTAATATTGATCTTTCTGGTCTTAATAGAGTTACTCAGATATGGAATTTATAAATCAGGTCCTTGCACATCACGTTTTCCTTCAGACTCAGGTATATTTACATTGCGAGGGTCTTCATCTTCATCTTCATCTAATGAAAAGTTATAACATTCAAGGGCATGCTACAGCTGTATTTCCCAATTTGGTTGCTTATACACAGGCAACGAGATATCATTAAATATATTATTTTTAATGATCTATAAAACCTCATTAACGCTCAGAAAATCATCCTCAAAATTGAAAGTGATTGAAATTTATTTATCATCATGTGCCAATATTTTGTGCCTTGGTGAAGTTCTGCTTCTCTATACCAGTTCTTTGGTATTTGATCCAATGTGTGCACAAACATATGAACCCATTCTGTCTTTGGTATATGCATCCAGGATTTCAAGCAAACATCTATATGATCTCTAGGATTAGTCTGCCCATTGTATTTTGCTTGTACAATCTCAGTTTGTTCTACAAATCTGATTTCCATTAAGTTCTTACATTATTCCCATGTGTTCAGGTTGTCTTTGTGCACATCCCACCACCTAGCAGGTGTAGCTCGGAATGTTATCTCCAAAGCTGCTAGTTTATGTTCATCTGAAACGGACGTTAAATATTCATGAAGGAATGCATGGATATTACCCAAACCATCATAAGTAGGAATTGGACTTACCTCTATTCCAATCCAACGCAGTGATTTTGTTATCTTCGCACATCGTCTTACTGATACTTCATGCATTCGGCTCTTCCAATTCTCCATTCCTGTGTCTGATTCTGATATGCAAGAACTGTCACATCTCCAACTCAACATTCCATCATCTGTAGGATTAATGTAATTTGCTTGATTCACTTTCATCTTGTAGATATTATCAAGTTCTTGAGCTCTGCATTCTTCTCATATTGGTTCAACATACCTTGTTACTTGTGAAGGATCCAGGGGTGCGATAACCCTGATATCCGGTCCTTCAAATATCATTTGTTTTTTCTTCAAGTTGATAATTACGAGGTTATCAATTTCCCAGTCAATCCCCAATAATGTAGGATAAGGATTATTGCCATCTATGATCTCAATAACCTCAAACTCAGCTTTACTCCACACTCCATCAATGTCAACAAGAACACTTGATAATCTCCCAAAAGGTATAACCTTCTATTGATTAGCTAATCTCAACTGTATAGGAGACCAAGATAACTTTGGATTCCCCATATGTTCTCATGTTTGTTTTGTTAGCACGTTTACTTCTGAACCTAGAAAAAGAATGACCTAGTTCATTTCAAAATATCCAATTTGCGCATTTAGCCTCATTTCTCTTCCTGTCCTTCTATGGTTATTGATGTGATGAGCTGCTCTGTGGGAATATTTTACTGTATTATGTTGTTCATAATGTACCAACATGTTCTATAATTCTCCTAAGGCGTTTCCATGCCTTAGTATCTTTATGCAGCTTTGTAGAAACTGTGTGATAGGAATTCTATGTTCTAGCGAGGTTCGCTATCCATCATATGAGGTTGGCATATCTAATACAAGTGTCCGATCAATTCGCAACTGGATCCTTGGGGTCAAAGGTTCTGAGTCTTGAAATTCTTTTCTTGCTTCCATGAATACCTTTTTTTCTTGGTTAGGGTTGAATGTAATCATTTTTCCGACTGCTTTTCTTAACCAAGGCCCATAAGTAGTCTTTGGTCTGTTCATGTGATATTCAGAAGTCAAAGCTTCATTCGTCCTAACATTTCCTGTCACAACTCCACTTTGTTTCACAACATGGATGTTGGGATATTTGTTTCTTTTCTTAGTTGTGATCATCTTAATATTTTGGTTTTGTCCTTCTTGTCTTTTCTCTTGCATTTTGCCTAGAAAAATGGGACATGCTTCAATGATATGGTTAAATGACTTACAGTAATTACAAGTTGTGCAAGGGTTCTGACAGTCTCTTGCTAAATGTCCAGGTTGAGCATGATTATAACAGACAATCTGACATCTTCCTCGTCTTTGGCTAGTGTTACGTTCTCTTCCTCTGAATCCACCACGTCCTCTATATGTGCCTTGATCATACTGCTCATTTTCATTATTGTTCTGTGTTTCTCCTTGGATTCTGTAGACATCATGTTTTCTTTCGATCATGAGGTCATATGCTCTACAATTTGTATCATCATTCCCAACTGAATTACAAAATGTGCAGTACAGGTTCTTTGGTATCTGTACATACTTCTGAAGTAGGTAATAGTCCTCTGGGTGATGTCCTCTAAATCAAAAAATATTGCACCATGGTCCTTGAGGTTGATTTAATGGATTCGGTGCCCCACTAGCAAGATAATCTCATAATAAAGGACAGTGTTCCTTAGAATGTCCTTCTCCTTTACATTTAGTGCACCAAACCTCCTCTCTTATTTATTTTCCTTTCTTCATATCTTGTAACTATAATGTTAGGTTTTCTAGTTGTGTTTGTATCTGTACCATTACTGTGTTGGTCTCTCCTACGGGTGAAGCTTCTAGATTCATCGCAATTTCTAATGCTTCTGTTTGCAAGGTTCCCTTATATTGCATGAATGGTAATCTAATGTGGGTAAACAATGCAACTATGAACCATTCTTGATGTTCTTGCCGTGCTATTTCAAAGCTAAATTGATCTAACAAGGCTTTGAATTTATGATCAAACTCCCACACAGTCTCATTAGGTTTTTGTTTTATCTCTTTTATCTATGTAATGCACTGAGATTCTGACTTAGGTTTCTTAAATTCTCTAACCAGCACAATTCTAATATCAACTAATGTTATGTTCTATCCAACAGAATATTTCAAGAACCATGTTAAAGCTCTGTCTTTGAATGTGGTGACTAGCTGAGCTTTTTTTATAGCATCATTTTGTACTTGATTAACGTTCCATACATCATCACAGAGAAACCAATGTTTCTCTGGATCCTCTAGACCAGTTCCATTAAAAACAGGTAGCTTTATGTCATCTTCATTCTTCTTCTATGAGGTGTAGTCTTCTGAAATGATGAAGCTATACCACTACTTGGTTGATTTTGAGTGCTTGCTCCTGCAGTATTACTACTACTAATGTTCTGCAAACTAGTAATATTTCTTTCTTCAACTATAGGTTTCTACAGAGTAATAGTTTGATAGCCAATGCGTCTAGGTTCTGTTTCACTATCCGACTCATCTTGATATGAGTTTCTATCACTTCCTAACTCAGTTTCTAGGAATGTGTGAGGTTCAACTTCACAAGAACTCTTTCTAGTGCTAACTTTATATCCTTTTCCACTATGCAAAATTCCAATCTCTTTGTCTGTGTCATTACTGTGTTTCTAAATATTACAGACTCAAACCCTAGGAATCTGATTGCATTTTTAAGATACCTTTTTTAGCTAATAGCATTTTAATGCATAGACTCAAGTTTTTTAGGTACTTACCTCTAAATACTTGGAAAAAATATCCTTCTACTACGCTATAATACTACAAAGTTTCCACAAAAAACATTGCAGTATAGCCTTCCAATAAGCTATCCAACCAAAAATCTACTACTCTTGAAATTTGGTTGCCAATCCCTTTAAGCCTCTGAATCAACTCTGTATTGAAAACTGTAGGTTCTGCATCCTGAAAACTTTTTTTCCGTTCTTCTATCCTTGATATCCACTCATGTATCTCATTAGAAAAATATGTGAAGAAAACTTCATGCAAGTCAGTGAATATATACCTCTGCAACCATTGTTCTATGGTAAAACACAGATGTTTGTTTTCTTTCTTCGCAAACTCACTTTTTCTCTAGATTACCTAGTTATGTATTTCCTTCTTCTCTGGATTCCACATCATTCTAATACATCACCAAAATATTAGTTCAAGCATGACATGGAACCATTTTTTGGTATTCTTAATTGCAAATATATAGCATGACAACGAGACCATTTGTTGCGCTCTCTTCTCTTCTAGGATGACACATCAGCATCGCATGTCACCGACACGACAAGTCCAAAGTCGAAAATGGAACCATTTGTTGGCTTAATTTCGGGCTGACCCAATTTCAGAAAAGTTCTACTGTAGACCCAACAAAATCCCCTTCACTGGCCCTTTCGGCATCAACCTACGAACAGGTTGAAGTCTCACCTGAAGCGAAGTATGGGGGGTTACAGAATCAAGTTTCTGTAACCGTGGTGATTCATATATGTGTTATGCGATATTGTAATGCATTCCTTGATCAACATCTACTTAACATAACAATATCAACATATGACTACGCACTTCGCGGTTATCAACAACCTACAAACTTTGTTGAATCATTGTTATCTTTAATCTTATAACTACGCATTCATCATACTTAATGTTACTTCGCAACATTCATACATATGTGTTTCGCTTACTTAAAATATGATTCTCATTCACATACATATGAAAGAAAATACATAAAAATACCATAACATGAACATGAAACACATCATAGATTCATACACTAGCACATGGATTTACGTTGTTCACCCCCCCCCTCGGAACTGTTCTCATATTAGTTGGAAGTGGTAACAATTCTAGTTTGCGTACTTAGTTGCAGACTCTTCTCTACAATATATCTCTGCACACTCAGTTGTAGAGTCTTTTCCTCTCTTAGATCCCTCTGTTTCTAGATATAGCTCTCTAATGTCTCTAACCAACAAACCAACCAACCCTTCCTTATAAAAAATTACCCTTTATATATATGTGCCCAAATGTCACATATTACAATAACTATGGGCCAACCCCAATAGTACCCTTGAACCCAAAACAACATGGTTCTCCTGTTGACCACGCTTTGCCTTAAATTCATTGCAACTTTGTTGTCCTTCCATGCCACTTCTTCTGACTCTGATGCTTCTTCTAACAGTGCATTTATGACCGCACGACTCTGAATCTACACTTGCACTTCCTTTGCACCATTCTGATTCTTTACTCTCTTCTCTTGTAGCTGTCAGTTCACCGCTTCATTTTTAACTGCTTCAACTACCTCTAGTCATCCTTAGTACTTCGTCTTTACTAAGGGGACGGGTCCTTTCTTGTCAACTTCTCTTCACTCAATACCCTCCTCCCAGGAATTGCGGAGTTGCTTCTCCCAAAACTTGGTCAATATTAGGCCTCGCCTAACTATACCTTCGCAATAAAAAATTCTTGTACTTGGGATGCTCCCAACAATTCACAATTTATTTCAAGAAAAAATAAACATAGTCAAATTTCAGTCATGACATGCATTCAACAATTTTTTGTTTCTAGAATGCATCAATCAAAAGGGAAAGAGAAGAGTAGAGTTTTCCCCTCTTAGCCTTGTTCCAATTTGGAGCCCCACCACCACTGTGGTTCCATGCTCCTTGGTCTCTTTCACTTTAAATGTGAATGCTTGAATCACCCTTTCCTTGTTTTGGCGATGACACTTAGTGTCTAAGGTCTATCGAAGGCTTCTCATCCAGAGAACCCTTCCCCATGATTGCATACAGAACCTTTGGCTACTAGGACCCACAAAATTCCACTAGCACCACTTCCATTGTTACTCATACTGAGCTCTCTAGGACAGTCACATTCCCAATTGCATCCTTAGTATTCCTTCAAGGTTCTTGCTTCAACATTAGCTACACTCACACATTGAGTCAATTCACATGTCAAGTTTATTTTCATAGGGTTTATCTCTAAACAAGAGTCTAAAAATCATATACACCTGCATATTCATATTAAATAATCAAGAAGTTGTAAGATAACCAAATACTTATCTTTATGAGCATATTACTTTAGCTCCATAGGTATCTTGCATTCACTTCAGACAACTATGGAACCCACAATACCTTTCCCACCCTTTCTAATGCTCTTCAGGTGTGCATCGAAAGGTAACCAAGTTTCTGTAAGCCTAGAATCGCTTTTTCATACAACAATGAATGTTTGGCCAGCACACAGGCTGCTCCACAACATTCAATTCCCAACCAATGCACCAACTAGATTTACCAAGCGTTTATGGTGCCAAACCAATCCCATACCTGGTTTTCCCTCTCAATTTTCAAGCCAACACTTCTGTCTAGGTTAACATGTCCAATGGAAGGAAACTGCACCATAACATTCAATGCTCAACCAATGCATCGAATGGATTTACCAAGCATTTATGGGGCCAAACTAGTCCCATACCTGATTTTCCCTCTCCATTAACAAGCCATCACTTTCGTCTGGGTTAACAGGACCAATGGAAGGAACTGCACCATGACCATTTCCAGGTCAAGGTCTCTAGCACAGAGCCATAGGCATCTCCATGCACTCCTTCTAGCCTTGACACCCACTTAACTTTGATCCTTAGCATTCATTACCAATTGCATGTGTAATACTTCACAACACAAGATGGGTAGGTAAGCTCGTCAGTATTGCTGATATAAAATTGTAACATGCTTCACACAAATTCACTCTCTAATATTGAAACACTAGGAATGCGTCCATTCCTTTAGGGTGTAGTTAATGTTGACAACCATAACAAAACACAACACCCGAAAGGTGTGCACCCCTTTCCAATGTGAGTTCTGCAGGCCCTAAACACACTCAAGCAATCTGACATAAAAACACACAAACACATTCAAGCTAGAAGCATGCCCTCGACACTAATTCTAATAATCAAACATGCATATTTTAACAAGGGTCAAAAATAATTATCTGTTTTGCAGATGTATTTTCTCTTCCTGCAATATGTCCTCCTCATTCAAGCTCAAATCTGAATTTTACAATATTGTTCACTACATAATTTAGATTTTTCCACCATGAGATCACTCTCATAATATTAAATAAAAAAAATTTCAAGTCTATTTCATACAGAAATCAGATTTGACATTCATGAGATCTTTCTCACAACATTTGGCACTTGTACATGGTAGATCCTAGTCTTATCATGGACTTACCCACATTGCCCCACCTAAGAAATTTCTAGCTATAATATGAAATTTCAATCAGCTGGGCAAGTTGTGAGTATCCACACATATAATATTTGCATTACAACATTTATAAAAATCACTAAAGTGATCTTAGAATTAAAGTACTCAACAATTCAAACACTACGAGTTGTTATTATTTCAAATGCAGTGAAATACATTTTCTCCACGTGCATTTTATTCACAATTAGATTCCAAGATACAGTCATATTGTCTATGCAATCAAACAAATTTCCAATTCTTATGATTACACAATCATATCCTTTCATGCAACTCTATCCTCCCAATAGAGCACTCTAGTATCCCATAAAACACAACTATCTTCTTCATGCAATTATTTCCCTTGCATTCATAGTATCTCATGAAAGGATCTTAAATTTTTTAATAATTCTACCATTTCATCTATTGTCATGAAATATATGTATCACAACCATGCATTCACACAATTCATATTTAACATATATGCAATCACACATATGCATGCATAATCAACAAGATTTACATAATATCTTTTAATTGTACATCTACTTAATGCACCCAATGCACTACAACATTGATCTTAAAAAAAAATTGAACCTACACAGGTTCCTTACCATGGTAATTTGGACACCCTATCCAATGCTTCAACACAATACCCAACCATCTCCCCAATCACTTGGTTAAATAATTGGGTTCCTTCCTCCTTCACCCAAACACAACACCTCAAGAGTTCTCCCACTCCTTGGTTGTTGGAAAAGAGATTTCACCCCAAATTAACACCAATAGGGAGTTCATGGGATACTTGTTGAGCACTGTAGGCTTCACAACCCAACATCCTCATGGTTTCACACATGGCATGCTCTCATTTCTTATGGATGAATTCAGGATTTTAAACAGTCACATGGTATAACGCTTATTCCCTTTACTGCCACATAACTCTACCATACCCTGTGGGATGTCAATCACGTAAATGCATTCACTATTACATGCATACCATTTTATGATGATTTAAAGCATGGTTAGAGGATTCTTACCCATCCTTTCTCAACACTTGTGCAATCATCCAAAATAAACATTACCTGCATGGCTTCCATCAACATATCTTATGTTACCTTATCAGTTGGCTTCTTACCAAGGCTACACAGTCCTTCCACCATCCTTTTGATCATGGTTTTTGCTCCAACCTTTCCTCACAAGGCTGCTAGTCATATGCAATATCATCAACAACACCTTCAGCCATGCTCCTATTATCTTGGTCCCTTTGATGTGGTTCCCAACAAAATTGGATGTATTATGTTGACCATGGTATCTAGGATATCATCTTTATAAAAGGAAGGGCCACCAGAAACAACACTTTCATTATTTCTCAAGCAAATTGTAAGCAAGGAATCTCAAAAATATTTTCTCCATAACGTTGTGAAACATTGCAAGAATCACAGGTATGAAGCGTAAGATTTTCCCGCAATCCCTTTAGTAGATGTGCATCCTTGTTAGGTGTGCATTCACATTGAAATGCAATGTGCTTATTAGCAACTTTTATCAATATCCAGTTCCATATGCAAGCATGCATAAGTTTACATGCAACATGCATTATCTCTTAATATGCCTAATATGCATACATGTTTTAACTATCTAATCTCTTGCATTTCCAACATTCCTATGTCATAATATCATATATATAAAACTCATAAAATGCAAATATAAAAATAAGAGAAGAGTTGAGGAATTATTCCTCTCCAATTCCTCATCATAGCATGGAATTATTCTCCCACATCATAGCTGACCCAATTTCATGGCTTCTCTACCAAGCAAAAAAGGGGTTATTAGCTATGATATTATCACCAAAAGAAATTCAATACACACACATATGTATAACCTTTATACTTGCTACTTTCTAGGCATGCAATTGCTATTCTATAAACAGAGATAGCTTAAAATGAGATATTCTCCCTTTTATCAACATTGTAATCTATTCAAGTCCAACTCCATATGGATTCGTTCAAGGAACATTATATTCCCTAGTACCTCATTCAAATCCTGGTCACCTTCCTGTAACTCATACTTAGGCCCAAGAATCCCTAGTGCTACAACCTTGGGCTTTGATACCACTCTGTCACGTCCTCGATCCCCTCAGTTCCCTTTAGAGTGATGAGAGAACAACCTTGAAGAACCTGCTATATTTTTTTCGTTTTAAACTTCTGAAACACTACTCTTTTTACACATCAACAATGCCTTGGTCCCCAATCCACAATCCGCAATTGGATATCGGAACCGAAAATTATAGCTTCGACGAGAATCACACCTCTATCCTCCACAATCCACAATCCACAGTGTGGAAATTGGAAATCAAAACAACAATATTCCACAGTATCGAAGAACACCTTCCCAACTCCCGCAATCTGCCATGTGGGATTTCGAAAGTTGGAACACCAAAAAATGGCTTTGAAGAACACCTTCCCTTCTTCTGCAATCCACAATCCACCATGCGAGATTCGGAAAGTCGAAATGCCAAAATATGACATTGAAGAACACATTCCCAAATTCCACAATCCGTAATTTGCAATGTGGGATTCGAAAATTGGAACACCAATTACGCGGTGCTGAAGAACACCTTCTTGACTTCCACAATATGCAATCCGCAATGTGGGATTCAGAAATCAGAACGCCAATTACGCAACATTTAAGAACAACTTCCAAACTTCTGCAATCCACAATCCGCAATGCGAGATTCAGAAACTGGAATGCCAATTAGCCGGCATCGAAGAACACCTTCCCGAATTCCGCAATCCGCAATCCACAATGCGGGATTCAGAAATCAGAATGCTAATTACATGACGTTGAAGAACACCTTCCTAAATTCTGCAATCCGCAATCCACAATGTGGGATTCGGAAATCGAGATGCCAAATATCCAATCCAGGAAATTACCTCTTCGACTTCCGCAATCCATAATCCGAATTGCGGGTTCAGAAAATTGGAAGCCTACCTGCACAACTTATTCGGCTCATAACTTCTTCATCCTTAGACCAATTTGGGAAAACTCGGTACCTTTGTAAATATATTGGATATCTCTATGAAACTGCATGATCCTCTGTCGCATCCGATGACTCTGATCCTATCCTTTATCAAATTCTAAAATGTGGCCCCCAAATTCGTCCATGCCTCTTTTCCACTCCGTGAGGGGCTCTCCTACTACTCAACCATGGATTTTATCTTCATCTAGTCCAGAAGGGGAAGCATGAATACCACAGAGGGTTTCCTATCCCTTCCCCAAGGCTTTGACTGGACCTTCTGAGCACCCTAGCCTTTACATCACCAAGTGCTATTCATCAAGGTACAAATTCATATAATTACAAATATAAGAATGTAGATGTGCAGGATCATGGTAAGTAACTCATGTATGCATATTTATACACCTATAAACACATCGGGACAAAACATCATACAGGGGATTAATCCCATTCTCATGCAATGCACATAATTTATCATCTAGCATACATCATTTAAATTCCACAATACAGTCAATAATTAAACATTGTAGAACACAGAATGAGCATGATTCAAAGCACACCGAACACTTATCTTTGAGATGAAATCACGAATCAAACTGGATATAGACCACAACGTTCCAATGCAACCATAGGTATCTTCCCATCCTATAGTATTTCAGCACTCAAATACCACCCCCGAGCTGGGGCTATATATACACTAAGGAGGCGCTACCAAGGTTCACTCACAGCCTTGGATTCTCATTCATTCAGGTCATACATCACACAGCTAGCTTTGTCAAGCAAGTGGGATACAGGTAAGGTGTTTTCATGGTCAATGAGATCATCCACAGAACTGTAATCATAACCAAATGGCCTTAGACAGTCCAGCAACCCCCATCACCCCCACTCTCATCCTAATTAAGGTCCCCTTCACTACTGCACAGTCCCTTAGGTTCCCCTTCCCTCAACGTTGACCTGGGTAGGTATGGTTGGTCCCGAATTCTAAATCAAGGGTAAATGAGACCACACTGGCTCTACCACGCAGTCTAAACCCTCCTGGTCTCTTCCCATTGCGATATGCACTTAGATATTCTTCAACATTGCGGTCGAATGGCTCTGTCCCGCAACAAGATTTCGGGTTATCATATCTAGGTTTTCTCATGAAATTCTGAGCATCTCATGCTCTCAGATTCTCCCCAGGGTTCGGGTCTATGGATCCTTCCCACGGTCTTCCCTTCCTGCGCGATTTCTGAGCTATTTAGGAACTACAAGCCGTGGCTATCTCCCAAATCGCGATTTCTTCTTCCCTTCATCGTTCATCTCTCTCTGTTATGCCTCCTAAATCTTGTTTCCAGTCCCTAATGGAATGGGGATCTAGGAATAAAAACTTCTAGGGGTAGAGTGACGTGTGGATCAAGGCAATAGAGCTCTATACCCTGCCATCTGAATTTCGAGGTTTCCCCCACTCCATCGTCCTCGTGAACCCTTTTTTTTCACCCACTTCCTATAGCAGAATTAATATGATAGCTAGGACATCCAAAAGTGGGTTTCATAGGTGACATATGGAATCCTATGGTTAAATCGCATAACCTCCTCACCTATCCCTAAACTACAACAAAACCCTGTGATTAGCGTCTATTTTAGCTCCCTTTTTTACATCCACTAACAATTTTAGTGTATTTTTCTTGATTTTCTAGGCAAAGTTGGTGTTGTTTCACGAGATGGGACTTTTCTTGGCGTTTTTTGTGTCCTTTTTTTAAATTAGGTGCTAAACTGGATGCTAATTGCATCCACTTTAAATCTAGTAATAACACCAGGCATATCACCCTCAATAGAGCCTAGTTTTGCTTCCTTTAGTGCCAAAAATAACGTCCTCCATATTGCCAAGCTTAGCACCAAGTTTAGCTTCCTCTGTTGTGCCAATATTTAAACCAATATGTGTGCCTAGTTTGGATCCCTAAGTTGCACCAAGATTCAAGCCAGGATTAGCACCATGTTTAGCGCCTAATTTAGCTTCCTAATTGTCGCTAGGTTTAGCACCAAGTTTTTCATCTACAATAACATCTATTATAGCATCTAGTTTTTCTCCCAAAGTACCACCATGTTTTTGCTCCTAGTATTGCGCCTAAATTTGCTCCCAAAATAGCACCTAGTTTTCCTCCTAGAATTGAGCCTAGTTAGACATATGAGTTACTTAATTGATGGGATAAAGGGTATTGGTTATTGGAGTTTAGGGTTATATTTGGGAGGGTTGTGTTAGACAATTATATTGATTTCTATGATGATAATGATGATGATAAGGATGGAAATGGTGATTGTTTGGGTACACAGGGTACTACCAAAGGACCGAACACCAAGAGAAACCACTTCACACAAACAGATCACAGATCAACACATCGATGTTTTGACGTGGTTTAAACCCTCTTGAGGGAAACACTCCACGGCCCCGGCCAAATAGCTTCTACGGGACAATTTATTATGCAAAGAAAGAAAGTTACAAATGAGCTTCTCATAATCGATCAACTAAACAATGACCCTCCATGCTCTTTAAATAGAGATCATGGACCAATCGGGTGTTAAGCCACGGATCAAGGTTAGGTTTGATCTAAGAGAAGTTGAGCCGTCGGATCACTCTATGTCGAAAACATATCGTGACCGTCGGATTAAGTATTTACAAATGCATACTAATGCATACTAAAGAAACACACTATCCCTAACGGATATATTACACAAGTTGATCTTAACTAACTCCTAAGTGTCCAAATATCCTAACATCCCCCCTTAAGAACAACTTGGGATAGGATTGAAGGATTTACAAAAGTGACACTATTAGGAGAAGGAAGGAGGCATTAGAGCCTATCCCCCCTTAATGATAAGTTCCTTAACTCCTAACATAGATCGAAGTTTAGAAAACTTTGCTTCTGTAAGAGAATTGGTGAAGATGTCTACAACTTGATCATCTGTAGGGCAAAAGAGCACTTCAAGAACACGATCATGAACAAGATTTCTGATGAAGTGCATATGTAGCTCAATGTGTTTGTTGCGTTGATGTAGAACTGGATCTTTGGCAAGCTTGATGACACTTTGATTGTCGCACCAAAGTGGAGTAGGCTGCTGCTGCTCGAATCCAAACTCTGAAAGGATCTTTCAAAGCCATAAAGCTTCCTGACTGGCATTAACTGTTGCTCGATATTCTGCCTCTGCTGAAGAAAGAGCAAGAGCTTGTTGCTTCTTACAAGCCCAAGTAATAGGTCCAGATCCCAGACTGAAAACATAACCTGCAGTAGACTTTCGATCATCAGAATCGCTAGCCCAATCTGAATCAGTGAAACCAACCAACAAAGGTTTCCCCCCTGTACTGTAATGAATCCCAAACTAAACTGTACCTCGAATATATCGAAGTATTCTTTTAGCTGCTTTCCAGTGACTTTCATGAGGTGTCTGCATATAACGGGCAACACGACCAACGGCAAAGGAAAGGTCAGGATGGGAATGAGTCAAGTATAAGAGACTACCAACAAGCTGACGATACAAGGTGGCATCGACTTCAGGTGAAGTACAAGTGGCTGAAAGTTTGACTCCAGACTGGAAGGGAGAAGGGGCTGGTGTACAATCTTCCATGTGAAAGTGACGAAGAAGGTCACAAGCATACCTAGACTGAGAAAGAAAGATTCCTTCTTTGGTTTGTAGGACTTGGAGACCAAGAAAATAATGCAAATGTCCTAAGTCTGACATTTCAAAATTTTGTTTAAGACTAGATTTCACATGGGTTATAAGCTTAGGGTCACTACCAATAAGAATAAGGTCATCAACATATAGAACAAGTATGATGAGATGGTTTCCTACTTTCTTGGTATAGATGTTGGGGTCAGAATGGCATCTAGAAAAACCAGTGTCAAGGAGAAAGTTATCCATTTTGGCATACCAAGCTCTAGGAGCTTGCTTAAGGCCATATAAGGATTTCTTAAGGCGGCAGACAAGGCTAGAGTTATTCTGAACATAGCCAGGAGGTTGTTCCATGTAAATTTCCTCTTGTAAATCACCATGTAAGAAGGCAGACTTGACATCCATTTGATGGAATTCCCAGTTGTGTAAGGCTGCAAGGGAAAGAACAAGGCGGATGGAGTTCATTTTTGCGACAGGAGCTAAGGTTTCATTGTAGTCAATCCCTTCAACTTGGGAAAAACCTTTGGCAACTAACCTTGCCTTAAGTCCTTCAACACTTCCATTTGATGCATACTTAGTTCTGTAGACCCATTTACATCTGACAAGTTTTCTTCCTTTTGGAAGAGGTACAAGATCCCAAGTATCGTTCGCCATTGAGGAACGATATTCTTCATCCATGGCTGCATCCCAATCTGGATTCCCTGAAGCTTCTGCAAAAGTTTCTGGATCATGATTCTCGGAAACTTGAGACAAAAGAGAAGAGGCTCGCTGAAACTGAGAACGTGTTCGACGTTGATCTCTAGGATCACTGGCAAGATCACCAGCTGCTTCACATGTTGAACGGACCCATTGAGGAAGCACTTGTGCTGGTGCAACTGGAGGAACATGAGCAGGCGGAGGTGGATTTTCATCCTCACTGTCATCATCAGAAACTGGAGTTGGAAACCTGTCAAGGAAGTTGGAAGAAGAAGAAGAAGGCACAAACGCCGAATTAGGCTCACAGGCCAAAGATGGCACAATCGTCGAGTTAGGCTTGCAGGCCAAGATATTTTCATCAAATTTAACATCTCTTCTAATGATTATATCATGAGAATGTGGTTGAAGAAGTCTATAACCTTTTACATCTTCAGAATATCCAACAAATATGCACTTTTCACTTTTAGGCTGCAATGCTTTCCGTTTTTCATCCGGAATGTGAGCCCATGCTTCACTACCAAACACACGGAAGCGACTTACATCAGGTTTAGTTTTACTCCATGCTTCTTCCGGTGTTATACCTTGTAATGCTTTAGTGGGGGTGCGATTAACTATGTAATTTGCACAATTAATGGCTTCAGCCCAAAATTGAAGACTTAGTCCCTTAGATTGGATCATACAATTAGCCATTTCTTTTAAAGTGCGGTTCTTCCGCTCAGCTACACCATTTTGTTGTGGTGTATATGGAACAATGTGCTGTTGTTGGATGCCTTGTTCAGTGCAGAAAGTAGTGAACTGTTTGTTAACATATTCTCCTCCATTGTCAGATCTTAACTTAATAATTTGATGACCAGATTGTTTTTCAACAAGGGCCTTGTAGGCCAAGAACATGTTAAATACTTTGCTCTTAAGTTTTGGAAATAAACCCAAGTGCATCTGGTGTAATCATCAATGAAAGTTAAGAAATATTTGAAACCAGAAAAGGAAGCAGATGGAATAGGACCACACAAGTCACTATGCACAAGCTCCAAGGGAACCGAGGCGTGCCAAGAGGCACGTTTGTCAAAACTGTCCCGATGATGTTTTTCGAGTACACAACCAGAGCAAACACCATCTCTGCAAGATACCATCGGAAGACCTGTCACCATATTTTCTTTACATAGTTGTTGCAATGAGCGATAATTTAACTGACCAAATCGCTCATGCCAAAGTTTGCTCAAGTTATCACTATGAGCAACAAAACTTGAAGGGAAAGGTGATGACCCAAAGTTGTTAAACTTGTACAACCTAGTAATATCATCAACAATTCCGGTAGCTAGGACCTATTGAGGATCTTTAAAATCCTTGATTACAACTTGGTGAGGTGTAAAGGTCACAGTTTTACCTTCACCAGAATGAGTGATCTGATAGACTGATAACAAATTGCAGGAAATTCTTGGAACACATAGTACATCACTAAAATGACCATTATCTACTGGAACTATTCCAGCTTCTACAACACTTAGAGATCTATCATCACCAACAAATATTTGTTTGGTGTTACATTCATGCATAGTAGAAAAGATGGCTTGATCCTTAGCCATATGATAAGATGCTCCAGAATCAATGAGCCATTCATTTGAAGTAGAAGAAGAAGATGCATTATAAGAATAACTAGAAGCACAAAGTGCATGTCCATGAGAGGCAGATTCTGAAGGCGAATCTAGGCTGATGTGGTGCTTCTTCATTGCTGCTTCCAAGGCTGCCATCTTCTTGAAACACTTAGATTCATCATGATTATCTTTCCCGCAATAATTGCAATGACGCTCAGTCTTCTTGCCTTTTGGCTTGGATCCTTTGTCATTTTTTAAAGAAGGAGTTGACTGAGAGGGTTTTGGACCCTTGTTTGACTTATTATTGCAAAAATTTTGTTTCTTGGGAGGCTTGGACTTTTCTTTCTGTTGGGACAATAAGGCTTTCCCAGATGTATCTGCATTGTTGATTATTCCAAGATGAATGAGTTTATCTTGTTCCCTAATCAAAGAATCACAAAAGGATTCAAGACTAGGCTTTTGATAGCTAGCTGTATTCAAGGATGCTTTCATGGAGTAAAATGTAGATACAAAAACAGAATATGCAGGTCCAAGTTTGGAAAGAATATGATAAATGCATTGTTTGTCTTCCCTCTCAATCTTACATTCTGCACATAAGAGCTTAAGAGTTTTGTACTTAGATAAATAATCTTGAATGCATGAAAATTCACTTGGATTTAAAGAAATCAACTCATTTTCGAGTTGGTGACCTCGAATTTCATTGTGTTTACCAAACACAGATTCCAACTTGTCCCAAGCAGCATTAGGTTCATCAATTCCAGATATGTGGAATCGCAAATTAGTAGAGATTGACATCCCAATCAATCCACGAGCTTCATCGCATCTATTTGCCCATTTTATTTTCTTATCATCATCAGTGGGTTCTTTTTCTTTCCCTGTGGTAATTCTGAAAAGTCCCCTACTTCGTAGAACATCCTCCATACGATATTTCCATGATAAATAGTTGGAACCGTTAAGTAGAATATCACAATGGGCGGCCATATTTATAAATTAATGGCTGTAAAAGAAGAAACCAATAGTCTGTATGTGAAGAGCTCAAAAAAATAGGTGGTTTTAAAAAAAACGACACTGAAAACTGACTCTGTATGATGAAGTTATGCTTGAACAAAGAAACTGTTGAAGATGTCCCCAATAGTGACGTGGCAGCTAGAGAATGTCCAGCAAAAAAAAGAACCCCCCTCTTCCCAAGATGAACCTTTTGACAATCACTTTACAAGAAAGTTGCTTTAAGTGAATCACTTTTGTAAAATAAGTGATTTCACTTTACAATGATATTACTTTTAAATAGTGCAACAATAAAAAAACTTAAGTGACTCACTTGTATTTTTATTTTTTATTATTTAAGTGAGATGCACTTTTACAATAAAGTAACTTGAAATTAGAAATTGCATGCACTTTTTCTTTTAAAAGTAACTTCATAAGACTTGAAATCAATACCTATTAAGGAATAAAGCAACTTTGAACCAAGTGAGCTAGATTAAAAGGTATGTAAAATATGGGAACGAGGAAGGGGGCTTTCTTTTCTTTTATTTTCTTTTTTTTTTTTTACTCTTCTTGCTCGGTTTGCGTGCTTGCCCTTTTTCCTGCAAAACAAACCACAAAACGAAACAAAAAAAATTTCCACACTTGTGGATTTAGATCTTGTTAGCTTGCCCGGAAAGTCTACGTTTTCTCTCTGTTTCTGATTTGCCGAGATCGCGCAAGGTGCACGGCAAAGAGCATACGCAACCGAGAAAAACCCTTTCCCTTTCTGTTTCTGATTTGCCGAGATCGCTCAAAGTGCACGGCAAAGAGCATACGCAGATGGGAAAGCAACAATCCGAACCCAAAAAATCTAACAGTAAAAAAAAATGAAATATGAGATTTTTTTTTTTTTTAAATGAAATAAAAAAATGCGTCACTGTAACATTATACCTTCAGATCTAATGAAATACGCGTTTCTGGAACAACCGGGAACCGTTTTCGATCAAACGAAAACTATTTTCCAATGGAAACGACACTCCGAACGCAATGGAACACCTCCCACAGCCCAGAAATGCACAGAAATACTAGAACTAGAAACCCTTTCGAGTTTCAGCAACAGCAGTTCAAGATCTAGATCATAACCGGAAGCGACACTTCATAAAAGCTATGATACCATGTTCGAGTACACAGGGTACTACCAAAGGACCGAACACCAAGAGAAACCACTTCACACAAACAGATCACCGATCAACACACCGATGTTTTGATGTGGTTTAAACCCTCTTGAGGGAAACACTCCACGGCCCCGGCCAAATAGCTTCTACGGGACAATTTATTATGCAAAGAAAGAAAGTTACAAATGAGCTTCTCATAATCGATCAACTAAACAATGACCCTCCATGCTCTTTAAATAGAGATCATGGACCAATTGGGTGTTAATCCACGGATCAAGGTTAGGTTTGATCTAAGAGAAGTTGAGCCGTCGGATCACTCTATGTCGGAAACATATCATGACCGTCGGATTAAGTATTTACAAATGCATACTAATGCATACTAAAGAAACACACTATCCCTAATGGATATATTACACAAGTTGATCTTAACTAACTCCTAAGTGTCTAAATATCCTAACAGTGATGATGAGTACGGTGCATGTTATTGCATTATTTGACCCTGAGTTACCCTAATGGAACCTAAGTGGCCTATTTGGAAACTAAGAGACCATAATAAATCCTAAATGACCCTGATGGCATATGATTGTCCCTATGCCATTTGAGTGACTCTAACGACGTGTTAATGATGATGTTGTTGCATCCTGAAAATGATAAATACACTACAATAAAAAAGGTCATTGGTGAGGGTGATGCCTATGACGAACATTTAAGGGTCATCACCAATGTTCCATATGATGACAGCCCTTAAAAAATCATCATTATAAATGCCTTTTGAGATGGTCCTTTAAGTTTCATCACCAAATCCCTTTTCAGTGACACTTTTGGTGAGGGTTGTTAAAGGCCCGTTGCTAATTCTCTCTTTGGTGACACTTCTAGTGACGATCTTTTATTGGTCCTCACCAAAACTCTTCTTAGTTACTTTTGGTGACTGTAGAAAAAAATTTGTCACCATTGATCATTCTAATGATTTTTCAATGACTCTATGTGACTGTATCTATATGTTTTGACAAAATATAGTGGTTTAAGGCCACTTCTATGGAGTCTTTGTCATTATGTGTCCAAGGTCATAGTGGTTAGAGTCAATCAATTTCTTAATAAGTTAGTGTGTCTATGGTATTAGGTGCAATATCACTTATTTTTGGTGGTTAAGTGTGATAGTTATGAGTATCAATTATGTCCATGTGTTAAGTGTGACATTTATGAATATCACTTATTGCTTCCACTACTTTTACATTCAATATTTTTCTGTAATTCTACTGCCATGTTTGCACCATCCAATATATTCTCATGAGAACAAATGCTAATAACTTTTGAATTGTTTGTTAGGCGTTATTGACAATCCGAAACTTATAATTATGTCTCCTACTTATTTTACTTGTCATTTGACAATTGGATCAAAATTAATCTCACTTACTTTGTCAGAAATGATGTTAAGGTTGGGGTTTTTGACAGCTTCACTACATGTGACACTATCCATTCTTTGTTCATTAGACACTATACTTTTATTAGTTTCTTTTTCACTTATGTTAACAATTAAATGCCTTCCATTTTGATAAACATAATAATTTCCATCAAAATGATGTTTACCTATTGTTTCTTCAGTTCTTTTCTTTGTTTCTTCAATGTTATCAGTGGCATGATGATTTTCACCATAAACCCAACAACACCATAAACACATTTCCAGTGGCCATATTTTCACCATAAACACAACATATTCACAAATATTTATTTTATAAATAACTTAATTCAATTGTTTTCATTCAAATAAATGCTCATGGTCAATTTGTGGGGTTTTACACCACAATCACAATAAATTCAATTACTTCTTTTTATATTGTTTAAATGAATAAACTCACAATATTCATTTATGAGGTTTTGAACCAAAAGCACAACAAATTCGCAAATAAATATGATGTAAATAACGCAATTTAGTTATTTGTTTTTAATATTATTTAAGGAAATAAATACCTATGATTCTTAATATTGACAAATAATTAAAGCCAACTATTTTTAATTTATTACTATTATAAAATATTAATAAAAGTGATTTTAATTGAAATTTGATTATTTGATATGGTATATTTTTATTGATCTTTTTAAATTTCTTGATTGATATTAGCATCATTATTACACATTGAGCACAAGACATGTGTCCCAAACCCTTGGACATGTTCAAGGGAGGAAACCTCTACCTTGGGCCCTAAAAGAAGCTTTGAGGAATCTAGGACCAGAAGTATGATCAAACACTTGTATTTGTAAGAGTATTGATAATGTTTATGTCTGGACATTAATTCCATTATAAGGTTTTGATCACTAGTGACAATTCTACTCACCCTTCAGCTAGTCAAGAGAAGAAACCTAGTCCTTCACCTAAATGAATATTCTATGCATGTAGGGATGATAACGATTTATTGAGCAAAAAAAATGATTTTTTGAGAAGATCTATGGTCTTATAATAGGGATAATGGGGGGGTGGAGGAAATAAAACTAAGTATAAGTATTCAAGGAATATACATGATTAAGGGAGGAAACACATGCATTATCCCTTAGAGTAAACCTTTAGGCATAGAATTTTAACTAGTATACTTCGAACCAAAACATAAGAACTCCTAAGGGTATCCTTGGCCTAATATTTGGGGTATTAATGTAACTAAGAGGTTTTACACACTATATATGGGCATTTGGTCCCTTAACATCTTTGAGGGAGGAAACCTAGGCCTTAGTCCCAAATAAAATATTCATGTGCATCCAAGGCCAAATACAATAACTCGAAACTTCCATAATATTTTGCTAGTATATATGGATCTTAGGTATTTTTATAATATCATATGAGGAAACATGGTCCTTAGACTCAAATGGAATGTTTAAAACACGCCCATGAAGTCCCAACACTATCCTTGGCATTTGAGTGTTCATATAAGTGACACTTGGTATGAGAACTTTAGACATAGTCATGGGAGGAATCACGCCAATTAGGCCCTAACGGAAGGTTTTAGGCATCTCGACCTCAGATAAATGACTCAAACTATTACATAGGAGATAATGCACTGTATAGGATATCACTAATATTAAAGTGGGATGTGGGTGGAAATATATGATTTTGTGCACTGGGGATGGGTCTTAGAAAATGGTCGGGAAAGAAATCGAAAGAAATGTACCCTAACATAATATTATTGAGGTAATGGGAAATGACTAAGGCCATGAACCATAACATACACCCTTTAAATTCGATATTTGGCATAAAATTCAGATATGGCCACAATCAAGAGATTTCAAGGCCTTGACAAGAGTCATAGGAGGAAATTAATAGTCTTGTGTAGGTGTCCCAAGGCCTTGGTAATTATATTACAAGCAATAATACCATGAATTTATCCCTAAACAAATCATTAAGGCATCTATATCCATTGAGGTAGTATGTATCTACGCCTATGGCCCTGGACATGTGATCAATGGAGGAGACCTAAATCATAATCTCTAAAGGAATATTCTAGCCATCCATGGCTAAGAAGGTTTCCTCTAACACTAACAACCACACATGTCTTCTCGAGAGTATCGTTAGCCTATTATTGAGGATGTTGGTGTCATTAGGTGATTTTGAGTAGTATGTAAATATCTTAGCTCCTTGGGAGTGATGTTCTAAGGAAGAGGACCATGCATTTAGTAAGAAATAAATCATTGAGGCATTGAAAGCCATGAATAATTCCTCAAATCACCATGCATGACTTCCTAAGAAGGATAAGAAGGTTTACTCCACCAACCACACATGGCTCCTAAGGGTATAATTGGCCTACGATTAAGGATGATGATTCCATTAGCTGGGTTTGAGAAATATGTGTGTTTCTTGATACCATAGGGATGACATTCTAGAGGAAATAACATGCATATGGCCATAAAGAAACCATTGTGGCATTGAAAACCATGAGTATCCATGTCTTGGGGACTTGGGGCTTGGACATGGTCATGGGAGGAGGCATGAAGCTTCATACCTAAAGGAACCTTCTAGCCATCTAGGACTAAGAAGGTTGTCTCCACAAACCACACATGGAATTTTGAGGGTATCATTGGCCTATGATTTACGATGGCAGTGCCATTGGGTGGTTTTGAGAAGTATGTACATGTATCAGGGTGTTGGGAATGAATTCCTAGAGAGGAAGACCATGCGTTTGGACCTAAAGAAATAATTGAGGTATTCAGAGCCATGGAAAATTCCTCGAATCACCATACATGGATTTTTAGGGGTATCTATGGAATTATGTATCTAGGTCTTACAGCCTTAGGTACTTCGACATGCTCACTGGAAGACAACTAAACATAGGGCCCTAAAGGAATATTCTAGAAATCCATGGACAATAAGGTTTCCTCCACCAACCACACATGATATCTTAAGGGGACGTTGTAACGTCCCTAGTTCGACCCCATTGCATTAAAATGTAAATGATGTAAAATTGTTA
Source organism: Larix kaempferi (assembly GCA_027924585.1). Taxonomy (NCBI): domain Eukaryota; kingdom Viridiplantae; phylum Streptophyta; class Pinopsida; order Pinales; family Pinaceae; genus Larix; species Larix kaempferi. Next base: position 875,678 of record BSBM01001239.1, read on the forward strand.
TAAAATCATGGTGAGGAGCTCAAGGCCAAGGCCCCACCACCGATTTATTAATGCATATGGTTTACATGCTAGCTATGCACATTGGAATTGTAAATATGCATTCTAATAAAATACCCACAACTAGCTATGCAATGCAACAAGAGATTGTTCGGATATCCACATCATCATTTTCAGGACCTTGCATGCAATTAGGGTTTGCATGCAAATTATAGGGTTTGCATGCATCCCAGTCACCAGGTTGATACCTCCAGCACCTTACCCACTTCATTCTAGCACCCAGGAGCTCCTTCCATCATATTTTTAGCCCTCCTAGTCATGAAGGCACCCACTTCTCACCTACTGCCAGATAAGGGCACACTTCTTCACCTACCACTTCAGTTACACTCAGTTAGCTCCGATTCTCCTTGATTTGAGGCTAGTTTCACTCCCGACTGACTGTTTCACTCCGTTGGACCTCCAGATTGACTAGATGACTTGTTCTGACTTCAGTTAAGCCTCCCATGCGCCCTCAACTGAGTCTCCTTCCCTATATCAGTGCTACACACTTCAGTTACACTTGTTACACTCAGTTAGACTCAGATTGACACCTGGATGACTGGTTCTTGTGCATTGATGAACACCACTAATTGATGATGAGGAATCCTAGTTGGAGCCAAGCTACACCATTCAGTAATTCGAATGAACTCCTTAGTCAATTCGAATTGCTCACTCATTGTCAGATGATTGTATTGTAATTATTCACCCTTATTGGGATATTGAGCACTGATGCATGTTTTGCACAGTTTTACACCATATTTTCTATGTTCATCTATTGTGATTGATTTACTTGTTCATTAAATCTGTTGTGACTAATTTTACATGGTATCAGAGCCATTGCAGGGACAAGATCTCTTTTCTACAGGTGTTCTACAAGGAGATTTGAGTGAATTTACTCAAAATTACAAAAATTTTGGCATGAAAGATCTCAAGAGCATTCGCTCCTGTGCATGCAAAGCTTAAAAATACTTCCAATACCACTCCAAAAGCTTGAGTTTACACATCAATCATGGAGTTGATACATTGGACCCATCCAACATTGCTTGATCTCTAATCCTAGGTGTGATGCAACTCTAAAAGGGTGGATTGTTCGACCTTACTGTTCTTGGTTTCATTGTGATTTGCAGGTTATTGTCTCCATCAATTGCATTTGCTACCTTACTTTTGCAAGCCTTTCTACATCAAAGTGCACTCGCTCCTAGCAATGGAATACTCTTCTTCAAAGCCTATCCTCACCCCTTTCAATTATTTTGATTGGAAAGATGATATGGAGATCATATTACATTCAAAAGGTTACTATAGAGTCACTATTGGTCTTGAATTGGAGCCAAACACCTTGTTAGAAAGAACCAAACACTACAACAAGCTTGATGAAGCTTATGGTCTTCTTTGTCTCTCCATCTCCAAAGATCTTCACTTCCATCTCAACGGATTGAAGACTCCAAAAGAAATATGGGAGCAACTTGAAACACTTTTTGGCAAGCAGGACGAGCTTAGGGCTTTTCAATTAGAGAATGAATTGATTGCTCTTAGTCCTGAGAATTTTGAGACCATCAATGAGTTTTTCACAAAATTCAAGCAATTGACATTGTAGTTGAAGAACAGTGGAGTTATCAAAGAGGTTAAGCAATTGATCCTCTCTATTCTCACCAAGCTTGGTAAAGACTATTCGGTATTTGTCTCTACTTTCAATTTCGGTCAGCTAACTACCCAAAATTGGAAGATGCCTACCTTGAATGCCTTCATTGATTCCGTCACAAAAGAGCATGATAAGTTGATTCAATTAGGATCCATAAACTCCAAAGATTCATCCCTATTTGTTCAAGGACCCAAGAATTCGAATGGTAAAGGAAAGCAAAATAAAGAGAAGCCCAAATTTGAACCTCACAAGCAAAGAGAGAAAGGCAAGCAGGCGGATGCACCATCCAGTTCGAAGTTCAAGCAAAAGGATAAAGAGGGTAAGGAAAAATCTAAATGTACTTATTGCAACCGTGGCTTTCATCCCGAAATTTCATGCATGAAGAAGACTATAGATCAAATGTACCTCCTTTTGGAAAAGAATAACATAACTCTTCCTGACGGTGCAAGGAAGAAGGATAGGAATGATGATCATGAAAGAGGACAAGCACTCATGGCAACTGTTTCGAAGCCCACTACTCTCTTGATAGATTCAGGTGCATCGAATCATATGGCTACAAATATTGATTCTTTTTCTTCTTTCGATCCAAACAGCTCCATCCCCATCCATTTGGGAGATGACTCAAAAATTTCTTCGAAGGGCAAAGGTACAATCCTTGTTGATCATGGAATCTTTCAGAATGTTCTCTATGTGCCTTGCTTGGCTTCAAATCTTCTTTCTGTGTATCAAATGACACACACCGGTGAACTGAAGCAAGTTACATTGAGCCCTAATACAGTTGAAATTTCTGATATCAAAAGTGGAAGACTTATTGTAGTCGGAAAGGTGAACCACACTACAAAATGCTATGAGTTTTCACACTTTAATCCGCTTGCAAAGCCCACTGCTCTTCGCACACATGGTAATGAGGTTAGTAGGATTTGGCATGAAATATTTGGACATCTTAATTATAAGTATTTGCTGCTGTTATCAAACAAATCCATGGTAGATGGTCTTCCAAAACTCCGTTCCTCGAAGGAAATATGCACTGGTTGCATTATTGGGAAGCACCCCGAGCACATGTTCGACCGTGGAAAAGCTAGCAGAACTTCTATAGTTTTGGGGCTGATACATTCCGATATTAGTGGTCCACTTCACCATATGTCATTAAATGGTTCAAGGTATGTTTTGACATTTATTGATGATCTTTCCCGCTTTACATGGGTATTTTTTCTCAAAAACAAGTCAGAAGTGCTTGGAAAATTCAAGGATGTTAAGGCTTCTGTTGAGACCGCCACTGAGAACAAGATCAAAGCTCTTAGATCTGATAATGGTAGAGAATATATCAAGGCCTAGTTTCTGCAACTTTGTGCTGAAAGTGGAATTCAGATCCAACATACAGTTCCCTACACACCCCAGCAGAACGGTGTAGCAGAAAGGAAAAATCGATCACTGAAAGAGATGGCTACTTGCATGATTGAATCAAAAAGTTTGGCTGCAAATATTTGGGCTGAAGCAATCAATGTTGCTGCATAAATTTAGAACCAAGTTCCACATTCATCCATGAAAGGTATGAGTCCTTTCGAAGCATTCTTTGGTCACAAACCGGATATGTCAAATTTGAGAGTTTTTGGCTCTACTGCATGGGCTAGAATTCCTTCTAAGAAGAGACAAGATTTGGATCCACAAAGTATTGAGTGCCTACTAATAGGATATGGGGAAGAATAAAAGGCATATAAACTCATGGATATCAGATCCAAAAAGATATTCATAGAGCGCAGTGTGCAATTTGAAGAACCGCTTCAAGAATTGCAACTAGTCAAGGAAGAAACTGCCGTTTCACCGCCTTCACCAGAAGAAGATCCGAGCAGAGATAATGAAGGTATTAGTTCTGATATTTCTGATATTTTAGCAGCACATGATGATCATGAAATATCAAGTTCAGAATCTGACCATTATGATCCTCCTCAGTTACCAAAGTGGGCCCAAAACACTCTTCAATCTGCTGGTTTGAACCTTGAAAATCCTACTGATCCAAGACAAACAAGAGCAGACTTTCAAAGAGAAGGTATGGCTCTTTCTATTTCTGATCCATTACTTCCTGATATTTTTTATTTGATGACTGGTTCAGATCCCACAACATACTATCATGCCCACCGAGATCCGAGATGGCAAAGTGCCATGGATGAAGAGTACAGTTCTCTTCAAAAGAACAATACATGGGAGCTAGTTTCTCTTCCTCCTGGAAGAAAATTAGTCCAATGTAAATGGGTCTACTGAACGAAAGTTGTTGCTGATGGCTCTGTAAAAAAATACAAAGCAAGGTTGGTGGAAAAAGGTTTCTCCCAAGTCCAAGGAGTGGACTACACTGAGACCTTTGCACCGGTTGCAAAGATGGATTCCATCCACCTAGTTTTGGCAATTTCCGCATCCAAGCACTGGGAAGTGCACCACATGATGTGAAGAGTGCTTTTCTACATGGAGATATTGCTGAAGAGGTATATACGTAGCAGCCAGAAGGCTACACATCAGATCCATCATTAGTTTGCAGATTGAAGAAATCTTTGTATGGGTTAAAACAGGCCCCAAGAGGTTGGTATGCAAAGATGGACTCCTTCCTTCTTTCTCAGAATTTCAAAAGATTCAAATCTGATCCGAATGTGTACCTATAGCAAGTTAAAGGTAATTTTTTGCTTATTGTACTTTATCTTGATGATCTTCTCATTACTGGTAGCACTCTTACTTCAATAAACAAGCTGAAAACTGCCTTAAATCTAGCTTTTGACATGAGCAATTTGGGCTTGTTGAGTCACTTTTTGGGCTTGGAGATAGCTCAAAATTTTGATGGGATCACTATATCTCAGCAAAAGTATGCTTCCGACCTGTTATTGAAGTTTAATATGGCTGAATGTAAGGCAGCCCCATTCCCATTCCTCTCAGGAATCAATCTTGAGGAGGGAAATTCTACACCGCTTGCAGATTGCACTATGTATCGACAGTTGATTAGTTCACTACTTTACTTGACACACTCAAGGCCTGATATTTCATATGCCGTGAGTGCCATGTCAAAGTATATGAAGCAGCCCCATGAGCTTCACTGGTGGGAAGCCAAGCAGATCTTGCAGTATGTGCAAGGTACGAAACATTTTGGCATACATTATGCTGCAGATTATGAGCTTGATTTCATTGGTTTTACTGATTCAGATTGGGCAGGTGATAGCATTGATCGGAAGTCCACTTCCGGTTATGTTTTCATGATTGGTCATGGCCCTATTTGCTGGTCCAGCAAAAAGCAGGCAGCCATTGCACTTTCTTCAGCAGAGGCAAAGTATCGAGGAGCAGTCAATGCCTGCATTCAGGCAGTTTGGTTGCAGGGTATTCTTTCCGAGTTTGGTTTTGGTGGCACTACTTCGACTGTCCTCTTTTGTGACAATCAAAGTGCTATCAAGATCTCCACAGATCCAATTTAGCGGAAGAGGACCAAACACATTGAGATTCATATGCACTACATTCGAGAGTTGGTGCATGATCGCACCATCATTTTGCAATATTGCCCTACTGATGAGCAAATTGCAGACATCTTCACCAAGAGCTTCACTGAGAAGAAGTTCTCTTACCTCCGTTCACTGTTGGGGGTGAGTTCCATCATGGTGGAGACAGATTGATCCATTATTATGTTCTTAGGTTGAGGGGGGGCTTTCTTCCCACTAGGTTTTCCCTCTTTCCTCACTTAGCTTATTTTCAACATTTTTTTTTGGATTATTGTATTGGGGTGACCTTTGGTCTTAGTAACCAGGGCCCTACATTTTTTTTTACACATCATAGTCTAGCTTAAGGGGGGGTGTTAGGATATCCACATCATCATTTTCAGGACCTTGCATGCAATTAGGGTTTGCATGCAAATTCTAGGGTTTGCATGCATCCCAGTCACCAGGTTGATGCCTCCAGCACCTTATCCACTTAATTCTAGCACCCGGGAGCTCCTTCCATCATATTTTTAGCCCTCCTAGTTAGGAAGGCACCCACTTCTCACCTACTTCCAGAGAAGGGCGCACTTCTTCACCTACCACTTCAATTACACTCAGTTAGCTCCGGTTCTCCTTGATTTGAGGCTAGTTTCACTCCCGACTGACTGTTTCACTCCATTGGACCTCCAGATTGACTAGATGACTTGTTCTGACTTTAGTTAAGCCTCCCATGCACCCTCCATTGAGTCTCCTTCCCTATATCAGTGCTACACACTTCAGTAACACTTGTTACACTCAGTTAGACTCAGATTGACACCTGGATGACTGGTTCTTGTGCATTGGTGACCACCACTGATTGATGATGAGGACTCCTAGTTGGAGCCAAGCTACACTATTCAGTAATTCGAATGACCTCCTTAGTCAATTCAAATTGCTCACTCATTTCCAGATGATTGTATTGTAATTATTCACCCTTATTGGGATATTGAGCACTAATGCATGTTTTGCACAATTTTACACCATTATTTCTATGTTCATCTGTTGTGATTGATTTACTTGTTCATTAGATATGCTATGAATAATTTTACAGAGATGGGGGCATGATTTTACAAGGAATTGGGAGGGAAAGCATTCAAACCCTTGAGCCAATGAAGTCAAGCCAAGTGTCAATGAGAGAACCCATCAACCATCAACCACCCATGTTGACTTTGGTGCCCAATCATTCATTCCTCCCAAGAGTTGGGTGAAGTAGTTAATGCCTTGGGGATTGGGGAGGTATGGCTATCCAAATTCATGTATGGGAAAGCCATCAACCTGGGAAATCGGGACTTTTTCCATCCCGGTTTTCACCATTTCCTGTATTTTTCCATGCCTGGGAGCTTGTTTTTATATTGCATAGTGGCTGAGAGGAAGCCATCCATGATTTTTGGGGTTATGGAGGTCGTTCCTGTCCATGAAATGCCCATGAGTGTTTTCTGAAAACAATTCTGCTCTCCTGGGGTTGACTTCCCATCCCTCCATTTCGTTTTGGTTGCCCACGTTTTTCTAAACTGGTAGAAACCCCATCTTTGGGCATCTCACTGTAAAAACATTTCTTCATGCCCAGCACTTATACTTTTGCTGTTATGTGTATCCTCGTTTTGGTTTGAACCTATGAGCAAGAAATTTGGAGTGGTAGTGGACAGAATTGGCTTGATAAACCTAGTGGGGAAAATAACCTCTCAAGAAGATCAAGAGGGTTGGCTACTCTTCTATGCACACCTTGGACACTCTAGATTGGAAGGTATGGCCTGAGGGACTGTGCATTGGTGAAGGGAATACTTCCTTGAGTGGGGTGTGTAGGCATTGTGGGTGCCAAGCTAGATAGATCTTGTAGAGGTATCCATGGCTCTGTGCTTGAGCTCACTAGCTTATCAATTCTTCCTTTCCATTTCCTAGCAGCCTAATAAACCCAATTGTAGATTGGCTTGGCTCAATTTGGCGTATGTTTCGCTATGTGTGAGTCTGTTGTTCCCTGGTTCCTTATAGAAATCATGCCCAACTCGGGGGTGGCAGTTGTATCAAGAGATTGATAAGCACAACTGGCCTATGGTTGGGTGGAATGTTGCAGTTGCATAGCTGGTTGCTCGGGACTACTTTGTTGAAGATAAGTACTCTCATGTGTTTAAATTCTGCAATGTATTTATTCAATGAATGACATGAATGTCTTGAATGTATTATGGATGTGTACTAGAATTTAATTCTGTTGTGTTTTCAAATATTTATGCATTGCATATGTCCACCTTCATTTTATATGCATGTTTGTTTACTAAGTATGGGGCTAGATGTCCCAGATTTAGAGTCATGTTCCCTCCCATGCTGGTATGATGGGAGGGGACTTGACAGATTGGTATCCGAACCCATGGTTACAACACTGAGGCTGTTGGGCTGACATCCACACAACAGATTAGGAAAATATGATTTTGTGTGTTGTGCATGAGGCATGTTGTTGTGTGTTGGTTGTTGTTTGTTGTTAATTGTTGTGCATATGAGATAATGCATCATATGCTTGAGGCCTTGATTAATTGCGACTCCTTGTCCCTTGGATGTCCATGATGCTTCGAATGCATGAAATTGAATGTTGGGCATGGTTGGTATGAGTTTTTGTGTGTTAATTTCATGATTGAAAGCCTGAACAGTTGGTTGTTACAGCCCCATATCTTAATGATGTTTGCTAATTACAATTAACCAACATTTATGTGGCTGATTGATGGTTTTCGGAAGCGAGGAAAGCTTGCGAATTATGCCCTTATGCTCATGAGTTTTCCTTGCCCATGCTTGTTGGGTGCTTGAAGATTGATTGTGAATCCATTGGTTGGATTGTTGAATTTGAAATGAAAAGAAAATCCCTTTTCAAAGATGCAATTTCTTGGCATTCTTTCACTGTTCTACTATATGTGAACTAGGATCTGTAAGTAGCTCACCTTTGTAAGAAAACAAAGGACATATTTCAAGAAGAGAACTCTAATTGTCTTTGAAAATTTTGCAAAATTTTTCTAACTATTTTTGAAGTTTCTGAGCGTGCAGCGCGGCGGCGGCAGCTTTAAGGATAAAATCTGCAATGCACGCGGCGCGGCGACGGCAGTTTTAAGGATAAAATCTGCGATGCATGCGGCGCGGCAGCGACAATTTTAACGCTAAAATATGCGATGCACACAGCGTGGCAGTTTTAAGGATAAAATCTGCAATGTGCACGGTGCAGCGGCGCCAGTTTTAAGGATAAATCTGCGATGCGTGCGGCGTAGTGGCGCCAATTTTAACGCTAAAATATGCGATGCGCGTGGCACGGCAGTTTTAAGGATAAAATCTGCGATGCACGTGGCGTGGCGACGGCAATTTTAAGGCTAAAATCTGCGATGCACGCAACACGGCGGCAATTTTAACGTTAAAATCTGCGATGCGCGTTGCGAAAATAACGATAAGATCTGCGACACCAGCGACCATTTTACCCTTAATATTTGCGCCAAACGGGGAAAAGTAATGGGAGTAGTAAGAAAACGCTGATGAAAGGGAAATATCTCACCTTAAACCATTTATGTTTATAACATAATAATTGTATGCTTGGAAAATATCATGAACAAATGTTATACACATGAATACATATATTGAATTTCTACTTTGTGAGAAGATCATAGCTAATGATTGCTTGTGTGCATGGTAGAGAGCCCATGAAATTGGATCAGCTATGATGTGGAAGAGGAAATTCCATGCTACAATGAGGGATTGGAAAGGGAGAATTCCTTAACCCCTATTTTGCTATCATATTTATAATTATGAAATTGTCATGCATATAAACTATGGCATAGGAATGTTGAAAATGCAAAGAGATTCCATAGATGAAATGAATATGCACCATATGGCATATTAACAAACATTGCATAGTGCATGTGAAAGTGTTTGTGCATGAATAGGACATTGCATATTGGTAAAATAGTGAGGTTTCACATATGCAATGAGCCAATTGAGATAATTATGGTGGTTGCTAATAATTAGTTGTGTCTGCATTGGTTGTAGGACAAATACAATCAAAACACGGCTAAAGAAGTCGATGACGTTGTTACACGTGACCAACGACCTTAGGAAGAGAGGATGGTGCAACAAGTCCGTGATCATGATGTTGGAAAAAGGACTGAGTAGCCTTGGTAAGAGGCCAATTGATCAGGTAACATCAAGCGATGTTAATAACAGCCATGCAGGTAATGGTTATTTGTGCTTAATTGCATGAATGTTGAAAGAGGATTTGGTGAGATCCCTTCAACTCAGATTAAACTATGTTGATTTAGTTTGCATATGGTATTGAGTACCAAATGGGAATTTTAACCTACCGAGTATGGTGAGGTATGGGTAAGTAAAGGCAATGATCCTTACACCCTATAATTGCTTAGAAATCTCAATGCATTCATATGAAATTATGTCATGCCATGATGGTTGTGAGTTTAACAACCAAAGCAAGTGAGGACTTATGGCCCTTTCATGGTACTACATGGTTAGGCCATAATATGTTTGAATGCATAGTACTCATAAATTAATGTAGGGTTGTATTGAGGAGATGTGCATTAAAATATTATGTACAATCTTGTGGTTATACATTGAGTGATTGCACACTAACAGATTATGTGAGTGATGTAAAAGTGCATGCATATGTATAGGTGCACATGTTGAGATGCATTGTGTGAATGCATGATTGTGGTGTATGTTTCATTACAACTAGATAATAGATGAAATGGTGGACTATTGTTAATCCTAATACCATTTCATGAGCTTCTATGAATGCAGGGGAAAGACTGCATGAAGAAGGTAGACATGTGATGGGCTACCAGAGTGCTCTATTGGAAGGACAGAATTGCATGGATAATGTGACTGTGTCTTGCAATTTTATTGTGACAATGATACATATATAGGAATGTATATATTTCATTGCATTTAAAATGTTAACAACTGAAGATGTTTGAATTATTGAGTGTTATAATTCCGAGATCACTTCAGTGACTGTTGTAGCAATGAAAGGATTATATGCATAAAATACTCACAACGTGTTTGGCTGATTGAAGTTTTAGATTCCAGGTAGAAAAGTCTTACGTATGGCAATGAAGATAAGTCCATAGTAGGGACCGGGATCTACCATGTGTAGAAGCCAAGGGTTATGAGAAGATTTTCATGGGTGTAACTTATGCATGAAACAAATCTGAAAATTTTATGGTTTATAAATTTGTGAGAATAATCCCATGGTGGTAAATCTAATTTCTGTAGGAAATCAGATTTACAAATTTCAGATTTGAGAATCGCTTATAATTGCTAATCACTGTTTGGCTATTTGATAAATGTACCAGGAAGACACATTGCAGGAAGACCAAGAGTGATGGCCTACAAAAGCCAAACTAGATGGGAAAGACCCCATGCTTTGGAAATGGGTTTTGGGTGAAACAACATTGATAATATCTCAGCCAAACCACATGTCGGTAAACCATGAGAGTGAGATGGTAAAGCTATGCCCAGAAGGCATGTGAGATACATCTACAAAATGAATGAGTATTCTTTGACCCTAGACACGAACATGCATGTCTAAATTATTAGGGTTAATATGCAGAGCATGCTCTATCTTATTTATATCATTGTAGACTGCTTGAGTATGATTAGGGCCTACATGGTGCACATCGGAAAGGGGGTGCACACCTTTTCTGGTGCTGGGTCATGATAGGGTTTTCAATATTGACTACACCCTAAGGGAATGGATGCATTCCTGGTGTTTCAATACTTGATAGTGAATGATATGGATTATGGTTACAAAATTGAACAGCAATACTGATGAGCTTGCTTATCCTTCTTGTGCTATCAGCTTACACAGATGCACTCTGGTGTTGCATGTAAAAGGAAAAGTTAAGAAGGGTGCTCGAGAGGACTGTACAGGCAGTGGTAACCTTTCTACGCTCACACTAAAAGACACTAGAAGAGATGGATAGGCCTGAGGAGCTGTGTTGCATAAAAGGGGTATCATCCTTGTGTAGTGTGAGTGGGTATTGTGGGGCCATGCTAGCCTGCAGTCAAGTGAGTCACCTATGGAGTTCCTGGAGGGAACCACTGGTTTCATAAGAGAAGGAGCCACGTAATCATATTATGTTGTTCATATTGCCTGATAAACCTAGTCGATGTACTGGCTTGGCAATGGTTGTTGTATGCCTGATAAACCCAGTCAGTGTACTGGCTTGGAATGTTGTTAAATTGATGCCTGACAAACCCAGTCGGTGTACTGGCTTGGCATTGGTTATTTGCATGTTGTGGAGGTATTGGTGAAGGGTGTTATTCCTAACAAACCCAGTCGGAGAACTGGCTTGGAAAAGGTTATTGTATGCTTGATAAACCCAATTGGCGTACTAGCTTGGCATATTGACTTTTGAAATGCTTGATAAACCCAGTCTGCGTACTGGCTTAGCATATTGATTTTAGGGATGCCTAATAAACCCAGTCGGCATATTGGCTTGGCATTGCCTATTCAGATGATGTTGTGGAGCAGCAAGTGTGTTGGCCAAGCATCCACCCCACATGTGATCCAAGGCTTGTAAAGCAGAGAAGGAAACCTGTGGAGTAGCGAGGAAATGCACAATACAGATAAGTATTCATTTTCATTTATTTCTTGCTTGGAATAATGAAGATTTCAGGTATAAGTTTTCTAACAACTAAGCTGATACAATGTGGTTTCTTTGTTGGAAACCTTGGCCAGTGCAGGAAGCACGGACCCTGAAAGAACTATAAATTCTTGGTAAAACTAGAGAGTAACTGGTTGTGCACTATAAATTCTTGGTAAATCCAGGGAGTAATTGATGCTCGATAAATTCAGAGAATGGTTGGTGGGGGCATTAACCACTTGATGTTGTGGAGCAGCCGGTGTGCTGGCTAAACATTCTTTAATTAATTAATAAAACCAGTCAGAGCACTGGCCTAGCATATTGCTAAATGAGCTGATTGATGAAACCCAGTCGGTGTACTGGATGGGCATTTCCTATTTGAATGGCTGTGGAGTAACTTGCGTGCTGGCCCAACATTCATTATTGCATCCACGTGCAATCCAAGGCTTATAAAGCAAAGAAGGAACCTGTGGAATAAAGTGAAGACATCCAATGCAGATAAGTATTTGGTTACATTGCAGCTTCTTGCTTATGAAATACGTGTGTATATGATTTGTTTATGATTTCTTAAACTCTTGTTCGGAGACAAACCCTATGGAAATAAACTAAACATATGAATTGACTCAATGTTTGACTGTAGGTATTGCTGGAAGCAAGGACTATGAAAGCATCTGGAGGATGCATGTGGACATGTGGCTGTCCTAAAGAGCTCAATATGAGCAGTAATGAAAGATGGTGCTAGTGGACATGTGTGTGTCCTAGCAGCCAATGGTCCTGTAGGAAACAATGGGAAGGAATCCCACGTTGAAAATCCTTAAACAGACCTTAGACACTAAGTGTCATAGCCAAGAACGGGAAAGTCAAGCATTCACATTGAAGTGAAAGAGGCTAAGGAGCATGAAACCACAGTGATGGTGTGGCTCCATATTGGAACAAGACTAAGAGGCGGAAACTCTTACTCTTCTCTTTCAATTTTGATTGATGCATTTCACAAACAAAGAATTGTTGAATGCATGTCATGAGTAGAAGAAGAATGTGTTTATTTGCTTGAATTAAATTGTGAATGCTAAAATAGTTATTTCACTGTGAAAGGATGAACATGAAAGAGATCATGTGTATGTTGGGAAAGCATGAAAAAAAATTAAAAAAATTGGAAGTCGCATGAGTGAAGCATGGGCGTTCCATGTCAATTGGGAAATAATTGACTAATTTTAATGTTTATATTATGCTTGTCCTAACAAAGAGTTTTCATGATAAATTTCACATGGAGAAATTGAAACCATTGATTGCAGCTATTACTCGCCAAGTGTTGCTGGTGAGAAAAGTGAGATCCAGTCGTGCACCGTGACCATGGCAGCAGACCAAAAGCTATTTGATTTGGCTGAAATTATTCCTCAAATAGTTGCCAGGACAGCAAGAAAGATGGCATCCATGAAATTCCAGACTTGCAAAGTAGCTGGAAGGTGAATAAAAGGAAGGGATTGCTGTGGAGCAATGCCCACCTGCAGAGATGGAAGGTCAAAGCCAGCAGGAGCAGCTTGTGGAAGACAAAGTACTTTTTCTTGAGGGTTCAAAGTAAAGAGATGAAACACACGACAGACCTGCCGCCTTTTGTGAATTTTGAGGCATGAGTAAAATGGGTAGTTATTCCTAGGTGTTGGAACACCGGGGACGGTGTTATTCCAAGGGGAGGGGAATGTAACGTCCCCAGTTCGACCCCATTGCATTAAAATGTAAATGATGTAAAATTGTTATAAAATCGTGGTGAGGAGCTCAGGGCGAAGGCCCCGCCACCAATTTATTGATGCATATGGTTTACGTGCTAGCCATGCACATTGGAATTGTAAATATGCATTCTAATAAAATACCCACAACTAGCTATGCAATGCAACAAGATATGGTGGCATGATTTTACAAGGAATTGGGAGGGAAAGCATTCAAACCCTTGAGCCAATGAAGTCAAGCCAAGTGTCAATGAGAGAACCCATCAACCATCAACTACCCATGTTGGCTTTGGTGCCCAGTCATTCATTCCTCCCAAGAGTTGGGTGAAGTAGTTAATGCCTTAGGGATTGGGGAGGTATGGCTGTCCAAATTCGTGTATGGGAAAGCCGTCAACCTGGGAAATCATATTTTTGCTTCATGGGCAATAAAACACCTAGAAAATGGTGCCCAAAGCCATTCTAAACCTAGGGCCTCTTCCCTCTCACGCAGTCTGAGCTAGCTGGGACTTTTTCCATCCCGTTTTTCACCATTTCCTGCATTTTTCCATGCCTGGGAGCTCGTTTTTATATTGCACAGTGGCTGGGAGGAAGGGAGCCACAATTTTTGGGGTTATGGAGGCCATTCCTGTCCATGAAATGCCCATGAGCATTTTTTTTAAATGATTCTGCTCTCCTGGGGTTGACTTCCCATCCCTCCATTTTGTTTTGGTTTCCCACGTTTTTCTGAACTGGTAGAAACCCCATCTTTGGGCATCTCACTGTAAAAACATTTATTCATGCCCAGCACTTATACTTTTGCTGTTATATGCATCCCTATTTTGGTTTGAACCTGTGAGCAAGAAATTTGAAGTGGTAGTGGACAGAATTGGCTTGATAAACCTAGTGGGGAAAATAACCTCTCAAGAAGATCAAGAGGGCTGGCTACTCTTCTATGCACACCTTGGACACTCTAGATTGGAAGGTATGGCCTGAGGGAATGTGCATTGGTGAAGGGAATACTTCCTTGAGTGGGGTGTGTAGGCATTGTGGGTTCCAAGCTAGATAGATATTGTAGAGGTATCCATGGCTCTGTGCTTGAGCTCACTAGCTTAGCAATTCTTCCTTTCCATTTCCTAGCAGCCTGATAAACGCAATTATAGATTGGCTTGGCTCAATTTGGCGTATGTTTGGCTATGTGTGAGTCTGTTGTTCCCTGGTTCCTTGTAGAAATCATGCCCAGCTCAGGGGTGGCAGTTGTATCAAGAGATTGATAAGCACAACTAGCCGATGGTTGGGTGGAACGTTGCAGTTGCATAGCTGGTTGCTCGGGACTACTTTGTTGAAGATAAGTACACTCATGTGTTTAAATTATGCAATGTATTTATTCAATGAATGACATGAATGTCCTGAATGTATGATGGATGTGTAATAGAATTTAATTATGCTGTGTTATCAAATATTTATGCATTGCATATGGCCACCTTCATTTTATATGCATGTTTGTTTACTAAGTATGGGGCTAGATGTCCCGGATTTAGAGTCATGTTCTCTCCCATGCTGGTATGATGGGAGAGGACTTGACAGACGTTGGTTCCATTAGGTGGTTTTGGGAAATAAATACTTGTCTCGGATCCTTGGGAATGGAATTCTATAGAATAGGATCAAGCCTTTGGCCACAGAGAATCTATTTAGGCATCCAAAGCCATTAATAATGCCACAAAGAACCACACATGGCTTCGTAGTGTATCCATGGCACTATGCTTCCAAGTCATGGAGACTTGGGGCATTGGACATGGTTAAGGGAGGAGATATCAACCTCAGGCTCTAAATGAATCTTATATCCATCCATGGATAAGAGGGATACCTAAACCAATCACACATGGAATCCTTAGGGTATCATCTTATGATTGAGGATGTTAGTGCAATTACATAGTGTTTAGTAATATCTGTGTGTGTTGGGTCCTTGAGAATGATATTCTAGTAAATCCAAGTATGCGTTTAGACCTAAATCAATTCCTGAGGAATTTAGAGCCATGAAGAATGTGGCAGTGCATCATACATGACTTCATAGGGGTATCCATGGAACTATGTATTATTTTTTTTCCTTGGGGCATTGGACATTGTCAACGGAGGACACCTTATCCTTAATCCCTAAAAGAATATTCTAGACATATAAGGATAAGGAGGTGGTCTCCACCAACCACACATTACCTCATCACTATATCATTAGCCTATGATCGAGAATTGCAATGCCATTAGGGTATTTTGAGTAGTATGTAGGTGTCCCAGCTCTTGGGAATGATGTTCCAGGGAAGAAAACCATTCCTTTAGCTCTAAAGACTCATTGAGAAACCATCAATACTTCCTCAAAGCACCATGGTGTATGTGAAAGAAACTAGGGATCATATCCCTTTGGATGTATTACAAATGACTCTTTTTTTATTTATCTTACTATGATCAAGATATTACTATGCACTTTGACATGAGGTTTAGTTTTGTTTTTTTAGATTAGCCATCAAGTCTATTTTAGTTAGGATGTATTGAAGAAATTTTATTTTTATGGTTCTTTGGGATGACCATTTATGTCTTAAAAATAGTTAGATCTCTCTAATAGGTGGATATCGAAAGTAGTTGATAGTCTTCGTACCTTCAACTGAGCTGAAAGGTTAGTTTATGTGTATTTTTATTTCATCTTCCAATATCAAATACAATGTTTTGTGTTGGAAAAAAAACATTTAAGTTAGATAAAACTAATACATACTAAGGGTTAGATGGTTATTTAGGTTTTATCTAGGTTCGTGTCAATATAATCAACAAAAAAAATGAAAATTGATGTAGGGGTTTGTAGCTAGAGCCTAAAGGGAGGATCAAATCATTGGCAAGATTTGGAAAGGCAATTGGCATTTGCATTCAAAATTTTGTTTCCACCACCGAACACACTCAATTCACTATGCATTGAAACCCTCACCAGTTCTTGGATTTGGGTTTAGAAAGTTATGTGCATTGAAACCCTCACTAGTTCTTGGATTTTTAGAAATTTTTTTCCACCACCAAACACTCAAATCACTTGCACACTAAAACCCTAGGATATAGTCTCACCTACAACCAATGGAAGAGAACCAACACATCGAATTTGTGGTCCAACGAGATTCAGTGCAGATGGCGCCAATGGAGATAGAACAATGGGACTCAGAGAATACATAAAAATTGAATACTCAGAATCGACCTATGAGAGTTAGAGTAAAGATAGAATTTCCTCCTGAATATTTGTGGTGCTAGTTATCAGGTATTTAACACTAACCCACTTTGGTTCATGATTGGCTTATTCAATGGATTTTAAGTACCTCAGCTAATGAATGAAGGATAATACTGGTTAGAGGATTCTTTCTTTCACAGGCTTCAGTGCCAGGTCTGAGGGATACCTATTCTCTCAATTAACATGGGATTTTCACCTGTCCTCACCCCTTATTTAACATGGCACTTGAGTGGGGTATGTTTCCAACCCAATTGAAAATAGCATAACACTGGCTTCCCGTGGATTCGACGTTAGGCATGGCTTCCCGTGGATTCGACGTCAGGCATGGCTTCCCGTGGATTCGATGTCAGGCATGGCTTCCCTTAGCTTCCCCTGAATTTTGTTTGGCATTTAGGCTAGTTTCATGTTTATGAGTATTTGTTGGTTATTAAAAAATAATAAAATATTAATGTTTCCTTTCGAAACAATCCTTTTTCCTAGACAATTACAATAAGTGTATTCTGATATAATACTTTGGTCACCTTTCTTCTTTGTATAGGGGCTTATATATATGCCAATAGTCGTAGATTTGTATGGCTATGATACGATTTAATGCTCATCCAACTGATTGCTCTTTTCAAAATTGGATTTGTATTCTTGTTTACAGCTTAGTGGTATTCATTTTCTGGCTTTTGCACTAGACTTTATAATGACAGTTTCTGATACCAAAAGACATCATACTTCACAAAATTATGAGGACCTTCACATATATACTTGGCCATAAGAAAATTCTCATCTAGGTTATGCCAATGCAGTTTTTAGAGATTGTCAGAATTAAGTGAACCAATGTTTCGACAATGTTATTTCCAAATTCATGTTTTAAAAAATTCTAAGTTCAGTGATGTTAAGTCAACTAGGTAAAACATAAGTGAATTTACAAGAAAATGAACTTACAAAAATCCACAAACTTACCGATCTTCTCCCTCAAATGTCATTAGACTAGATGGCTCTGAAAAATAGTCATTTTCATATTGAAGCTAATCTATGCTAGACAACTTGCAAGATGTACCTCATTAATAGAGAAGAAAATCCAACCATACAAAATTAATTGATGACTGTGTATAAAATAGTTGAATTCATAGGATTTTGTTGTGTAAGGTTAAGGAATAATTTGGAAAGAGAATTTATATAGACCACATTATAGGAAACTATTTTAGAAACTAAATGGCCATGGACCAGTACATTGATGTGTACTAAGATGTCCATGTTTTCAAATTATTTCAAAAACAAATTCTATTAGAATTTCTAGCAAGTGACCCACCTAATAGACCTCCATGAAGATTTATGGCTAAAACAGTTCCCATTCCTCTAAAATTGACCCTTAATCTCAATAGTGACCATAGTCCCAATATATATTTACAATTTACAGGATGGGAATAACATCTACCCAAGGAATTACCGGATATAGTCAAAGTCAATAGAAGTGTACCTGAAACTATAGTAGAATTTGTGACCACTTTTTGTGAATAAGTTGGATTAATGGTTGGTATAGATCCCCGAGAAGAGTTAACTGAAGCATTTTTCTCATGAGCAACAACTCCATATTTTGAGGTGTAAGAATTAAATCCATATTGGTTGTATGAAGATGATAAATTGGAAGGATAATGATTTGTCAAATCTGGAGTTTGATTAGTAGCCATATTTGGCACTAATACAGAGGGCAAGTGAACAGTTTCATGATCCAGCGCTAGTAGAGATGGTTGTTTAACCTCAGAAAAATGTGTTTGAACTCACTGAGAATAATGATGTTTATAAAATTGATGCTCAACTGATCTACCTAGTGAGAATGAACCCATTGGTCAACATCAATATGTTTGATAGCCCATCTTTTTCACTATTGGTTTTGGGCATGCATTCCTTCATTCCACTTTACACAACTTCACCTATCATAATTTTGTTGATATTTATTCTACGATAGTAAACCTAAAGTCAAATTCAAATATATGATGCCTCTCTAAAATTGAGAGGTTTGTTTCCTAGTCAACATTGCTAGTATTATCTTTTGTAGACTTGAAGAAACCAAATATGTTTTTCACTTAAATAGGTAGAAACAATAAGAGTAAGGTTATACAAGGTTATACATATAGCTTTTGGAGTAAGTTTGTTGATTTATACAATATTCCCTAAGTCTCGAGTAATCACATTACCCATCGTAAAAAATAAATGAATTGCATCTTTTTTAGAGACTAAAGAAGTGACGCAAAGCACATGGAAAACAAACATAGGGGGAGGCTGAATTATCAATGTTCTATAAATGAATTTAACTTGCAATGTTGTTGCAGAAGAATAGGGTAGAAAACATTGAAGTTATATATTATGTTGGAAGCTTGCAGGAATATGAATTGATTGATTGTCTTATAAAATGGATAGATATTTAAAACTTGATGGACTGAAGAATCTCAAAGTATGAAATTCATTAGTATCAAATTGAAAGGGCCCATTGCTATTTGGTTTGATTTTGTACGATGCAAGCAAAATTGAAAGGGGAAAGAGAAACAATGCATTTGGAACAACATGGAGAATATTTTTCTAGCAGAAGGCAGATGTTGTGGCGGGTCATCATCCAGAATGATGGAGGAAGGAAAATGTCGAGAACATCATTTGCAAAAGGTTTTGGTACTGTGAGGGTTGGTTTTTCCATGAGTTTAACCAAACTATTCCCTTTTCGAAAGGTAAACCTTTCTCACCTTGTTTGTAGGCGGACAATCTCTCTAATTGGTCAAATACCTTGTTTGCAAGTGGAGGGACAATAGTCGAGAATTGTCAAATTTTGTAGTAAAGGGTAAATCAATTTAAAGGGAACAAGGATCAACTCAATAGGTGTTAAGGGAAGATTCTTCCATTATAGGAAATTTAGCCATGTGTTGCATGCTGAGGAAATAGATGGGCTTGTCTTACCAATTAATATTATTACAATACTAAGGTTGATGTTGTAGTGAGTATGTATCATAATGGTGTGGAGTACAAATGTACACAATATTCATTAAATGCTAGAGATAAACTATTTATATTCGATGAAGTCAGAAATACTAATTTAAGGAATAGAATTTGCACAATGTGATGATTCTTAGATTTGTGGCATGATGTAGAGATACATGTCGTGATTCCTACCACAATTGAAAAAGATAGCATATTAGAATATTTGGTAGCACTTCCTTATTCCTTGTCCTCTTCAAGTCACTTCAACCATTTGAAAAGTCTTGTTGGAAACTCAACATAAAAGATTTCATACTCATCCCTACTAGCATCACCTCACAAAGCTATACATTTCTTAAAGTTCCATCCAAACAACTCTACTTCCTACATGATGAAACCTTTCATCCTACTTTCAAACAAATAATAAATTCACAACTTTCAGAATATCCATCTCATCCTACATGGGTCCCTCCTGTATAATACAGTCCTAGCAATAGAAACATTTGTTGGCTTTATATGGATACTAGGGGTTTATTAGGTGTGCAACAAAGGTCTAGTGTAGTTTAGTGTTTTCATTTTAAATCACTGTGAGGGGAAGGTCTCACTTGAAGTAGGTGCTAAGACTAAGCATAGGAAGGGAAGTTACAAGATGAAGGGATAACCATTAAAATCTTATTTTTTGGAAAACTCACTAATTTGTAGTTATAGGTAATTGCGTGTGCAAGGTTGTACTAGTTAAGGATTAAGGTATTTGTTATAGGTAATTGCGTGTGCGAGGTTGTACTAGTCAAGGATTAAGGTATTTTGGGAGATGATTGTCATCCAAGAGTCTTAGGTGTTAGATGGTCTAGTGTGTAAGGGGGTAGATGGGTTAATGTACATTGGTGCATAGTGTTCTTGATTATAATGAATAATTAGTCAAATTTGTTGACATGGGTTAATTTGTTAGAAAGTCGTCGCATTTATGGGGAAATTTTCTTAGGTTCGAACTTATTAAAAAGAGTTAAATTTTTTTAGAGATTAAGTATCATGATAAATATTCTAACAAAGCTTAATGTATATATTATATACATATGTTCTATTAAGGATTCTAACAAGGTGTAATTTATATTACATATTATAATGTGTGTATTGCAAATATTCTAAACATATATTACATATTATATTCCTAATATTATATTATATATATACATATATTATTATATATAAATAAATACATATTATATTATATTAAAAGAAAATAAGAAAACAAATCAAAATTCAAAAACTAAAACAAAACCTCACACCCATGCTCGTTGTTGAATCCTACTCTACACTACAACCAATGGAACATTGGACCCCCACTCGACCTCTAACCCTGCAACCGCCTATCCAAAGAGTAGACCGACCCCATAGAGCATAAATTTGGCGAAGGAGGAGAGAAGCAGGCTCTCCCAAGAAGAGACCAACCTATGCGTCCAAGGACAACTTGAAGACCGGGCCAAACTAAATGAAGATTGATCCATTTGAGGAACAACATTTCCCTATGGGGGAATAGTGTACAGATACTAATTTGATTTAGTGAAGTAGTGAACTTGGGATTCTATCCTTGTTTGATATCTTTGTGATTCAATCCCTTCATTTTTAGAAGTGCTCTTTTTCATACAAATCTCAGTATGGTTGATGTATGGATTGATGGTCTAATGGACCTATGAATGATTGATAAGATATGTTTGTATGCTTGTGCGAATGCGAGACCGAGTTTTTTCATCAGTGTGAAAACATTTTTCGAGAAGAGGAATTCTGTTGACAGAAGTTAATTCGAAAAACCTGTGCATGTGGGGTGATTTTTATAAATGAATGCAAACTTCAGATACAGGGTAAGAGATTTACCTTTCCTATTATGGATACTTTGTCTTATATTTCTACATATGAAATTTGTAAGTGCGATCTTAGGGCAAGTCCATTTGGTCATTTATTTTCCAAGCATCGAATTGATAGAGTATAAATTTATTTTGGGGGTTCATTTTTGTTCCTTGGGAAAGAATCTGGGGTGATACAGACCTCATATTTTATTAAATTCGTGGGTGTATGTCAAGAAATGAATGTGACGCAAGTCACCTTATAGGAATATGTTCTTGCTTAAAAATACACACGACACATACCACAATGTTTACACAAACAAGGTGTAGAACAAGATGCGAGAAGTGGCTTATATTACTTCTCTGAATTCGGTTACAATGCGGAATAA
Organism: Larix kaempferi; assembly: GCA_027924585.1. Classification (NCBI taxonomy): domain Eukaryota; kingdom Viridiplantae; phylum Streptophyta; class Pinopsida; order Pinales; family Pinaceae; genus Larix; species Larix kaempferi. The sequence goes on from BSBM01001239.1 coordinate 897,605, forward strand.
CTGAAAACAAATAACTAACTACAATCGGTCTCAACCGTTACAAATTAGAAGTAACTGTGGTGTGTTCTCGCTGTGTGTCGACCTCACCCTCTCCTCGATCTCAACTCTCTGCTCTTCGGCTTGTGTGTCTCCGCACAACTCTCTTTGGCTCTGCTCTCTAATGTTGTTGATCAAAGACTGAAGATCCCCTCTGATTTCCTCCCCTTCATCTTTTACCCTGCGGTTGTTGTTCCGGATACTGCTGCAATCCACGAGACATGCATCCTCCTGTCCGTCGATCCTTCCAAATCCTGCAGACCTGCAACTGTCAACTCCCAACTGTGCTGCACAGCCTCTGTCCATGACGTCAACTGTCATGTCTTTCACCTACTCGCAATAACTATATTAACTTCCTCATCAACCCTGAATGGATACCAGGTACAGTTCCCTTGACTTCCTGTGCTTCCGACCCTGCTACAGTAGTCGGTCACATCTTGACCTTCTTGTCGACTTACTTCTCATCTCCTGCGGTTCACCAGTCCTCCCCTTCCTCCGTGCTTGGCTCCGCCAAACCTGTCGCGTCGTACTTCGACCACTTGTCGACTACTCGACGTCTTACTCCACTTTTCATCTATCGACCATTACCTATCGATTCTCGACCTAACACAACACCCGCTGCGCTGCTCTAGTTGGTCGCATTCCAACTGCTTCTGCTCGACTTGTTGACTTCGATAAGTCAACCTGCTTCCTCGGCCCAGTGGTCATCGGCACTCCCACTGGTCGGCTCCCTCCTGCGATCAACTTCGACTGATCTTCCTAGGCCCCAATGATCATGCATCAGACTCCCTAGGTGAAAAAGAATTCGACTGCTCCATCAATCTCCTGAAATCCTCTTCGGAAATCCACGTCGCCTCCTACAACTCATCATCTTTCCATTGCACTAAGTACTCTTTCTTTCGTGCGCTACGCGTCCTCCCAACCTCACGTTCCTTGATTACTTCTACGATCTCTTCCTTGTGTCGATCTAGAATTTGGTCTGTCTAGTCGATGCTTATCACTTCTTCACTTCTGCTACTTGACCCTTCTTTGAATTTGTACAGATCTGAAACGTTGATCATTGCTGAAATGTTCAATTCTTCTGGCAATTCCAACACATAAGCGTTGTCTGAAATCTTTTTCAGAATTCTGCATGGTCCTATCTTCTTCAGCTTCAACTTGTTGTATGTACCTGTCGGAAATCTCTCCTTCCGTAGATATGCATAGACTAAGTCCCCTTCTCGGAACGACTATAGCCTATTTTTCCTATCGGCCCTCAATTTGTATGCCGCATTACTCTTTTATATGTGCTTTCGCACATTTTCATGAACTTCATGCATATGCTCTACGAATGATTCTGCATCCGCGCTCTTCCTGGTTTTTTTCGATAACTCAACCAAATCCACCACTCCGTGTGGGATTCTCCCTTGAACAATCTGGAATGGGATCAACCCTGTCGATCGATTCACATAATTGTTCTATGAAAACTCCTCCTGTGCCAACACATTTTCCCACTGCTTGGGTCTATCGGCTGCTAGCCATCTCATAAGGTTTCCCAAACTTCTGTTCATGACCTCAGTCTGCCCATCTGTCTACGGATGATACGCCGAGCTAAACTGCAACTTCGTGTCCAGTTTCTTCAATAGGGTTCTCCAGAAATTCCCCATAAACTTGGTATCCCGATCCGACGTGATACTCTTTGGAAATCCATGCAATCTGACTATCTCCTTGAAGAATAGTACAACAATTCCTGTGGCGTCACTCGTCTTCTTACACGGTATGAAATGCGTCATCTTCGAAAACCTGTCGACTACAACAAATATTGAGTCGCTTCCCTGCTGAGTCTTCAGCAGTCCTAACACAAAATCCATGCTAAGATGCTCCCAAGGGTTATCTGGTACCGGCAATGGTGTGTAAAACCCTGTGTTCTGACTCCTTCCCTTTTCCAACTGGCATACTTGACATTGTCGAACCCACTTTCTGACATCTATCGACATCCCTGGAGAGAAATACTTCTCGTCACCAACGCTTTGGTCTTCTCGATGCAAAAATGTCCTGCTAACCCGCGATTATGAAATTCTTGGATTAGATTCTCTCTTACTGATCCTCTATGAATACACAACTGACTTCCCCTGAATAGATAGCCTTCTTGAATGAAGTAACTCAAATATGGAGTCCTGTCGAGACTCCAAGGTTCACGACAAGCCTTCCATGGTTTCACAAAATCCTCATCGGTCTCATACTCCGTCTTTATCGACTCTATCCTTGTTTCCTGAACTGTTGTCGTGTCCAGTAGTGCAAATCTCCTGTTCAATGCGTCGGCAACTTTATTCGACTTGCCCGACCTATGTCGCAACACAAATGTATACCTTTGAAGTAGCTCCACCCACTTCATGTGTCGCTGATCCAATTTCAACTGAGTGTTCAAATACTTCAGTGCTTGGTGATCTGTATATAACACAAACTCCTTGGGCAACAAATAATGCCTCCACTTCTTCATTGCTTGAATGATAGCATAAAATTCATGGTCGTAGACCGAATACTTATGCTTCGCTCCATTCAGATTCTCACTAAAGAATGCAATTGGTCAGCCCTCCTGGCTCAACACTGCTCCAATTGTCGTTCCACTCGCATCACAATCGACCTGGAAAAATTTGTCAAAGTCTGGGAGCTCCAAGACTGGGCTCTCAGTGACTTTTTCCTTCAACTTGTTGAAAGCTCTCTGTCCTTCGTCCGTCCACTTGAACTCACCCTTTCTCATGCATTATGTCAATGGTGCACAAATTCAACTGAATCCTCGAATGAACTTCATGTAGAAACCAACAATCCCATGGAAATTCCTCACTCCAGTCGTACTTGTCGGTTCTGGCCAATCTACTATTTCCTTCACCTTCTCTGTGTCCATCACCAACCCTTTACTAGAGATTACAAACCCCAAGTACACCAATTCCTTCTTCATGAAGAAATAATTTTGCAGGTTCACCATCAGCTTCTCTTCCTACGATTTCTACAATACTTATTGAACGTGCCCCAAGTGTTCTGCTTTGGTTCAACTAAAAATCAGAATGTCGTCTAAATAGACTACGACAAACTTTCCCAAAAATGGCTTCAACACCTCATTCATCAATCTCATGAATGTGTTGGGTGCATTAGTCAACCCAAAGGGCATGACCAACCACTCATACAACCCTTCTCTTGTCTTGAATGTTTTCTTCCATTCATCTCCTTCTCTGACCCTAATATGGTGATAACCACTCTTCAGGTCTATCTTCGTGAAGTACGTCGATCCACTCAGGCAGTCCATCAAGTCATCCATTATCAGAAATGGAAACCGATACTTGATCATGATCCTGTTGATGGCTCTGGAGTCTGTACACATTCTCCATTCTCCACCCTTCTTCGGTGTCAATACCGCTGGTACTGCACATGGGCTCAGACTTTCTCTGATTAACCCTTTGTCCAACAACTCTTGGACTTGTCGATTGAGTTCCTATCCCTCTGTCGGACTTATCCTATATGGTGCTTTATTTGATAGAATCGACCATGGAATCAAGTTGATTTGATGGGATATTCTCCTTTTCGGCGGCAATCCCGTCGATTTCTCATCAGTCATTATGTCACTAAACTCTTCGAGCAACTCCTCGATTTCGACCGGAATATCCTCCTCCCTGGTTGTCCTTTTGACATATGGTCCTTTTGGAATGATCACAAAACATCTCAACTGTCTCTCCTCTTCTGCAAGGAATTCCTTCATGGTGCTCAACAACACTTGCTTCTCCCAAATATTGCTCTCACCGTGCTTACTGTCGGCTCGCTCTTCTCACCTCAGCTTAAGAGTCCTTTTCACACCATTCTTCCATACTGTGACTGTGTTGGCTCGACCATCATAGATAATTTTTCGATCATATTTCCATGGCCTTCCTAACAACATATGGCATGCATCCATGGGAACTACATCGCACAGTACACTGTCCTCTAATCCTTCAACTCGGAAGTTGATTAGGCACTGTCTGGTCACTTTGACATGGTGTCCTTTCTACAACCATGAGATCTTGTAGGGGTGTGGGTGTTCTCAACACTTCAACCCGATCTTGTCGATGACTTCCGTTGACACAAGATTCTCCGTGCTTCCACCATCAACTATGGTTTTGCAATGCCATTCGTCCATCCGCACCTTTGTTTGAAAGATCACCTTCCATTGTGCTGGCTCCATCGGGTCGCGTTGATCTTCCTGGATCAATGCTCATTGAACCGTCAGATTTCGGTTCTTCTTCTTTGCACCTCCATTGTTGTCGAATGCCGATTCTTCCCTCTCATCGACTTGCTCATCCTTTCGACGTCTAGGTTTTGACTCCTCTACAGCATGTAGGTTCTCTGGCACTCATATGCCTTGTGTCCCATCCCTCAACACTTGTAACATATTATGACTGGTCTGTTAGCTCCTTTCATGTCGGATGGACCACTTCAACTATACGCACCTCGACCGCAGTTCTCACGACCATTGCATCTGTTCTCTTGCGCTTTCTCCCTTGTCAATGTCCCTTCCACGTGTGGGCTATCTTCGACACTTTCCTTCCTGTATTCTCTACTTTGGCCTTTCGCGGAGACAATTTTTGTACCTCAACCAGTCATCCTTCCCCTGGTCACTGCAGATTATCTTGACAGTTTCTCTTCTACCTTCAGAGCTAACTGGTAGGCTTCGCCGACTGCTCTGAATATTGACATGTTGAGTTCATCCTGAATAGCATATTTCAAGCCGTTCACATACCTAGTGACAGCTTCTTCTCCTTCATCAGTTTTTCCTGTCCGAATCGACAATCGGTAGAACTCCTCCATGTACTCCTTCACGGTCATTTCTTTCTGTCGAAAGTTCTGCAACTTCCTGAACAAGGAAATCACATAGTCATTTGGAAAGAACTTTCCCTTCAACTTGGCAACCATTCTGTCCCAAGACTTGATTTTCTCCTTGCCTTTCTTAAGTCTGTCAGACTATACATTGTCCCACCACAACGAGGCATGACCCTTCAACCTCAAACATGCAGTCTTAACCCGTTTAGGATCCTCGATCTGCTCCATGTCGAAGTATTTCTCCATCTCTCTGAACCAGTCGGTCAAATATTCTGGGTCTAAGATTCCCGAGTACGTACACACGTCTATATTCGCTCGACCTCTCATATCCGTTAGGATTTTGATCAGTTTTTCCTCTAGTTCCTATGTGGCTTCTTCCTGAGCTTCCACCTCTTCGACTTCCTCGTCGCTGTGCTCTAACGCCTCAGGAATACAACCATGCCTCTGGCTTTCTTTGATCACTGCGACTTCATTTGTCAAATTTTGCGTCATTCTAACGCATTCGTTGAACATATCACGATCCACTATGATGGCTTTTGTGCCATGTGCTCTTCGTCCTTGAACATTAATGCCTCTGTGAGCCATTTTCAACCTCTGCTGAAACTCCCACACATCGAATCACAACTGGACTTCAAACAAGTCGTGCACAACTCTACCCAACCGCAGCTGGAGCTATCTAACTCACTTGAAGGCTCAATATCACAAACTCGAAGGATTCTCCTGCTCTGATACCAACTGACGCAAGTCAGGTTGGTATAGTCGTCTTCCCCACCGGACTCACTTCCGGGATCTGATCCGCCGCTTTGATACCAACTGACACAAGTCACCTTACAGGAATACGTTCTTGCTTAACAATACACAAGACACATACCACAATGTTTACACAAACAAGGTGTAGAATAGGATGCCAGAAGTGGCTTATATTACTTCTCTGAATTTGGTTACAATGCGCAACAACTAAAAACAAATAACTAACTACAATCGGTCTTAGCTGTTACAACTTATAAGTAACTATGGTGTGTTCTCGCTGTGTGTCAACCTCACCCTCTCTTGGTTCACCTCGAAACTCTGTGCTATGTCTCAATATCAACTCTCTACTCTTTGGCCTATGTGTCTCTGCACAACTCTCTTCAGCTCTGCTCTCTGATGCTGCTGATCAAAGACTGAAGATCCCCTCTGATTTCCTCCCCTTCGTCTTTTACCCTGTCGCTGTCTTTCCCGAGACTGCTACAATCCCCGAGACACGCATCCTCCTGTCCGTCGATCCTTCCAAATCCTGTGGACCTGCAACTATCAACTCCCAACCATGCTGCATAGGCTCTGTCCATGATCTCACCTATCATGTCTTTCACCTACTCGCAATAACTGTATTAACTTCCTCAGCAACCCTGAACGGATACCAGGTACAGTTCCCTTGACTTCCTGCACTTCCAACCCTGCTACAGTAGTCGGTCACATCTCAACCTTCTTATTGGCTTACTTCTCATCTCCTACGGTTCGCCAGTCCTCCCCTTCCTCCACGCTTGGCTCCGCCAAACCTGTCGCATCGTAGTTCGACCACTGGTCGACTACCTAACATCTTACTCCACTTGTCGTCTATCAACCATTACCTGTCGATTCTCGACCTAACACAACACCCGCTGTGCTACTCCGGTTGGTCGCATTCCGACTGCTTCTGCTCTACTTGTTGACTTCGACAATTCAACCTACTTCCCCGGCCCAGTGGTCATTAGCACTCCCGCTGGTCGGCTCCCTCCTATTGATCAACCTCGACTGATCTTCCTAGGCCCCAATGCTCCTGCATCAGAATGTCTGTGGGCGTTGTTTTCCTCTGAAGTCTGTTTGTATGCATTTGGGGTTTAATGTCATGTTCCCATTTTGACAACACCATGAAGCAGATCAAACCCCATGGATCCTAGTGACTGATTGAATTAATTAATTAATGAGGGGTTAAGATGATGCAATTAATTAATTAGGTGTGTGCATTTAATTTTATCCATAGTTTGCTATCCATTTGGAATAAATATTTATGGTGCATCTAATGTTTGCGGTGCATTTAATATTTTATTGTTATGCTGAATAAATGGAGAAAATGCTCCAATAGGGTGCATTAGTGGATAAGGTTGGAGGAGTGACTTGAGGAAGAATTCAAGTAAAGCACATGAGTCCAAAAATGATTCCAAAAAATGAGAAAAGAGGAATATTTCAGGAAAAGCAGGAAATTATGAAAATCAGGAAAGTTCAGAAAAGAAGGAAAGTCTGAAAAAGAGGAAAAAGAAGGAAAGCAAGATTTCCTCATCCACTCATGGGTGGACCATGTGGAAGGGTTATCACAGGTCACCAAGCTATTAAGCTTGCTCAGCAGGTCACCCAAAATTCTATAAAAGAATCCAAGCAACTCCTTTTCACATCTTTTGTTAGTATGAGAAATTTTATGAATACATTTGTGCATCTGAGACTTGGGAGATGTGCCCCTAGTCAAGCATGAGAGGTGTGCCCTAGATTTCTATGAGAGTATGATGGAATTCATCCATTATCACTTACTGTATTTGAAGGTACTGAAGCTTATCAGGTCGAATTGGAAGTTCATAATCATCATCACCCAATTCAGAGATCGAATCCTCCCTCCTTCTTGATTTTCTGCAGCTAGTTTCTTATGTACAAGAAGAGAGATCTTTATATCACTTTTTGAGAGTAATATTGGCCTATTTGTGATATAATAACATATTATTTAATTTTATGATATCATTCTATTCAATACAAATTAAATAACTATGATTTATTCTCCAATTTATGTACCCCTTCTAGATTTAGCTATAATTTGACTAACTTTCAGTGTATGATTCATACTTCAATGAGTATAAATCCAAATGAATTCATTTTTGTTCCTGGAATTAGATAAAACATCATATGTCATGATCCAACCCATTTTTTCATAAATTCTATTTCCTTTGAGCACTGTTTGGGAATCCAGAAGTCTAACTAGTTGAGTTGTCCTGAATTGAAATTTTACTAGTTTTGTTGTAAGACTTGTCTAGATCTGCATATAACTTTATGAGATGATATTTTATGATGAAATGACTATAAATGAATATTAATTAACCTCTCTTATGTCTTCAACAACCTTATCCAACCTTCAATCAAGTTTCCTACCCATATTATTTTGCATATGCTGAGAACCCCAGGAGCATTGGGGTAGAGTTCAGCTGGGATTTTATTGAAACATAAATGGTCTCATTACATTTTCCAGAGTTATTAACTCAAATAATAACCTTCCATTAATCCATAGCCTTAGATCTTGTCCATACCCAACAATTCTAGCTTCCTTAAGCCATTGTCTGACCAAACTTGAGAAGTCTATTTTTTTGTGCCACAATCCTAATTTGGTACATTACAGTGGTATCAGAGCACTTTCCTCCCCCCCTGTGGAAATAAAGGATCTCACTGTTGAATAATATTTCAGATCACAATTCAAATTTGTAGCTAGGAGGCTAGTGTCAGTTGTAGTCGAAGAAGAAGAATCATCATGCATATTTTCGAGCAGTTTCAAAAGAGATGATGGTGACTGTGATGACCAATGGTATGATGCATATTTTTATTATCCAAAGTCTGAATTTGTTGAGGAATTGAAGTTAAGGAGACCCTTTGAGTACCTCACAACTTACTATGCATTGAGAGATGAGAATTTAGAACTCATATCTTTAAGAGAGTTTTGCACATATGAGATCCATAGATTATTTCAAGATCCCTACTCTAGCTTTAACAAGGTGAAGATCGCATTGATGGTTAATGATGTCTACAAATGAGTGGGATTATTTCTAACCAAGAAATTCAAAATAGTGACACATGTGGATTCCTTGAAGACCAACAAGCTATCAGGAAAGGAACTAAGTTGTAGAGAATAAAAGAGGACCAAAGGTATTGATATGAAGGAGAAGCAAGAGGAAAATATAAATCAGCCTATTTGCAGAATCCATAAGGTTGATGAGTTACCAAATAATTCATCAGAAGTAGATGAAGAAGGCCCATCCATAGCTGAAGATCCAGTAGTCCAACATCTAGTTGTTGGCAATGTGGAAGGTGAAATCACTCCTAGTTTCTTGGTGGGTGATCTCAAAATAATTATAAGGGATGATGATGTTGTCAGGAGTGGTAATAGATATTTTGGATCTGATCCAAAGGATGAACATGAATCAAGTTTACAGTCACCTCTTGAGCTTCATCAGGAAGCAGAAGACAAGCACACATCAGTTGGATGTGAACCATAAGATTTGGTGGAAGGGAAAGCCATCATAGATCCACCACATCAAGAGAAATACACGGTACAAAGGTATGTCCACAATTCTGATTTTTGTATCATTTTGTTTCATTCTAATATGGTAGCCACTTACAGTGAGAAGGTTTGCATGGTTGAGTCCTTTGCTATTGAGGCTTAATTTTTTGGTGTTAACTATGAAGGCAGTAATGTAAATGAACCATTGGAGGAGCATGAGTCACTGCAAGGTGATTTCAATGGGTGCTCACATCTATACTATGGTGACATAAAGATCCGATTTGAAGATGTTTCTACAAGACAAAGTACCATTGATCATGATGATGGATTTCTTGCAGTGGTGGGAGAAAACCAAAGCTCAATTTCACCTTCACCGCTTGAATTTTATGAGGGTGATCCAATGATGTTTGAATAAGAGAAGGTTCTATCTCATGAAGTTTCATACTTTGATAAAGGTGCTGCAAATATACTTTCCTTTGAGCATGAATATGATGAATTTGCAACCATTGGTGAGGAGAAAGGAGTAACTTCACCATCACCACATAAGCTTCATGATGTTAATCCAAGGAAAATTGAAGAAGAGGATGTTCACTGTCATGAACCATCCTTCCTTGAAGGGACACTAAATATGTACACATTGAAGATCAAGGAGACCCTTGACATTCTCCATATCACTCATGCTTTAGTGTCACAATATTGTTGGAGAGATGCATCGTTGTAAAATCCACTATCCATTGAAGACATGGAGAATATTCAAAAGTCAATGACAGACATCAAAGGTAAATTTTCACAATTGATTTCTGACATAGATTATTTGTTTTATCTTTCAGGATTGTCTCATGATGTATTATTGAGGAATGAAGAATATCTTGAAAAGCTCTCATATGAGTTGGAATCCACCCAAGATTATTTGAGAAGTACTCAAAGTACTCTCTTGGAATCCCAGATGCAAGTAGAGAAACTTCAACAAGAGTCTCTAAGGACTCATATTCCTTCCTACGTTCCAATCAGCCATTCCCTTTTGGTTGATGATTTTCAGATTTCTATGGAGGAACCTCATGTGATGGTGGAACTTGAGGAGCATGCTGATTTGAATGTGCTTGAGAGGGTTTAAATCAAGAAAGGTAACCGAGAACTTGTCTTGTTTCAAAGAGATTATGAGTTACCTCATGATGAGAGATGCATAATTTTGGAGGAGACACATGGTCTCACATTTGAGGGATCGGACCATGATGATGAGGTACATTGATCCACATGCTTGGTGGATAATTGTTACAAGGAGTTGATTCATTCTCTTTCACACCACACTTATATTTTAGTCACATCACTTGAAGATGAGAATTGGGTGAAAGGATTTTTCTTGATAAGGCCCCAAGAGGAGTAGGAGGCTCCCACAGTCATTCTAGATGACTTGATGGTAAATACACGGGGTTTGTAAAAGGATAATATTCCCCACAGTAGCCATGATATTGATTTCATAACCTTGGAATTAAGTAGAAGAGAGTTATGTCCATCTATGGATAGATGCACCACCAAGTTGAAGACTCTAGGAGGTAAATTTTTTATGTGTGAAATTTGTAATCCCTCCGACATTGATATGTTTTGTGATCATCAACATAGGTACATATTTCTTCCAGTAGATACCATTCATCCACACTTGGATTGGGTGGAAGGTTACATGTAACACATGGAGTCTCCTAGAAGAAATATTTTTTCTCATGGTAGGTGGAAGAGATCTAAGCAAGCAATCTTATAAAATAACTTTTTGAGCCATTGGATATATGCACTTGGAGAAGCCACAAGCTTCTTACTTGGACCTGATTTGATAAATGTTTGTTCATCCACTGATGAGATGAGTACATCCTTGATGGAGGTATGCAGCACATGGTCTTTCCACTTGAGTGGAACCAGTGGAAAAGAGTTGAGCCATTGGGATAGTACATGTTTGTCTTTTGGATCCAGTGGCAGAGAGTTAACCCATGAGATTACTTTCTTGGAGATATATGCCCTTAAGGGTATTGGTTCTACTTGCACTTGTGGTTTTTCATTGTATTCATCATATTTTACTTATGAGCAGTTAACAAGGCATTTTTGTTGTTTGTATGATTCCTATATTTCTCATGATTGGATAAGGGACTTCCACCCTTGTCATTTGAGCTACAACAATTACATTTTGTATTCTTATGAGCATTCAGCACATGAGAACCTTCATGTTGGAGTGGAAATAATTGATGACGTTCGGCCTCACTCTTTGGAGTAATATTTGGTGATGCATAGTATTTCCTTGATTGGGGCCTACCATGGAGAGTTACATAACTTTATTGAGGGTCCCTCAAAGCTTCAGGGTTTCAATGGAAATTATGATTTTCCAATATGGTGGTATGATGTTTTCATCTTTCCCAACATTTCATATGATGCTGATTTTTTCTTGTTACTAATGTTTAAGGAGATGCAACATGAATAGCAGGATCCAGACACTCTTTTGCTTAAAATATTTTTTTGGATGGTATTCCGATCCATGGGGGTTCCATACAAGCAATGGGATCCTGGAATTGTTTATTCTTGGAGCAATTTTTTGCATGTTGGCATGATGGATCAAGTCAACACTCTTTTGAACCAGTTCATCTATGTTGCACTTGCTTTCAATTTCCTGCATAGGGAACACCTCCTTGGATGGACTTATAGTTTACATAGTAGTGGTATCTTTGCATTTATGATATTCTTATGGGATCTTGGCACACTTTCCAGTTGCTTCATTTGGATAGAAGTAGGCATGTTCAGTTACATATGTAGTGAATATTTTCTTGGAGAGATGATTATGATCAGAGTAGTGCAGCAAAAGCATGATGGACCTCTTGGGATATTTTTCTTGAGGACATGTAATCTTCAGAGGGGAGGACTATCATGTTCCCATTTTGATAGCACCATGAAGCAGATCGAACCCCATGGATCCTAGTGACAGATTGAATTAATTAACTAACAAGGGGTTAAGATGATGCAATTAATTAATTAGGAGTGTGCATTTAATTTTATCCATAGTTTGTTATCCATTTGGAATAAATATTTATGGTGGATTTACTATTTGTGGTGGATTTAATATTTTATTGTTATGTTGAATAAATGGAGAAAATGCTCCACTAGGGTGCATTAGTGGATAAGGTTGGAGGAGTGACTTGACGAAGAAGTCAAGTAAAGCACATGAGTCCAAAAATGATGCCAAAAATGAGAAAAGAGGAATATTTCAGGAAACACAACATAAATCAGAAAGCAAGATAAAATAGGAAAAGCAGGAAAGTCTGAAAAAGTGGGAAAATTCAGAAAATAAGGAAAGTCAGAAAAAGAGTCAAAAGAAGGAAAGCAAAGCAAAAAAAGGAAAAAGAAGGAAATAAAGCTTTCCTCATCCACTCATGGGTTTCCCATGTGGAAGGGTTCTCATAGGTCACCAAGCTATTCAACTTGCTCAACAGGTCACCCAAAATTCTATAAAAGAATCCAAGCAACTCCTTTTCACATCTTTTGTTAGTATGAGAAATTTTATGAATACATTTGTGCATCTGATATTTGGGAGATGTGCCCCTAGTCAAGCATGGGAGATGTTCCCCAGCTTTTTGTGAGAGTATGATGGAATTAATCCATTATCACTGATTGTATTTGAAGGTACTGGAGGTGATTATGTCGAATTGGAAGTTCAGAATCATCATCACTTAGTTCATAGATTGAATCCTCCCTCCTTCTTGAGTTGCTGCAGCTAGTTTCTTATGTACAAGAAGAGAGATATTTATATCACTTTATGAGAGGAATATTGGCCTATTTCTGATGTAATAAAATATTATGTAATGTTATGATATCATTCTATTCAATACAAATTACAGAACTCTGATTTCTTCTCCAATTTATGTACCCCTTCTAGATTTAGCTAGAATTTGACTAGCTTTCAGTGTATGATTCATAAGTCAATGAGTATAAATCCAAATGAATTCACTTATGTTACTGGAATTATAAAAAATTTATATTTCATGATCCAACCCCCATTTCAGAAATTCTATTGCCTTTGATCACTGTTTGGGAATCCAGAAGTCGAACTAGTTGAGCTTTCCTCAATTGCAATTTTACTAGTTTTGTTGTAAGACTTGTCCAGATATACATATAACTTTCTGAAATGATATTGTATGATTAAATGACTATAAATGAATTTTAATTAACCTCTCTTATTTCTTCAACAACCTTATCCAACCTTCAGTCAATTTTCCTACCCATACTAGTCTACATAAGCTGAGAACCCCAGGAGCATTGGACTAGAGTTAAGCCAGGATTTTATTGAAAAATAAATGGTCTCAGTACGTTGTGCATAGGTATTAAATCATAGAAGAACCTTCCATTCATCCATATCCTTTGATCTTGGCCATACCCAACAATTCTAGCTTCCTTAAGCCATTGTCTAACCAAATTTGAGAAGTCTAGAGTTTTGTGCCACAATCCTAAGTTGGTACATTACATTTAATACCTTGAGTTTTGGCTATTTTTACTTGTGTACAGATTGCATTGGAAAAGTTGGTTTGAAGTTTAAAGAAGTTAAAGTTTCATTGAATTGATGTTGAGAGGTCTCTATTGAAGGTTGGGAGATAACAGAGATAGAGAATGAAGTTTCTATTAGGTTATAGACACTTAGAATTATTGAAGTACATTCGTTTGAAGTTTAAGGAAGTCAAACCAGCATTGAATTAATGGTGAGAGGTTGTTATTGAAGGTTGGGAGATAACATAGGTAGATAATGGATTTTATGTTAAGTGACACACACTTAGAATTATTGCAATTCATTGGTTGAATCCAAGCAATTAAATTTTTATGAATGCAAGAAGACACGCGAAACAACATTAGAGTAGCACAACAAAAGGAAGATTGAGGATTCTTGTAATGCCTCGATGTTTCTGTGAACCCAACCAAGTTCTGGTAACATAAATGGTTTCTAAAAATCCTATGGGTTCCTACAACACAAATGAATTTTGGTAATGCTACTGAGTTTATGCATCATGTATGCAGTCCTGGTGACACTTGTGTAATTCCAATAGAGCCTAGATTCTTAGGAACTAGCTTGGTAATAGACCGCAGATTTATTTGCATCTTTTCTTGGCCAAAGCACACTTCCAAGCACCATACAATACACATTTTATGCTTTGCATTTGGTTTTATGTTTGAAATTTGTTTACGTTGTATGTTTTTATTATATAATCTATTATTTTCCTTCCAGATGGTCTTGGCAGTGTCTGTTATCACTAAGGAAAGGAAAGGTTTGCATAACCCATAAAGCCTTTTTGGTTTTGTTTTTTTTGCTTTAGGGTGGTCTATATTATGGTTAGGATCATGTTGAATATCTAATTGTGCATTTTATTTATTATTGTGTGTTTGTCATATGCATAATTGATTTCTAGGTTGTATGTGGATATGACTAGAATTAAGATTAAGGGGTTGTTAGCTGCTTTTTTTGAGGTAGTTGGAATCGGGAAAAAAATAGACACGTTGAGACAAAGAATGTTTGTTATGTATACTAGTGCCCAATGGAATCTCTGTATTTGCTGCTCATCACCTACGATTAGAGCAATATCCTCCAAAATATTTACACCATGAGGATTATCTCCAAATCGGTAATGTAATTATGGAATTTTGTTTTATGAATATTGTTGGAGGCTCCAGCATTATCTGTATTTAATTTTTCTTGCGAAGGTTAATAACATTCTATGGAACCCAAGATACCAAGAAATTTTTTCTATAGGAAATTGATCCTATCAGCATGCTTATGACTACTCCCATTTCATACCTTCCATCTAAATGAGGCCACATATGTACACATGTAAAAGCCTTGAGCCTCATAAGCATCTTGGTGCACATAGAAACAACACCATCACAGTTCTGCCCTGCTGATTGTAAAGTAGTCCACACTTATTTGTGCTACGTGAGGACATCCATCTCATCACAAAAAAGAAATGCATCATTTCCATGACCATCTTACTAACAATAGTAGATATTGCAAACATCACTTTGTCATTAGAAGATAAAAGTTCTTATCAATTTTTCTCAAAACTTACTATCACATGAACCAGATCTTAAAGTAATCATGTTGCTTAAATCACTGCTTTAATGATCTTAAAATAGAAGTAACCAAACCAACATGATCTAACAATTGTAATAAGAAGCTTATAATCCAGTGTCTTCCACAAACCAAATACCCATATTATCTTCAAACATAGGCACCAAAACAAAGCTTCATTTTGGGTGGAAACAAACCACAAAATCCAATAAATGCATGTTATACCTCTATGTTTCACAGTGTCGCATCTTCATCACAAAACGAGTTGACGACACTTTCCCTGCTGTTTTAAACCATCCAGAAGAGACAGATGATGAGTCAACCTTGAAGGTGAATCTACCCTGACAAGTTCTGACCCACCTAAGACTTTATCTACACACACTACCGCGTCTTGCACATTTATCAAAACGCGGTACTAGACACTACCGCGCTATGCTATTTCCCCAAAACGCGGCAGTACCGCGTTATGCAGTCTTTGCAGAACGCGGTACTCTTTTAATAGCCTTTTTCCCTTGGCTTGTGGGATTTTGGATTTTTGAAGATAATGGAAGATTGAGGTCCCTGATTCGATCTCAACTCATCTCCTTCGATTAGAAACCCTGATCCACTTATCTCTCCTTAGATCCACCCATCTCTCTTGTTGGTTAACCTCACCATTCACTATAAAAGAGAGGCATTCCATTGGGAAAGGGGGAGGACTCTTGAGAGTACCAAACTTATGGTCTTACAGCATTGTGGAGATAGCTAGAGGAGAAGACACTTGGAGCTAGAGGATTGGCTTGGACATCAAGTACCTTTTGTAAGTATTCTTTAAGTTGCAATGGAATAACTTGTCTTGTTTTCCCAAATCACTTGTGTTAATCTTGTTTTAATGATATGATTTGTATCTTCTATAGATTTAGATTCTAACTCATGTTTCAGGTTGCTAGAGAATAGTGCATGCTTGTATCTTGGTTCCATTTTGACAGGTTCATTTGTGAGGGCTTGGATATTGGAGCAATTACAAAAACAAGCGTCTGGATAGACGATTAGTCAAGCTTCTTCTACTCTTTCTAGCATTTTAATCTTGAGATGTTTGTTAGATCTAGGGATTCAAGGTAGCATTTGTTTTGACTTGTTTCTTGCTTTAAAATTTAGTTTAAAGTCTGCTTTGAAGTTAAGAGAGTTTTGGCTTATCCGTAGGACAAAATTCTACATAACAAGAATGGCGACTCCGCTGGTTTTGATTACTGCTTGATTGATTCAATTCACAGTCATTTATCTTTGCATTGTGAGTTTTTGTTGCACTTCAAACCAGTTTGAATCTTGGTCCTTTTTGAACTTTATTCACTCCTCCTCGCTGTATTTATCTCCCTGTTTGATCACTGAATCCCCTGGGTTAGCAACAACCCTGAAAACTTCATTTCATTTTCTCAAGTTGCGCTTTTTTCTTACCTTGCCAGAGTATCGCGCCCTCTGAACTGCCTCCAGCGCGATAGTACCGCGTTCTATTCCTTAATACCAGAGCGGTACTGTCACAGTGCCGCGCTCCAGTCAGACCATCACCCGCGGTAGTGTCTGCAAGCTTTTAAATTTTTTTTATCTTTGCTTTGTTTCCAAAGTCTCTCTCTGCCTTAGATAGTGTTTACTGTTGTCTGTTAGCATCCTGGTCAATTTCCAGTCTGCATGGTGTGCTTATTACCCAGTTTGTGAGCTTGATTGTTGATTGAATTAGTGGCACTTTTGACATATGGGTCATTTTTCCAGTTTGATTGCATTGACTTGATTTTTTCACCACAACCAACTCAACACCACTGTTCTCTGTTAATGAATACTGTAGCTGTTACAGTCATATTATCATTATCATTTTCAGTATATTAAAAAGATCATTAGTTGAGAGCAATTTTGTTGTTTAAATTGAAAAAGTCTAGTGGTATTTTGCATAGAGAAATGAACCATTGATTTTGCCACAGAAATTCTCATTGTAGAAGCATTGTAGGTTGTAGAATCAGTGCATTGAAAAGAGTGTTTACTTCAGTTTGGCTTTGTTCATAAATCGAAAAGGAAAAATCTCTTGCTTTGATGTTTGCTTGTGAAAAATTGCATGCATATTTGATCGAAGAACCTCTATCTTTACCCTAGCTAGATTTCATCGAAGACAAAGGCGTATTTGTGATTCATTCTCATTTGCATGGTTTGAGTCGTCATAACACCATCAAGTTTCACGTCCACTACCCGATTGAGTAAGACAGCCACTAAAATTAATCACCCTAACTTTAACCTCACTTGAGGAAATCAAAAGAATTTGGTAGTTAGGTAGGACACCGGGGATAGGCATCAAAATAATTCCCCCTTGTCGCTTTCATCTGAGACATAGTCGTTGTCTTTAGGGAACTAAAATCCTCTAGTACTTATTGACACGGTCACAGCTAGTTTGTGGAGGGGCCTCCTAACTGTTTCCAACTTTCAGGGGTTAAACGGCCGCGAGATTGAGAACCGGACGGACTCTGTGGAATACCACACTCCACTTATCCCTAAGGCAACATCGATCGCTGTCTTCTTCGGAAGGCTGAAGTGCCCAAAACCTTTTTCGACGTGTCATGAACGAGGTGGCTTAGTATCTATTCTACTAGGGCTCTTTTACCCAGGATCCCTTTCGGTAGAGGGATATCCTTCTTATATCGGTCTCTCATGTTGTATTGTTCGACTTGGATTTCATCACCTTGCGAAGGATACAGCCTGTTGAGGTCTCCAGCTCTTAGTTAGGAGTTTGCTTGCTATCTCATCTTTGTAGAGGGTCATTTTTTCTTTATAGGGACTGCTTGTTGGCATTCTGGCCATTTTTGTTGCTCAACTCGCTTATTGAGACACCGGTCTCAGTATAGATTTTAGAGCTTGCTTTTTTGGCCTGTAAGCCTTGCTTTTCTAGCTCCTCTTCTGCACACTCGGTTGCATTAGAGTTTTTGAGTTCTTTGTTTACGATACTGCCCCCGATTTTCATTTTCCTGTCATCATGTCAGATCTACCACGAAGATCACGAAGACAATAGGGCCAAAGCCCTCCACCACCACCACCGCCACGGACTACTGGTCCGCCTGCATCACGCATTCCTGCTCCTCCTGGCCACGGTGCTGGTCGAGGGAACATTCCACCGCCGATACTTACAACGGCTTCAGTTCCACCCATAACTGCCACTCACAGCACAGTCTCAAAATCTGCAACCATTAGCATATCTGAGACCTCCACTGTCACTTCACCCACTGTCATTCTAGATTTATCTGTCACAGTGGACACAGTTACCGCAACTGAACCTAGTACAACCCAAAGTACTAGACTCGAGGTCATCCTTCTACCGGATGTCAGCACTTCACGTCCATCAGACACTCTTCACAATGATACAGACGGATCTGTTGGCACCATAGAAGGATCCGACCAGGACATACCTGGCTTGATTTCAGTCCCAGGCGGGTACGTTGAAATCATTGAAGATACTCGACTTCCTGACACACCCTTTGAACCTGATTATGGTTTCATCACTTCCCAGGCGGATCTTCCGCCTGTTATCACCACGTCACCCAGTGTTCATCCTCAGGAGACAAGTTCTTCTAGCAACGTACCTCGTACTATAGCTTTACCCAACCTCCCTCCGGGACATGAAATCATGGCTTCCATCCAGTCTAGTATGGTTAGCCTAGCGAACTCTCCGTTAGCATCGGCACGGTTTAGACGCAGCACAGAGCAAATGCTCTCGTCAGCCTCTCGATATCCCCCTGACACTCGTCCTTCTGACTATAGGGATCCCAACATCCCGTCCAGCACGGAGTTTCGACACTCCTTTGCAGACGGCACAGGACCTTTGGATGTTACCATACCTAGGTTCCTGCCGGACCCCCAAAACCTTTTCCAGGACATGAACTCGGACCCAGTTTTCGAGGGTCCTCCTACCATTGAACATGTCATGGACGACGCTAATAACCCTGGGCTAAATTCCCCGCATTTGCTGTCATCACCTATATTTGGTGCACATTCTATGAGGGATAACCCAGTTTTTTCCCTGTCCTCACCTGTTCGATATGGACGACCCCCTCCGCAAATCGGTACTTTTGGTGTCGTTGGCCAATCCACATTATCATATTTGACCAGCGGTGGAAGAACACTTAGTCACACTGCTGGATTTTCCAGTTGGACTGGAGGATCACCCTCAGCCACCATTTACACTATTTCAGGAGGTGGACAATCGACTACAGTGGTCCCCAACTCTAACTACCAAATTCCCCCTAGTGGGCCATCAACCCAACCAGTAGGTGGACAACCTTTTGTTGGGAACCCTGTTCCGAGTCAACAACCTCCAACTAGTGGGCCATCAACCCAACCAGTTGGAGGACAACCTTTTGCTGGGAACCCAGTTCCCAGTCAACAGCCTCCTCATATAGGTCCATCCAACCTAACTGCTGGTGGACAACCTATTGGCTCGTTCCAACAAGCCTCCCAACCAACAGCATCTACTCAGTTCAGTATGTACAGTCCACCTGGCAGTGGGCAACCTTATTCCGGTGTTCTAACCGGACCTTACTCTCAACAACCCCTGTCAGGCATACTTCCTTCTTGGGATACTCAAATCCCACAGAGTGGAGGGTACTCACTTTTTGGAAACTGGAATCAAGCTGGGGGGCAATCTCAGATTCCCCCCAACGTGAATTCTGGTTTCCCTTACCCTTCAGCTGCTACAACTCCATGGAACCCATCACTCCAATTACCACTCGCTCCTCAAGCAGGAACGAGCCTTCCATGGACACCACCGTCGCAGCCACCCCCCAACCCTGCTATGGGAAACCCTCCACTTACACAGTATAGTTGTAACATCCCTGGAACACAACAATTCCAGGGAACTTTTCCCCAACAAGGAACATCAACTTTTCCTGGGTTCCAACAACCCCAAGGTACTATACCCACTCAGCAGAACACTCACCAACCGATTGCTTACAATCAACCGGTTAACTAGATGGCTTACCATTCACAGAATTTCTAGCAGTATCCCGCGGGAAACTCATATGGGTATAACACACAGCAGTATGCTATGCAGGGCCCTCCAGGGTTCTCGGCACCACATGGGTATTACTCATTCCCGCAGACCAACCGTCAACTTCCATTTTTGGCCACACTTGATCTACCTGATTTGTCGAGGCTTATCAACGATCCTATATGGCATGAACCTCACTGGCCACCTATTCCAGCCAAACTACCATCGGACATTCCTAAGTTCGATGCCAAGCCCGGGGAAGACCCCAAGAACCACGTGATGACCTTCCATCTTTGGTGTTCATCCAACTCCTTAATGGATGATTCCATCCGACTTCGGCTCTTCCAACGCACGCTCACCGGAACGGCAGCAAAATGGTATATCGAGCTGCCACCACACTCTTTTCGTGATTTCAACACTTTGGCTATGCAGTTTCTGACACATTTCCAACTCCCCATCCGGTATGAGACTGGAACAGAACTGCTAACTTCACTGCGTCAAACCACTTCTACACATATTTCGGATCACATCCACGAGTGGTGAAGACGCCGTAGGCTAATAAAGGCACCTATTCTGGATCAGCTACTTGCTGATTGGTTTACAAAATCCTTTTTGCCTCCCATAGCCAGAGATATTGCTATGCGCGGACCGGTTACAGAAGAACAAGCCATCTCGGCAGCACAATACATGGATTTGGTATATACTCAATCCGGTACTTTACATGAACTTCTTCCACATGCCTCCCGCGTTCACACTGATCCAACAAAGCCTACCACTGAACCATCCATTGATGGTATTGTTGGTTCAGTCAAGGCTCAGCCTGCTACCAACTCGACGGGACAACAAGCTTCTGCTTCCCCCGCTTTTACCCAGGCCGCTTCAAAAGCTTCCACCTCTCCTGCTGTCTCCTCCGAAGTAAACGCAGTTCAATCTACGTCCCAATCATCCGGAGGAAAGAAGAAAAACAATCGTGGCAAACCCAAGAAGAACCAGCAGGATAACCCCAAGCCACAACCTACCCAGAATGACCAGAAACCACGTCGGAAAGCTAAGTTTCCCTGCCTGATTTGTCAAGATGATCACTATACGCGTGACTGTCCCTACAAGGACGAGGTCAACAAGTTCGTTAAAGGATCCTCTCGCCCGGCAGTGTTAACTGACCCTTTCCCCCAACAGCAACAGCAAATGGTTGCCCAAGAATCCCCACAAGGGGGCAACCCGACCAATCCTTCCCGTGGAGAGACGTCCACAAACCGCGAAATCCTAATGACAAGTAATGAGGAGATTAATATCACCACTCGTTCAAAGACGTATGATAATCCTCCAAGTTCAAACAAACAATCGGAGATAGCCAAAGGCAAATCTCCTGTTGAAGATCCAATTCCTACCCCCCACCCTAACGGTCATCTCCACATCGAGAGACCGCTAACGGACACAGTGCTACGCCCACCCAAGGGAACTATTCGAAAGGCGACATTCAATCCTAATGCGCGAGCCGCCCAAAACTATAACATTGTTGAGGATCTGGCTCAAGCACCTTGCGCCATGTCAACTCTCGAGGTTCTCCAACACTGCCCCACGCAGCGTAGAACCCTACTTTCAGCACTGGGGGCAATGGACCCAGATACTTCTAACTCTAGCATGTTTAACTTGGAACATGCCAAACCTAGGCTTTCTCATCAGTTAGCCTTCCAGGTGCATACAAAAATCCGTGGAAATATCATCCACCGCACTGTGTTAGATGAAGGTGCTTCCACGTCGATTATGTCTTTGAACTGCTGGAGAGCCTTAGGCTCACCCGAAGTCACAACTTCTCCTACTACTCTCAGGGCGTTTGATGGACATGGTTTTCAACCATATGGACTCATTCCCTCAATCGGTGTTGAACTGGGGGGAAAAACAGTATCCGTACACATCGAAGTCGTAGATGCACCTTTGGATTACAATCTCCTACTTGGTCGAAACTGGTTCTATGCCATGACCGCCATAGCATCTACAGTCTTCCGGATTGTACAATTTCCTCATGAAGGGAAAATTGCCACTATTGATCAACTGGATTACTGTATCCCAGACTCCCATCCGAAC
Source organism: Larix kaempferi (assembly GCA_027924585.1). Lineage (NCBI taxonomy): Eukaryota > Viridiplantae > Streptophyta > Pinopsida > Pinales > Pinaceae > Larix > Larix kaempferi. Next base: position 919,910 of record BSBM01001239.1, read on the forward strand.
TCCACCAATACCATCCCGTTATTGGATCAACCTCGGTACCGGTTCCAAGACATAGGTGTTGGTCTCATGAAGGATTCTTCCCTCATTGGAGTTTTTCCAGAGCTGGGAACCCATATTCAACCAGTCAACATGATTTCATCGCATGTCACCCCTTCCAATGATTCATGGGTGATTCCGAGTCCCACTCAGATTCAAGGCTATGGCAATTCCATGCCTTTGAACAGAAACCTTGCAGCATATGACGCGATCCAATCAGCCACAGATTGGATCGACTGTTCTACTGATCACACCGTGGCACAGCTCTCGACTGAAACTCATCCACACCCACCATTTTTTGATCCTCTCAACTCGATTTTTCCCACTGACGAATCAATCATAAGGGTTATGTGCGGTGATGAGCCACCATGGGGAGATTTTCATCATCGATCTTCATTCCCCACCATTCAGTCACTTGAGCCTGATACCAAATCCAGCGCTTCACTTGGGATGGTTCAAACCAAGTTCCCCACTTCCCTCGACGAGGTATTTTCCGAAGGAAACTTGGCCAACCTTATGGAAACCACCCCCATCGATATTTCAGTGAAGCCTGGTATCGTGGAAAACGTACACATTGGCAAAACATGTACTCCCCTTGAAACGGAGTTCTATAGTGCCTACTTTAAAACTTTCTGCGATGTTTTTGCTTGGAGTTATGAAGAGATGCCAGGGATTGACCCGTCGATTGTGGTCCACAAAATTCCAACTTTCCCTGGCGCCCGACCTGTTCGGCAAAAGCTTCGACCCATTCATCCTCGTAAGGCAGCCGCCATTAAAGCAGAAGTTGAAAAACTTTTGCGTGCTGGTTTTATCTATCCTGTCCCATTGACAGAATGGGTATCCAACATCGTTCCCGTAGCCAAGAAACAGGGAACGATTAGAGTCTATGTTGATTACCGTGATTTGAACAAGGCTTGTCCCAAGGACAACTACCCAACTCCGTTTATCGACCAGATCATCGATAACTGTGCCGAAAGTGTTATCTTTTCATTTATGGATGGCTTCTCTGGCTATAATCAGATCGATATCCTCCCAACCGACCAGCACAAAACGGCCTTTATCTGCCCTTGGGGGATCTTTGTATATCGAAAGTTACCTTTTGGCCTGAAAAATGCCGGGGCAACTTTCCAACGGGCGATGTCCTATGCATTCCATGACATCAAACATATCGTAGAGCCGTATCTTGATGATCTCCCCGCTCATTCTCGAGCGCGGGAAGACCATCCAGACCACTTGAGTGCCATTTTCGAAAGGTTCCGGCGCTACAATCTACGTTTGAACCCGCATAAGTGCGTCTTCTGTGTAGAAACCGGAAAAATGTTAGGCTTCATAGTCTCCAAAGACGGGATACGTCTAGATCCCGCAAAGGTAGCAGCTATTATAGCCCTGCCTTCACCTACCAATATTCCAGAACTTCAATGTTTGCAAGGGCATGCAAACTTTCTACGCCGTTTTATCTGCAATCTGTCCGAGATAACAAAAGGCTACATGCGGCTTCTCAAGAAGAATGTTCCCTTCATATGGGATGACGAAGCCCAACGCTCCTTTGACAATTTAAAGGCGGCCTTAACCAAAGATCCTGTGATTCAACCCCCCAATTACACACAGGACTACATCCTTTATCTCGCAGCCTCGATTTCCACCATTGGTATGGTGTTAGTCCAGGAAGACCACAACGGCATAGAACATGTGGTGTACTATCTCAGCAAGAGTCTTCTTGACTCTGAAACTCGCTACTCACATGTTGAAAAGCTGGCTCTGGCAACAGTATTTGCTGTCCAGAGATTCCATCACTACATCTTACTCTGCCGGACCACCGTCATCGCCGATTTCAATCCAATGTACTATATCCTCACACGACAAGTGCTTGGGGGCAAGTACTCCCGTTGGATTGTCATCCTTCAAGAGTTTGACTTGGAATTTGTCAAAGCCAAGTCTACGAAATATCTGGTCTTCGCTGAGTTAATTTGTAACCTGCCCCGTGCTACTGAGCAATCCAAGCCAATTGATTCTCTTCCCGACGAATCATTGTTCCTCATTAGCACGTCTGATCCGTGGTATGGGGATATTCTCTTATATCTCCAAACCCAACGCTTCCGTCCCGATCTCACCCGCGATGAACGGCGACATATCAGACATCACGCAAAATACTACCTTATAGTGAACGATACTCTGTATCGACGTGGTGTCGACACTGTCCTTCGATGCTGTTTAACCTTAGATTAGGCGGAACGCATTCTCAACGACTGCCATGCTAGAGCATGTGGTGGTCATCTCTCTGGGATGGCTACAGCCCAGAAAATACTGCGTGCAGGATACTTCTGGCCCTCAATTTTCAAAGACTGCATTGAAACAGTCAAGAAGTGTCCACCATGTCAATTCTTTCATAACAAAGCACGCTCGCATCCTTCTCCACTCCATCCTGTCATTGCCGTCGGCCCCTTTTCCAAATGGGGCATCGATTTTATGCACTGTAAGCCCACTTCATCCGGGGGGCATAGCTATGTCATAGTAGCTGTCGACTATTTTACAAAATGGGCTGAAGCGATGCCTACGTATGCTGAAGACGGAAAAACAGCAGCACAGTTCATATTCAATCATATTATAGCTAGATTCGGTGTCCCATAGTCTATTGTGACCGATCATGGTTCCCATTTCAGGAACCATATGATCGAAGAACTAAGTGCCAAACTGGGTTTTCACCACGAAAACTCAACCCCGTATTACCCACAAGCTAATGGCCAAGTTGAAGCCATTAATAAAGTCCTGAAATGAATGATTCAGCGCATTGTGGGTACCCAGAAATCCAACTGGCACTCAGCTCTATTCTCAGCACTGTGGGCATACCGAACCTCAGTGAAAAGTGCGACTGGGTTTACACCATTTCAACTCGTATACGGCCTAGAAGCCATTCTCCCGATTGAATGTGAAATTCCATCACTCAAGATAGCCATAGAGCTACTTCCACACACTACTTCCGAAGAGGAACGATTTCTATACCTAGCCAAGCTAGATGAAACTCGCCGCGACGCCGCTTTGGCTAATGAAGCTCACAAAAAACGCGTCAAAGCTCAATACGACAAATCCATTCAACCTCGGATCTTCAATGAGGGTGACCTCGTGCTCACATATGATCAGATGCATGATAAGCTTGGAAAAGGTAAACTTGAATCTATGTGGTATGGCCCCTTCATTGTTAAACGTGTTTTAGAAAAAGGAGCCTATGAACTAATCGAGTGTGATGGTAGGCCATTGGCACGGCCCCGCAACGGGTTATACCTCAAACGTTTCTACGCGTGAGGTTACCCTACGCGGGTTACTTGTTGTACATAATGTACTTAGTTTGCTTTTTGCTTTCTTTTGAATGTGCGCGTGGACCTCATGTATCCACTCTTACTTTGACTCGTGACTTTATGCGCAGATGTCTGCCTACTTTGGATTCGCCGACGGTGCAAGCCGACATACCCGGAATCTCACTTCCGCAGCATGGGTCATCTATTCCCCCACTGGCGAGTTGATTTCTTCAGGAGCCAATTGTTTAGGTCCTGCAACCAACAATATCGCGGAGTACCATGCAGTCATTGGTCTCTTGACAGAGGTTGCTTCACTCGGGATTGACTCCTTATCAGTCTTTTTAGACTCCCAACTCGTGGTTTCTCATCTAAACCGTGTTTACACAGTTCGCGATCCTACACTACTTCGTTTATTTCGAAGAGTACGCCTCTTGGAACGGTCATTTAATTTTATCACATATCAACACATACCGAGAGAATTCAATTGTATTGCTGATTCATTGGCCAATTACATTTTGGATTGGCATCTTGCCCATACATAAAAACATCATAAAAAATAAAATGCACAAGTCATTGTAAATATTTAGATCATAAATAGGTCCATATCACTGTATATAAGAGTGTTTTTTCCAAAATACATAAAGTTTGTGTCAAAGACAAAATTGGGGATCAAATCCCATATACAAAAATTGGCCCTCGAAGCCTACATATCGTGTACATGCTGCAAAAAGATCAAAAGACCATCTATGGAGATCTAGGAGACCTATCATGTCCCTCATCGGACTCCTCCCGCTGCTGGTGGTAACACACTACAGCTCGAACCACCCTGCGAAGAAGTCGACTGATACGACCAGGTACACCTACAGTATGCCGCTGGAGGTGGTAAGGGACGTCATTCATCCGCATAGTAGGGATACCATGAGTCAATCCCTGCAGGTTCCTCTAAATGTCCCGAACGCCTCCTGCCTCATCTTCATCTTCCTCTTCGTCAGGAACAGCTTGACGATCGACACCACCACGACGTAGTGGAGAGTATCCAGCTGGTCTCTGTGGTCCACGGTCTGCAACATGCATGCGAATATACATTAGGCATCTTTTACACATTCTAAAAAGCAATAAAAATTAAATATTCAAAAAGGAAAAAATACATATCCATGAAGGTCATACCAGAGTCATCCCAGTCATCATCCTCTGGCAATGCCAAGTCGATGTCCTCACAGAAATCTACCCCTGAGTAGGGATAGTCATCAATCATAACTATCTGCTCCTCTAGCCAAGAGAAGAAGTCCTCGCCAAAGGCTAGCCGCTGAGGTCCCCCGAGGCATCCAGCATAGTCACTCCATCGAGCCATCCATGGCTCGGTAGGTGGACGAGGGCGCATAGATATCTGTGGACGCAGTAGTGGCACCCTCGCCAAAAAGAAAGTAACCAGGATGCTCCCATAGCCAAACTGGGTATTTTTCCCAGTCCTACACTTGTGCACTTGTTCTTTCATGTTGGACAACACTGCCTCACACCAGTTGAAAACTGTTCCTCCCATGCACTCTGCTGCGAGATTCACTTGTGTGCGGGATGCCTGATGTGGACTCATGCTTCCTGCTGCACGCGTGATAGTGAATAGGACGGTTTTTACAGGAAGATTTATGACCTCCTTTATGGCCACCTTTCCACTTTTCTTACTCGAACCCGCCTGGCAATACCCAGCAATCAAGTCATCTGTGCTTGATTCTGAAGCTAAGTACCCAGTAAAGTTCACCCGGGCCCCTCTTTTCGAGAGGCCTGTGAGGAAGTAAATATCCTCGAGTTGGATTTCAAGCACATGCTCTCCCACTCGGAAAGCTCTAATGTCAGGGTCCCACAATTGGATGAGATGAGTAAGAAGCTTGGGTTGCTGACGAATCCCTTTGGTTTTGAAGAACTTTAGCAAACCACATTCTCGCAATGCGGTCACGGTTGGTAAGTCATTTTCGGCTGCAAAATCATCCGCTTCGTGCTCTCTTTCTTTCCCGCTTACCATTTTTCTCCGAATAAGTTGCAAATCCCTGCAAAAGGTCAAACAAAGCAGTTAGTAACTATTTAGCAACTTAGTTCCAGTAGAAAATTGGAGAAAATTTGATTTTTTAAACTCAAAATTCGCCTTTGCCGCGTCTGAGGGATATTCTACCGCGCGGCAGTCCACACTACCGCGCCTCGGTTTGGGGATACAGTGCGGAACTGTTAGACAGTACCGCATTTTTCGATAGAGCCCCCACGCGGTAGTGTGAAGGGCGATTCTTGCCCAAAAGGGCTCGCCAAAAAATCAAATTTTTCCTGGTGAAAGCAAAAATTTCTTACATAAAATGAAAGAGGGGCTCAAGCACTCTTACCTGGCACAGACGGCTCTCGAAATGGTGTTCCAGAACTCCCGGTATGGATCCTTGAAATCTTGCTCCTAAATGGGTGAAAATGTCTCCTTTGGGTAAAAAACACAAATGAATAGTAATTTCTATTTTTTACCATTCCTTATATAGCATTTTTTCACATTTTTTTTAATTAATTAATTACTATTTTAAATAGTTGAAATAAACCCTTGTTCACATTGCTAATGTCCAATTTTTGAGCATTTATTGACAGGATCCTCGGTAAAAATGCGATACATTCACACTGGTGTTTATCCATGGTTTGACCTTCATTTCGATCCCACTTTATCTTTTTCGTGCTCTGGATTTAAAACTTGAAAAAGATTCCAAGCGCTTTTACACCCGTGTCGTGCTTGTCAAACTCGAGTAAACGGTGTCGAGTACGGTCAGCTTTACTCATGCTCGTTAAACAATGAGGAAAGTATTATCCTGGTTATATTTTATTCTTTTTTCGGACCAGAATAATTTAAAATTACGAAAAAGACCATAGGAGTCCATAGTTAAGCTCTTTTCAGACTCCTTAAAATTGAAAAGATTGCCAAGTGATCTTGACTCTTTCACACTTGTAAAAGTATTTGAAAGGTCGTCTATTCGGTGATAGGTTACCCCTTTTTCGGCCCGTCTAGACTATTTACGAGAAAGGAATACCTCAGTCAATCTCGGCTGGGAGAGTTCTCTCGGGAATTGTTTTACACCTTTTCGGGATCAAGGGACTAAATTTTATGAAAAAGTACATTGTGGAGCTTCCTTTAAGTTTTTCAGGCTCTCTAAATATGAAAAAATACCGAGTTTTCCTTCCTTGGACTCGTTAAAATGTTAACATCGAAGGAACCACTTTGGGACGAACCCCTCCTTTCTCAGGTTCGTAAAACATGTGAGATTGGACTCATCCATGAGATGAGCTACACCGAGCATCTGTTATCCTCTTCAAGCTCGCAAAACAAGAAAGAGGTACTCGTCCATCATGTCGGGGAAATATGGGGGGATACGTCAAGTTTATCTATGGAAGCTTGTCAGTCGTTACCTTTGAACATGGCATGTGTCCGTCTCTTGTCTATATTGGGTATCCATTTTTCACTGAGTTATGGTCATCATCATGAGTCGTCTCCCTGGCCACGAGTCCACTCATCCGGTGTCTATCCTCTATTTATCAATAATCCCTGCTGCCAAGTCCTGTTACATGCCGTTATATGTTCAAAGGGTTGCATTGTCTCAAGTCATTCATTATGTCAGGCCTCCGCTGTGTCAGTACATACTCCATTGCTTCTTCATCTTATCATCTGTGCCGATTTCATGTCGATGATGTGGGAATCATCATGGCCCACCTTCGACGAGTCTATTCCTATCGACACCAAATCACTATCCGGGAATTAGACTTAGAAATCAACCATTAGTACCTTGGTACCTGCATGCCTCAATGGCAGGTTTCCTCGTGTTTGACAGTAGGTTCACATCATTGACCTCTGATCAAGCGATCTCTCGGATGCTCGACATCAACTCATTCATTCGCATTTCGTTGAGATGTACTATTGATACCTTGGGAATCATCGTCATCATTGGTGATCTCCCTCGCATTTGTTAACGGTCCACATCATTGACCGGTGATCAAATGGTTTCTACCATGTTCGACTTCAACACCTGGTAATCACATGGCTAGATTCGTATCTTTTGCGATCGGGTAGAAGACCCTGGGCGCATCGCTGTATCTCGACTGCGTCCAGGCTGCGATGGAGATGTCCCTTGTATTGTCACATAGATCCACTTATTGTATTGGTCATGGCTGTGTCATTATTGTCTCATGGATCTACGATTGTTCATAGTAGCCATGATCTGTCCACAGTCTACATAATCTCAATACTCATGGATCTGCAATGTATTGGTCGGCAGCCATGCTTTGAGTCATCTGTTTTCGAGCATGGGAATGCCCGCCTCGGTGGTATATCTAACACTTTGTTTCTATTTCAGCTCAGTGTCGCTCTCCTTGATGCTATCTCTGCACACTCTATTCGTAAAGTCTTTCGGCCATCGGTCCCTTCTGACCTCACACTTTAGGGGGCATCTGTTATACCTCTATGTTTCACAGTGTCGCATCTTCATCACAAAACGAGTTGACGACACTTTCCCTGCTGTTTTAAACCATCCAGAAGAGACAAATGATGAGTCAACCTTGAAGGTGAATCTACCCTGACAAGTTCTGACCCACCTAATACTTTATCTACACACACTACCGCGTCTTGCACATTTATCAAAACGCGGTACTAGACACTACCGCGCTATGCTATTTCCACAAAACGCGGCAGTACCGCGTTATGCAGTCTTTGCAGAACGCGGTACTCTTTTAATATCCTTTTTCCCTTGGCTTGTGGGATTTTGGATTTTTGAAGATAATGGAAGATTGAGGTCCCTGATTCGATCTCAACTCATCTCCTTCGATTAGAAACCCTGATCCACTTATCTCTCCTTAGATCCACCCATCTCTCTTGTTGGTTAACCTCACCATTCACTATAAAAGAGAGGCATTCCATTGGGAAAGGGGGAGGACTCTTGAGAGTACCAAACTTATGGTCTTACAGCATTGTGGAGATAGCTAGAGGAGAAGACACTTGGAGCTGGAGGATTGGCTTGGACATCAAGTACCTTTTGTAAGTATTCTTTAAGTTGCAATGGAATAACTTGTCTTGTTTTCCCAAATCACTTGTGTTAATCTTGTTTTAATGATATGATTTGTATCTTCTATAGATTTAGATTCTAACTCATGTTTCAGGTTGCTAGAGAATAGTGCATGCTTGTATCTTGGTTCCATTTTGACAGGTTCATTTGTGAGGGCTTGGATATTGGAGCAATTACAAAAACAAGCGTCTGGATAGACGGTTAGTCAAGCTTCTTCTACTCTTTCTAGCATTTTAATCTTGAGATGTTTGTTAGATCTAGGGATTCAAGGTAGCATTTGTTTTGACTTGTTTCTTGCTTTAAAAGTTAGTTTAAAGTCTGCTTTGAAGTTAAGAGAGTTTTGGCTTATCCGTAGGACAAAATTCTACATGACAATGCATATTTTATTGTGTTCTCCTGTTTACTCTATAGATTAATTAATTCATATCAATGTAGAGTACCTTGCTTCTTTTCCCATTACTGACTACTGAAATAGAACGAGAGTAATTTGGATAGGATGCAAATGGATTTTAGAGCAGGGTCAGGACTTCCCCTGCACCATTTTTTGATGAAGTATGGCAATTTTCATCACTTGGTTCAATTCATTCTCAAGTCACAATAGTTAAAAGAGTTGTAGCTACCTTTTCTAGATTTAAAGGTAGGTCTCAATTATCTATTAAATTTTTTGCATGTAAGTTTGTGAGTGTCCTTTGGTGAGTTATCATTTGGTATTGAGGTGTCCAACTTTACAGTACCTGCAGACACCTACAATAAATTTTCACATTGACTCGATGTTTCTCCTTCATTATGTTTCCAGGAAATCTACTATTGTCTTCAAAAGATATTGGCCCCATCAATGACCCCATCTCTTAGTGTTTTTTGGATTCAACTTTTCCATCAATAAACACTTTCCTTTTGATCATACCATGACATATTTATAAATAATTTATGAATACTAGTGCCCAACAGATAAGTGCCTCATAATGTTTATGATCTTTCGCTTCAACACTATTCCCAACAAAGTCCTTGGCTTTATCATAAGAATCAACTATAACTTGACTTTTTATGCTTCCAACAAGACATAAATCATCTGCATCTAAGACCTTTTGGTTGTATTTATTCTGTTGTTTTCCTGTCAGTGAACATACATGATGGCCTCCACCCTTGTTCATCAATGTTCTGTTAAACAAAAAATGTTGTGCCTCTAGAGAGGCAAGAGCCTTCTGAGAAGTCATCTCTCTAGCATTTTTCAATGCATTAGCAGTTTCCTTTAATTTAGTTTCTTCTTTCAAAGAAACATTCCCATAACCACTATTAGATTACTTCTGATTATCCTCAAATTTAATCCTATGATGAACCTCACAAATATCATGTAAGACAATGCCCACTTTGTGTGAGATTTTCAATTTCTAGGAACTAGATTCATAAGATAATTTCACATGGAATATTCTAGACAATGAGAGAAGAATAATAGAGAAGATAAATTGTGGAAATCACTCTATATTTTATTCATCAATATGATAACAATATATAATACACCTTCCATGGAGAAAATCAAATGCCTTGGAGGCAATTTGGAAAGAGCAAAAAGAGAAGTCTTAGAAAAGACAAAAAAAAACCCTAGGTGGCAAAAGAAGTTTCCAAAATTGTACTAGAGGCTCATGACTTGGCTAAGTATGGTATGGAAGCTCATGAGTGAGTAAAATAGAATGTATTGATGGATTTAGGAGAGTAGATATGATGTGGAGGTTGAATTGGTCAAGTGGAAAAAGATTCTAAGTCAACTAGCTTTACGTTTTCCACTAGAAACCAGAAAAAACTGGACAAAGCTAACTAAATCAAGAAAGCACCTTCTAAACCAGAAATGGAAAGAAATCAGATAGAATCCAATGAAATCTTATCTAGAATATTCTCTAAGGCACCCTAGTGCCTTAGGATGTCAAGTGGTCCACTAAAAGACAAAACTAACCTATTTTACCTAGTCAAAACTCAAGAAATTAATCATAAATGATTAATTAATTTATCCTAAGTCTAGAATGGTATAGGTGGGTTTTTAAATATTCCAAAAACCCCCCTTGATCCTGAATTTGTGTGAAGGGAATCAGGAAAATATCATAAATATAGGGCCCAAGCAACAAGGTTTATGGTCACCCCAATACAAAAATAACTAGTCCATGCAAACCGAGCAAACAGGGAAAACCTCATGGGAACAAAACCCTCCCTCAAAAATGGACATGCTTGATGTCTTCATACTGTAATATTTCTCATTTGAATGAGATGAATGAGCTGAATGAGCTGAATGGGATGCTTATGAGTAACAGACTTGATGAAGAGATTGTAGGGGTCATGATCATGCATCAGTCCATCAATGTTGTGTAGGAAAGAACCATGTGTAGAGGCTCTATGAAGCTCATATTCTGATGATGGAGGAGCACAAAATGAATTTTTCTTGCTGTTGTAACATATATAATCAAATCTGAAAACATAATCAATGATAGAAATAAGATCTATGCATACTCCTTCCCAAGGAGAAACAATGAACTCAACAGGATCAATTTCTTCTGTAGCTGCAATGTGGTGCACTAGTTCTTATACCTTCTTCTCAAACTAATGTAGAACCTTTCTGATATTTAAAATGAGATCATTCATCTCTGAAATATCATAATGTAATTCATATGGATCAACAACCAATAAAGATGTGGATTCTCCATGATCGAACATAGTTTCAATAGGAAAAGTGTAAGAAACTAGGTCACCCTGACAGCTGAGCGAGCCTGGAGAGTGGGAGGACTTGAATTTTGAACAATGAGTGATGGTTTCAGGTACAGATGTGTGAAATATCATTCCAAATATGGCCAAAATCATGGTTTTACAACCAATGAAATATATGAAAGACAAAAGTGCAAGAGAGGCAAGTGACACAGTGTAGGAAAACATGGAATTGTGTAGTTTCTTAACTGGAGAACTTGGGGGTTGTAGGGTATTTTGTGCATCCAATGGTTGGGAAAATGGTGTGGGAGATGTAATAATTCATATTAGACTGTAAATTGTCTTCTAAATCAGAATCTAAAAAAATTGAATGGAGGTGGAAAGACCTTTCAGAAGACAAGTCAGAAGCTAGTAAAAAATGACTAGTTTTGAGAGTAGACTTGGATGAACTTACTGATGACTATTCCAAAGAAGAAGTGGAGGTTTCTGATTCTGATATATCAGAATGTGAATCAAAATCAGAGACATAAAAATTATATTTCACTCTAGTACTCAAAGCATAAGCATGATTACCTTTGGGAGAGGCTTGGAAACGATGTTCTTGTTCTACAACAAGCTCGCCTTGTTCTTTCTTTGCAAAGTCAGGAACATCTATGTTATGCTCTTCAAGCATATTGGCCATGATGTCCAATTTCTTCTTGAAGAAATATTTCTAAGGATGAGTGCCTTTTCAGAAATAAGAACACTTGGGCTTCTCCTTCTTCATCTTATTGGATTTGGGATCTCCATCAGAATCCTCTTCATCTAACAATATCTTTTGTTTGGATTTGTCATTCTTGAAACTCTTTGTTCCATGAGAAACAAGTGCAAAGCATTTGAAGGGTGTTAGATCCCTCATTTGGACCAGCTTGTCCTTCTCCCTAGTGAGCGAATCAGTGAATGCATCCAAGCTTGAAATCTTCCAATTAGGAACTGCTAGTCTTGTGGTATGAAAGGTAGACACAAATACTAAATATTTTGAGCTTAGTTTTGACAGAATGGTAAGGATTAGTTGCTCATCCTTATTTTCTATGCCACATTTATTGAGTTGAAGCACTAGGTTCTTGAATTTTGAGATGAACTCCTTCATAGAATCGAAATTACTTGGACTAAGAGAGATCATCTCAATCTCCAACAAATGACCTATGAGCTCGTCCTATTTTCCAAAGAGAGAATCTAGCTTTGTCCACACTTGATTTGGAGTGGATAGAGAATCAATATGGAATAGAAGATATGGATATACATAGAGACAACGTAACCCATAAGCTTCATCAATCCTATTGAACCATTTGGATTTTCATGAAACTGCTCCTGGATCAGTTTCAATCCCCATAGTGACTCTTTACAATCCTCTACTTCGAAGTTGGATGATCATATGTGCCTTCTAGTCAAATAAATTGAAGGGAGTGAGAGTCATAGCTTTGGTTTGTTTTTTATCCATACTGATGCAATCTTGGTGATGGAAATACTTGCAAAAAACACTCTTGGAATTTTTTTTTAATCAAGATAGCTCTAATACCATGTGAGATTTTCAATTGCTAGGAACTAGATTCATAAGACAATTTCACATGGAATATTTCAGACAATGAGAGAAGTAGAATAGAGAAGATAAATTGTTGAAATCACTCTATATTTTATTAATCAATATGATAGAAATATATAATACACCTTCCATGGAGAAAATTGAATTCCTTGGAGGCAATTTGGAAAGAGAAAAAATGAAAGGCTTAGAAAAGACAAAAAACCCTAGGTAGCAAAAGCAGTTTCCAAAAATGTACTAGAGGCTCACGAATTGGCTAAGTATGGTATGGAATCTCATGAGTGAGTTAAATAGAATGTATTGATGTCTTTAGAATAGTAGATATGATGTGGAGGTCGAATTGGTCAAGTGGAAAAAGATTCTAAGTCAACTAGCTTTACCTTTTCCACTAGAAAGAAGAAAAAATAGTGCAAAGCTAACTAAATCAGGAAAGCACCTCCTAAACCAGAAATGGAAAGAAAACAGACAAAATCCAATGAAACCTTATCCAGAATCTTCTCTAAGGCGCCCCAGTGACTTAGGATGGCAAGTGGTCCACTAAAAGATAAAACTGGCCTATTTTACCTAGTCAAAACTCAGGAAATTAATCATAAATGATTAAATTAATTTATCCTAAGTCTAGAATGGTATAGGTGGGTTTTTTAAATATTCCAAAAATTTGAAAACCATCCCTCAAAATATGACACCCTCCAAGATTGTTTCCTAGGTCCTCCCTTGTTTCTTCCTTCTGCTTTCCAAGTTCTGTTTTTATTTTAGTGTTTAGAAGATCTGTCTTGAAATGCATCAAATGTGACATCATTTTAGATTTGGGGATCATAATCATCATCTTGAATTTTGGTTTATATGTTTTGATTGATCTGAGTATTTTAGGAGCGCAATAACGACCTAGACATTGCCCATCCATCTCTTGATGACTTGAGCTGAGTGTTGAGTTGCATATCTGGTTTTGTTTAAAATTATATTGTATGGTAGTCGATGAACAATTTACGAATGTATTTTGTTTGGCATTTATGATAGTTGCATGTTTGGGAGTATTTGTTGGTTATTAAAAAATAATAAAATATTGATGTTTCCTTTCGAAACAATCATTTTTCCCAGACAGTTATAATAAGTGTATTTTGATATAATACTTTAGTCACCTTTCTTTTTTGTATAGAGGCTTTTATATATGCCAATAGTCGTAGATTGTTATGGCTATGATACGATTTAATGCTCAACCAATTGATTTCTCTTTTTGAAATTGGATTTGTATTCTTGTTTACAGATTAGTGGTATTCATTTTCTATATTTTGCATTAGAATTTATAATGGCGGTTTCTGATTCTGAAAGACATCATACTTCACAAAATTATGAGGTTCACAAAAAACGTATTCATTCTACATAGTCCCAGGTCCATTTTAGGAACAACTTTATTCGAGTTATGCTTCCACTTGTTGATTACTATCTATACCCAAAGTTGCTGATACAACTCTAATCCATTCCAAGAAGAAAATTTAGTAATTCCCATAAAATGTCCTTCATAAAAATTAATTGTAAAATGCAATCAAGTAAGCTTGAAAATATAATGTTGGGCACATTTTGAAATCCTAATGTGTAGTTGTCTGGTATTACTTGTATGTTCAATCTTTAATGTACCATTATGATGTCATTACTCTAATTTTTGTGGCAACGTATTGTGCTTCTTGTAGCGTGTGTTTGAACATGCTCAAATCACATTGCATTTGGTAGCATTGCAAGTCTAACTCAATACTTTAATATCAAGATTTTGGATCTTATAGACATGGATGCCAAAATCCTCCCATTATATACAGAATATGCCATATGACAATTAGCAAAACATAATAATTTAATTAAAAGAAAGAAATTGAATCAAAACATCCCCATATGGAAATTAGAAAACCATAATATTTAAAGTAAAAGAAAGAAATTGAATCAAAACGTCCTACTATGTAATTAGAAAATTAAATCAGATTACAAGGCAAAGGAGTTCACCCATTAAGACTATCTTACTTGATCAGACAGTCATATCAGATCTAAGTAAGCTTGTGGTATTCTTATTACTCTAGAGTCTAGAGCTACCAATGGATGGACTCCTTAACCATCTGATTAGAGAAAATCCATTAAATGAACTAGAATAGAACTTCCTCTACCAAAGAACCAACATCGAAGGTATCTTCAGAAAATTTGTGTTTCCTTGGTTAATATATTTTTTTCTCTTTTGGAAAAATAAAGCGAGGAAATTTCAGATGCACAGACACTTCAGTTGGAGTGCAAAAGCAACTTCAATGTCTGGATTCAATCACTCAAGTTCTTGATCCAAAGCTTCATCAGCACCTAGGTATGAATTTTAGTTTACAAGTATATTTTAAGTTATTTTTACTAGCAATTTAATTACAAAATTATCTATAGGATACAAATTGTCCTTCTGCCAACAATCTTGATTTGTAAACTTTCATGTTCTTATCCTTTCCCTTTACTAGTCTGAAGGTACTGGCTTTTTGTTGGCTTTCTTGAAGAATTGTTCTATATACTTTTGGGGTTGGAACTGCAAGATAATACTCTCCATGTTTGGTCTTACACTCATAATGTTACCTTTGACTACGGTTTGTTGATTATTACATGGTCGTATTTCTTTTAAAGAACAATTACTTGCATTTTTCTTGATATTTTCTCTTTAGGAATGGCTATTATTTCATCTTTGATTTGGTTTTTATTTTTAATGATAAATGACATTGATTCAATATTGTGTTTTCCAGAGTACTTTGATATTTTTGTGTATTTATCGATTTAAAATCAAACATTCAAGTGTTGTTATAAATGGCATAGACACTAGGAGGTGGGAGCTATATATTTGCATTTCGGATGTTGATGGTTCTATTCTGTAGAGAATTTTCTTTTGGAGATGCACTATTTATATGGGAGGTATGGTCATTTCATTTATCATTATCTAGTTGTCATGTGCCTTTCATTGGATATTATATGCCAGCTAAAAGATAATATTTCTTGAAATTTGAAAGGTATACATTGACGCACTTGAACCTCTTGATTACAAGTTAAAAGTTTGTTTGGAATATTATCTTTATCCCTTATTAAAATAATGAAATGAATGAAGCCCAAAATGGAAAGAAATTTGATTTTCCTTGTCTCTTGAGTAGGTCACAACAAGAATATATTTAACAACTTAACTAATTACAAGCACATGGCCATAAAGTAGTTGAACAAATATATAAAGAGTCACTTCTCTTGACCCATATCTATTCAATAAATGAAAGAACCATTACTATGCCACACATTCATAATACTTATCTAATTTTGTATCATGTTTCCATGTTGCTTCCATTTCCTACAATATTGTGATGTCTCATCATTTTCATTGAAGATATATGGCTATGATTATATCCATTATGACTGCTTTAACACCCTCTATTGATGAGCAGAAATTAATTAGCAATGACCAAGTTCACAGGAAATGGTAGTTGGTTATTAATAGGCCATTACATGGAAGTTGGAATTAAATATAACTTCTGAAAGTACCTTCAAATGTGCTACAAATACTGAATTCAAGCTATAACTTGTTCTTTAGGCCGAAAGTCCAATGAATACAGTAGACAACTGCCTAGGAAAATTGATGAATTTATTAAACCATAAATCTTGTGTGCATAAATGGACCTATATAATATCCACCCAATTCCTTCACACAATTTCCTTGATTCACTAAAATGCAATCAGACAATAAATGAGATGAGAATGTTTTCTTGATCCTCTTAACTCGGTATTAAAATGGAATTATTAGGCTGAGGCATATGTTGTAGGATACTCCCCATGAGGTTGTAGCTATATCTGATGCCCATAGGTCGTAGCTATATCTAATGCCCATAGGATACTCCCCATGAGGATGATGCTATATATTATGGTAGTTATTTTGTGATATAATATAATGAAGATAAAGTGCAACTTCATAAAGTCAATGTGTTCTATTTTTGTTTGTAACATCCCTGGTTGGACAAACAACACCTCCTAAAATGTTACAGAAATTGACATACTTGGTTCTAAAGCATGATCCTTTAATAAAGCGGGTGGATACAACCTACGCATGCTAACTATTCCTTACAGAAGCTCTATGTGGTGGCCTAAAAGACTGTGCATGGACCATGAGCCCTATATGGAATTGGTAACAACTTAGAGCCTCAATTTAAGTCTTTGTTCATAACAACCATCCTTTGTGTTACAAATCATGATATGGCCACCATATTCCTCTTGCAGGTTAAAAATTTCCTATGTAGGGATTATGTGATAGCTATGGCCCTACACATTTCCTATGAGCCATAGAGGAAAATATTGGTGTAAGACTTTGTCTTTTGGTATTGGACCTGGGCAATGAGAACCACATTTAGCATCCCAGAGCTTTAAATGAGCACCATATCCCTCTCACATGCCAAAGTATGGTGGCTTGAGGCCCCACACATGGCCCATGAGACTCAAGGACAAATGTTATATCCAAAAAACCTATATATTGGAACCAAACCATGTCTTAGGTGCTAAAAGTAACCTCTAATGTGGAAAACCTAAAAATCATTACCATTTTGCACTTGTGGGATGAGATTTCCTACTAATTTCTTGTGTGGTTGTTGTCACCCCGCACATGGCCCGTGAGCTCTACAAAAAAAAATTATGGCTCAAGCCCTTGACTTTCAACCCTAAAACATATTTTAATCACTAAAGACCATCCATGGCGTGATAAAACTTGAAATAAACACCACATCTCACTCATATGCTAAATATTCCCTTTGTAGGACTTGTAGGATTCATAATAGAGAAACGTATCAGAAATATTACAGGAAAATGATGCTAACTTACAAATTCAAGGCCACTGTAAATCCAATGGAACTCTCTTGAGGAAATAATATCAATGAATCCATTATTTAAATTTGGATCACATTTATCACGAACCATGTCCAAGGTTGAACTCATGAAATAAATAGTGTAGTCTATAACACTTCATGTCTATATATTGTTGATGTAGAATGAATCTAAAAATAGAAAATGAGAGTCAATACGAGTTCACATTTATGAGAACCATTTAAGATCCTACTAAAAAGTAAAAACGAAAAACCACTTGAGTCTAACCTGATTCGTGCAATGATATTGAGAAATTTATGTAGTGTGCAATATTATTAAGGAATAAAATAGCAAATAAACTGAGCCTATGTACACAAATACTCTTTTCTTCATGAACAATAGAAGTGATAATGTTGATATACACCAAATATTTTCAAAACTCACATGGAAAGAGGATAAAGGGACCCAATATGCAAAGGGTACAATAAAAATCAATGTATGCTTTGCCCTTCATATTATAAAGGCATAAATAGAAAGTTTAGAGCCCATTTCCTATATTCCAAAGAGTGGAGTTTAAATTCTGCTCTAAGGATCTAGAAAAAGTGTAGAAATCATGTAGGGAGAAAGAAAGAGAGAAGGGGTTATCCATGTACCCCTAAATCAAGTGAAGTAGTTTTGAATGGTCATGTGGGTGTCCCTGACAAAACCAACCCTAAAAGTTACCATGCCATTGAAAGAGCCACAAAACTTACGATTTCTTATTGTAATAGGAACTATTGTCATTTGGGTATGGTCCAAGCAATTGTGAGGAGTCTTATTCTTCCCACGCAATTTCAATTACTGTAATTGACATGTTGATCCCTTAATGAGAATGTTGACAAATCCTTGAGTTGTTGTGGAATCTAGTTTACCCTAGGTACCATGTGGGTACCATCCTCATAATGAGAACCTCAAAATCACCACCATAATGCACTCGTGGGATGATATTTCCTACTAATTTCCTATGTGGTTGTTGTTGACCCATGCATGGCCCATGATCTCTACAAAAAATGTCATGTCTCAAGACCTTGACTTTCAATCCTAAATTTTATTATGGTCCTTCAAGACCATCCATGGTGTGATAAACCTTGAAATAAACACCACATCTCACTCATATTCCAAAGATTTACTTTGTAGGACTTGTGTGTTGGTCCAAGGTCCCATGTATGGACCATGAGATTCAAAGACAAATGTTATGGGATGATAACTTGTATTTTTGTATCAACCGTGGCTTGGACACCAAGAAGCACCCCCATTGTAGGATTGTATCGCATTGACATGATGAAGATTCCATTTATAAGGTCTGTATGATGGATTATGACTCCACAAATAGATCATAATCCATATATATGAATGTTATAGTGTATGCCTAGGTATTTTAGCATCAAACCATGACATAGGAATTGAGAACCATTTCTAGTCTTAGAAATCGAGAAATGTCTATCATATCCCACTTGTAGGTTAATGATTCCTCATGGAGGGTATGTGTGGTGGTTCGAGGCCTTGCGCATGGACCATGGGATTAGATAAAAAATTTATGACCTAAGACCCTTATTTAACCATATATAATAACATGGGCCTTGAAAAAAAATCCCTGGTGTGCCCTTCCTTAAAATATTATCCTATCGTGCAGAAATTGCATTGCACGCCACTTAGCAAAACCCTAGTTTAGAAAACCATCAAAATATACAAATTTCGTTCCACGAAGCCACCAGGAAGGGGTGTCCATAGTGGTACTCAGATGTCACAAATCCAATGGAATTGACGGTTTTTCCATTGGAGCCACAATTTTCGACTTATTGTGAGTTTCATCTCACTTCCCAAGGCCATTCAGGGACACCAAGAAAATTGCAACCGGGGGTATAAAAACCAAACCGAGCAATGAAACTGAGTTTAATTTCCTCCTGCAAGTGTGTTTGGGAAAGGATTAGATGACTGTGATGGCTACACACTCACTCGGTACATTTTTCAAAATCTTAGCCTATCGTGTAGAAATTGCATTGCACGTCACTTAAAAAACCCTAGTTTAGAAAACTACCAAAATATACAACTTTCGGTCCACGAAGCCACTGGGAAGGGGTGTCCCTAGTAGTACTCAGATGTCATGAATCCAACGAAATTGACGTTATTTCCATCTTATCCACAATTTTCAAGTTATTGCAAGTTTCATCTCGCTTCCCAACGTCATTCAGGGACACTAAGAAAATTTCAATCGGTGGCATAAAAACCAAACCAAGCAATGGAATTGAGTTGTGTTTCCTCCTGCATGTGTGTTTTGGAAATGGTGAGATGACTACGATTCCCATGCACTCACTCACTAGACACATTTTTCAAAATCTTAGCCTATCGTGCAGAAATTGCACTACACGTCACTTAGCAAACCCCTAGTTTAGAAAACCGTCAAAATAGACAACTTTAGTTCCATGAAGCCACCAGAAATGGGTGTCCCTAGTGGTACTTGGATGTCACAAATCCAATGGAACTGACAGTTTTTCTATCGGACCAACGGTTTTCGAGTTATTGCGAGTTTCATCTTGCTTCCCAAGGCCATTCAGGGACACCAGGAAAATTTCAACCGCGGGCATAGAAACCAAACCGAGCAACGAAATTTAGTTTAGTTGCCTCATCTAGGTGTGTTTGGGAAAGGACGTGATGTCTGTGATTCCCACACTCTCACTCGGTACATTTTTAAAAATGTTAGCCTATGGTGTGGATATTGCATTGCATGTGACTAAGCAAAACACTATTTTAGAAAAATGTCAAAATAGACAAATTTCGGTCCATGAAGCCACCAGACAAGGGTGTCTTTTGTGGTATTAGGATTTCACGAATCCAACAGAACTGATGTTTTTTCCATCATAGCCATGGTTTTTTATTTATTGCGAGTTTCATATCGCTTCCCTAGGCCATTTAGGGACACCAGGCAAATTACAACCGGGGGTATAAAAAACAAACCGAGCAACGAAATTGAGTTTCGTTGCCTCCTGCAAGTGTGTTTGGGAAAAATTATGAGATGACTACAATGGCCACACACTCACTTGGTAAAATTTTCAAATCTTATCCTATCGTGCATAAATTTGCACGTCACTTACCAAAACCCTAGTTTAGAAAACCATCAAAATATACAATTTTTCAGTTCACAAAGCCACCTGGAAGGGGTGTCCCTAGAGGTACTTGGATGTCACGAATCCAACGGAATTGACGGTTCGTCCATCGAAGCCACATTTTTCCATTTATTGCGAGTTTCATCTCGCTTACCAAGGCCATTCAGGGACACCAAACAAATTTTGCCCAGGGGCATAAAAACCAAACCGAGCAAGGAAATTGAATTTCGTTTCCTTCTATAAGTGTGTTTGGGAAAGGAATAGATGAGTGCAATTCCCACGCTCTCACTCGACACTTTTTTCAAAATATTAGCATATCGTGCAGAAATTGCATTGCATGTCACTTAGCAAAACCCTAGTTTAGAAAACCATCAAAATAGACAACTTTCGGTCCATGAAGCCACCATATAGGGGTCCCCATAGCGGTATTCGGATGTCACAAAACTAACAGAACTAACGGTTTGTCCACTGGATTCATGGTTTTCAAGTTATGGAGAGTTTCATCTCGCTTTCGAAGGCTATTCAGGGACACCATGCAAATTTCAATCAGTGCATAAAAACAAAACCGAGCAACAGAATTGAGTTTTGTTTCCTCCTACACGTGTGTTTGGGTAAGGAGGAGATTACCACAATGCCCACACAATCACTCCACACATTTTTCAAAATCTTAGCCTATGGTGCAGGAATTGCACTGCATAACACTATGCAAAACCCTATTTTAGAAAATTGTCAAAATAGACAACGTTCGGTCAATGAAGCCACCAGATAGGGGTGTTCCTATTTATATTTGGATGTCACGAATCCAATGAAACTAATGGTTTTTCCATTGGAGCCTCTATTTTTGAGTTATGGCGAGTTTCATCTCGCTTCCCAAGGAAATTCAAGGAGACCAGAAAAATTTCAACAAGGGGAATAAAACCCAAACCGAGCAACGAAACTGAGTTTTGTGGCCTTCTGCAATTGTGTTTAGGAAAGGTAAATATGACTGCGATTCCCATGAACTCAGTCCCCACATTTTTCAAAACCTTGGACTATAGTGCAAAAATTGTAATGCACGTCACTGAACAAGACCCTAGTTTTGAAAACTGTCAAAAATAAACAATGTTTGGTCAATGGCGCCACTGGACAGGGGTGACCCTAACAATATTTGGGTGTCACGAATTCAATGAATCCAATGGGTTTTCCATTGGACCCTCGGTTTTCAAGTTATGGCGAGTTTCATCTTGCTTCCCAAGGCCATTCAAGGACACTAGGAAAATTTCAACTGGGGGCATAAAAACCAAACCGAGCAACGGAATTGAGTTCCATTTCCTCCTACAATTGTGTTTTGGAAAGGGAGAGATGATTGTGACTCCTATGCACTCACTTGACACATTTTTCAAAATATTATCCTATCGTGCAGAAATTGTATTGCACATCACTTAACAAAACCCTAGTTAAAAAATGTCAAAATAGACAACTTTTGGTCCATGAAGCCACCTGACAATTTTGTTCCTGATGGTACACGGATGTCACAAATCCAATGGAATCGATTGTTTGTCCATCAAATCCATGGTTTTCTATTTATGGAGAGTTTCATCTCGCTTCCTAAGGCCATTCAAGGACACTAGGAAAATTTCAACCAGTGGCATAAAAAACAAACCGACCAATGGACTTGAGTTATGCTGCCTCCTACATGTGTGTTTGGGAAAGGGAGATATGACTATGAAGCCCATGCACTTGCTCGACACATTTTTCAAAATAATAGCCTATCATGCAGAAATTGCACTACACGTCACTTAGGAAAACCCTATTTTAGAAAACCGTCAAAATAGACAAATTTCATTACATGAAGCCACTAGACACAGGTGTCCTTAGTGGTATTTGCACGTCACGAATCCAAAGAAACTGACAGTTTGTACATCGAAGCAATGGTTTTTGAGTTATTGTGAGTTTCATCTCGCTTCCCAAGGTCATCCAGGGACACAAGAAAAATTTCAACCGGGAGCATAAAAACCAAACCGAGCAACGAAATTTATTTCGTTTCCTCCTCCAGGTCTGTTTTGGAAAGGAAAATATGATTGTGATTCCCACACACTCACTCGGTACATTTTTCAAAATTTTAGCCTATGGTGTAGATATTGCACTGCATGTCACTAAGCAAAACACTATTTTAGAAAACCGTCAAAATAGACAACTTTCGGTCCATGAAGCCACCGGAAAGGGGTGTCCCTGGTGGTATTCAGATGTCAAGAATCCAATGGAATAGACAGTTTATCCATCAGAGCCATGGTTTTCAAATTATTGTGAGTTTCATCTCACTTCCCAAGGCCATTCAGGGATACCAGGAAAATTGCAACTAGGGGTATAAAAAAAAAATCAATCAACGAAATTAAGTTTCGTTGCCTCCTGCAAGTGTGTTTGGTCAAGGACGAGATGACTGTGATTCCCACACACTCACTCGGTACATTTTTCAAAATTTTAGCCTATCGTGCAGAAATTGCATTGCACGTCACTTGGCAAAACCCTAGTTTAGAAAACCATCAAAATATACAACTTTCAGTCCACGAAGCCACCTATAATGGGTGTCCCTAGCGGTATTCGAATGTCACGAATCCATCAGAATTTACGGTTTTTCCATCGGAGCCACAATTTTCGATTTATTGTGAGTTTCGTCTCGCTTGCCAAGGCCATTTAGGGACACCAAACAAATTTCAACCGGGGGCATAAAAAACAAACCGAGCAATGAAATTAAGTTTTGTTGCCTCCTGCAAGTGTGTTTGGGAAAGGATGAGATGACTGTGATGCCCACGCACTCACTCAACACATTTTTCAAAATTTTAGCATATCGTGCAGAAATTGCATTGCACGTCACTTAGCAAAAACCTAGTTTAGAAAACCATCAAAATATACAACTTTTGGTCCATTAAGCCAAATGAAAAGGGTATCCCTAGTGATACCCAGATGTCATGAATCCAAGGAAATCGAAGGTTTTTCCATCAGAACCATGGTGTTCGAGTTATTGTGAGTTTCATCTTGCTTCCCATGGCCATTCAGGGAAACAAGACAAATTTCAATCGGTAGCATAAAAATCAAACCGAGCAATGGAATTAAGTAATGTTAAATCTTGCAGGTGTATTTGGGAAATGGCGAGAGGACCACGATTCCCACGCACTCACTTGGCACATTTAGAACATCTTATCCCATCGTGCAAAAGTTGCACTACACGTCTTTGATCAAAACCCTAGTGTAGAAAACCATCAAAATAAATAATGTTTGGTCCATGAAGTCACCAGACAGGGGTGTCCCTAAAGGTGTTCAGATGTCAAGAATCCATTGAAACTGATGATTTTTCCATATAAGCCTCATTTTTCGATTTATTGCAAATTTCAACTCTCTTCCCAAGGCCATTCAGGGATACTGGGAGAAAATTCAACCAGCGGCATAAAAATCAATCCAAGTAACGAAATTGAGTTCCATTGCCTCCTGCAAGTACTTGGATAACATGAATCTAACAAAAATTTGTAAGCTTTGTGATTATTATACCAATGATATGATTAATATGCTCAAAACTATATTTATGATAATATTCTTTTAGCCATGTTTATGAGGGGATATTATCAAGCATGTTATATTAAATTTACTTTTAGGTTAAAAATATAAACAATTCATGAACTTGATTGAGAGATGAAAACCATGGTTAATATGCTCTTAAATATATGTATTGAATAACATGTTATATATATATATATATATTTAATGATATAACAACTTTAGGAAAAAAAATGGTTCGAAGCAAATAGTATATGTGATATCATATTTTTCTTCACTTTATATATAATCACCCAGATGTCTATTTTTCTTTGCCTCTATGTCTTGTTCTGTTGTGATATGAAAATTTATGGTGTACATGTGTGTGTATGTGTGAGTGTGTGCACGGCTGTGGATACACTTTATATTTGTGGTTACTATTTCTTGATGAGATTATGTTTATATTTATGGTTGGAAAACCCGTGAGAATGCATAAATTATCACACTAATATTTGCAATATAACACAAAATATGGATTATGTAATAAATTAATACTAATGTTTTAAATTGATTATTTCTTGTTGTTTGCAGAAAAATGGTGAAGATGACTCCTTAGATGATCTAGATTATGTTGTCACCAATGTACCAGAGAAAGATATTGTTGATAATGATGCAAATGGATTAGATGAATATGATGTTGGGATAGATGAGGATGATGAGGATGAGTATGAGGATGATGATGATAATGATGATAATGGTGGTGGTGGTGATGATGATGATGGTAGTCATTGATGCTACTATTGAGATTGTGGATATTTATTGTTTTCTCGATGTTACTAGACACGTATTGTTATTTTGTGATAATCCAAGTTCATATTAAATTCTGGGTCATTTTGATTTGTATGGTGGATTTATGATGACATAAAAACTTTGATTACCCTTGATCATTTTGACATTTCTATATATGGATATTAAAAAAGATATTTCTTCTGATATTGGTATTTTCACTATATATATCGTTCACTTGTTCTTTTAACCTTAATATGATGATCTGTATGATAGGTTATTGATGTGATGATTTTTTATAATTTCACTTCTTTTGATGAAATATAATGGTGATGTTATCATTATTATATTGTAAATTTATCCATATTGGAAGTTGTCGATGACCTTTTTATGGAAAATTAATATATATGATGATGTTACTACTTTGGATAAATGTTGTCTGTTTGTGTTAAATTTCTTCATAAATGCTATGCAATTAATTTCAATAATGGTGTCTACAATTAATTTGAATGTTTCATTATGTTATTTCAGAACTATGAAGTAAATAATATATGAGAACTATTGAAATTAATGAAATAATTATAATAATTTGATATAATAAATATATTAGCGCACAATTGGATATAGTTGTAGGTTTTAAATAAAAAGCCTAATGTGGTGCTAATAAGGAAGCAAAATAGGAAGCAAAACTAGGAGCTAAAATGGAAGCCCACTATGTCATAGATCTAGAAGAAACATTGGATGTAATACCTAGCGCTAATTTGGAAGTCAATTTTGATGCTATTTTTTACGTCAAAGTAGAAGCCAAACCAAAAGCTAAACTAGTGGCCAACAAAGAAGCAAAATTAGATGCTTAATGGGAAGCTAAATGTGTCGTTCATGAGGAAGCAAAACAAGAAGAAATTCAGGGAGCTAAACGGAAAGCAAAATGTGGCAATAGTATGGGAGTAAAAATGGATGCTAAATTGGGTGCTAAAGTGGTAGCAAAACATGGTTCTAATGTTGACATCAATAGAGATGCAAACCTAGGCGTTAAAAATGATGCAACACTTGACGCCAATGAGGAAGCTAAACATAGCATTGATATGGTAGAAAAATAAGGTGTTATTTTGGATGCAAAACATGGCGCTACATAGGAAACAAAATATGGTGCAACAATAGAAGAAACATTTTGGCGCCATTTTGGTAGCAAAACACGATGCAAAAATTGGTGCAAAATTAGAAGCGAAAATTGGTGCTTATTGGAAGTAAAATGTGATGCAAAATGGGATGCTAAAGTGGTAGCACATATGGATGCAATATTGGATGCTAATTTGGATGAAAATATGGCGCATATGTAGATGCAAACATAAATGCTAACATGGTGATTTTAAGGATGCAAATAGGGTGCTAATGGGGATGCCATTTAGGAAGCAAAAGAGGACGATCTCTAGGAAGCAAAATAGGATGTTATTTAGGAAGCGAACCTCGACATCGTTTAGGAAGAAAATTTGGACACTATTCTGGAAGCAAAAAAATTGATGTTATTTTAGACATTAGAAAGGATTCTATCTAGGAAGAAAAAAAGGACGCTATTTTAGACTCTTTACTTTTTGTACATGACCCATCACATTTAGCGTCTACTTCAACCACTCAATGAAAAAAAATTACACTAAAAAGGGATGCTAAATGGGACACTAATTCCGGGATTTGTTGTAGTGAGTTCTGCTGGAGGTCATTACTCTGGAGATACTATTGCGCATAAAATTTTGAGAGTAGGATACTAATGGCCTATTGTTTTTTAAGATGTACATGCATATGCTTGAAAATCTGTTGTATGTCAAAAAAGTGTTGGAAGATAAGCGAAGCTAGCAACAGCATTGCAGCCCGTGATTATTTCTGAACCATTTGAGCAATGGGACTTGGACATTATTAGTGAAATAAAATCCAACTCTTTAATGTAGCATCGATACATTTTTACAGAAATGGATTACTTTACTCGCTGAACCGAAGTTGTTCATTTGCAAAAATTCAACGAGGATGTTGTTATTAAATTTCTGCAAGAGAATATCATAACCAGGTTTGGGGTTCCAATTTCTTTAGTTTTTTATAATGCTTCCTATTTCTCTTCATCGAAATTAAGCGAATTTTCAGTTGAAAAAGGAATTAAATTTCATTATTTGTCAAATTATTATCCATAAGGGAATGGGCTAGCCGAGTCTACAAATAAAATTTAAATTAGGATTTTAAAGAAAACTGACATAGAAAACCAAAGAAATTGGCATGTTTCTCTTCCTAATGCTTTATGGGTTGATAGGGTCACTCCAAATAATGCTATAGGGGTTTCCCTGTACACCTTATATTACAAAAAAGAAGCTATACTCCCTCCAAATTCTCTTTTACCTTCTCTCTAGTTAGCCCAAGCATCTAGAGGGTCCAACAATAGAGTCATGCAATCAAGAATTAATACCCTACTAAGACTTGAGGAAGAAAGAGAAAAGGATAGAAACAAGTTTAACCTTCATCAATGAAATGTTAGGATATGGTTTGATAGTCGTCAAGCATGGAAGAAATAATTTGAGGTACATGACTTAGTTGTGAAGTGGCATCAACCCTGCGAAGAGAAAGGAAAGCACACCAAGTTTCAACATTTATGGCTTGGCCCTTACATCATTGCTGAGAAACTTGGCCCCGACACGTATAGGCTAAAAAGTATGCAAGGGGAAGTGGAAACTCTCCCCAGAAACAACCAAGCTCTCAAGCAGTATTTTTCTTAGTTTAGGAAAATTGTTGCACATAAATTCTCTTTACCTTTTATTGTTTTTATTTCTTATTTTAGCGTTGTTGATAGATCTTTAGAGTCAAATGTTTTTTTATTTTTTACTTTGTTTTGTTTTTTTAATAAAGTCAGCTCAACTATCAAAGTGATGAATAGGAAGTTGTGAGTTAATATCATTCATGGAATATCTCTTAGGAGAAGATTCACAATTTTAGAAGGCATAAGAATGGTTTCGAAATCTAAAAGTTCCTTCTTTTTGTGAAGAGCCATAAGTGTGATTTCAAGCATTATTATTTTAAGGATTTTAACATGTCTGCCTTATCTTATCATTCCTTTTTTTGGAAAATTTATCACATGGTACATTCTAAACTAAAATGTGTTAAATCCTTTGTAAATAGCTGGGATAAAGATTTATGGGATTCTATCTTGAGGCTCCTCTCACTCAAACACATAAATAGCCTTCCCTAAAGTAGTATACTATGGTTGACCCATGGAAAGAAATCAAGTCTTGAAGATGTATAGCAATCAAAATGATCCTATACCAAAACATTGAAGCGAAAATGCACAAATCGAGTCAGCAATTCCCTAATATAAATATCCATCAAAGTCAAAGATGGATACCTGAAGAATTAAATGAAGATATGAATGTACAAGGTAAATCAAGATGCTACTTCCAAATATCACTCAGGGAAGGCTCTTCTCCATCCGCGGGTATTATAAACCAAACAAAATACTCATTTCCCACACAAAAGGACACTATGGAGGGAAGATCCTAGGATATACCTCTGAAGACCAAGGGAATTACATATCAGAGCGACTCAAGCATCACAGAATGCTAATGTATCAAAAGAATGCATCTGGTATAGGAAAGAGGAACAAACAGTTACATCTTCATGATTTGTTACTAACTTATGATTTCTTACCTAGTTGCTTCAAAAAGACAAGGTAGGTAAATGAACTTCATACTTTGGCCTCGGGATAGTGGTTGTGAAATCCTAACTAGGTTTCCCTACCCCAAACACTAATAATAATATCTTATTCATGTGATACTTATTCCAACATGAAATAGGACTGTTTGAATTACAAGGAAAATTAATAATTTATGACTATTACTATTAGAAGTCATCAATAAGTAGAAATAATTTCTTACCCTAACTAAATTAGTCTTTCCTTCAAGAGTGTTCTTTGTTTACAGAGATCTAAGTTCCCCATCTAGTCGCCAATTGTTGCAGTTGCAACCCTTTCCCCATTTTTT
The DNA here is from genome assembly GCA_027924585.1 of Larix kaempferi. NCBI lineage: Eukaryota > Viridiplantae > Streptophyta > Pinopsida > Pinales > Pinaceae > Larix > Larix kaempferi. The sequence goes on from BSBM01001239.1 coordinate 948,866, forward strand.
TTCAAATTTAGGGCCCCTCCTTATTTTTGAGCTTAACTCTTATCCTTATTTCCTTGTCTTTTCCATGGAATATTTTCTTGTAACTTGACATTCCATAAGAATATTTAACAGTTAGAATTTTTTCTGATTTTTAACTATTTTCACGACTTGCCAAATGTTCAGCAAAACATCAAAACAAATGCCTATTTCTTGCCATAATGGTCGAAGCAACTTTTAATTTTTCACTGAAACAAACGAATCTACATTTCAGTTTTCACCGATACGGTCAGAGAAAAATTCAATTTCTCACTGAAACGGTCGGAGCTTTTTGAGGTTTCATTCGAATTTTATTACATTTTTCTTTGTTGGTTTGGATTTCGTTTACTTCAAAGCTTTTGAAGTTAAATTTTTAACTTACGAACTTGATTTTTTTCACCCTAACACTCATCGCAAGAAATGTTTTATCCACAAAAGTCAGACGTTTCATTGCTATTTTAAATTTAGAGCCTAAATGCATCGGAGTCTCTTCCGATTTTCCACCGAAATGGTCGATAGGGTAAGAAGTTTTTCCCCGATTTTTTTTCTGCGTCGGTGTAGATATGATTTTGTTCCTGATTATGTCTGGGTGAATTAGGTTTTTTTGTCAAACGTATCGCCGTGAATTGAACTTTGAATCCAAATTGGTCACAATACTTCATGTTTTACTCCATAAAATGACGATTGGTCATCCTAAGTTTTAAATACGATTTCCTCCAGCGTAGAATCATTATTGGTATTTAATCTTGTTAAAAGAACTCTCAACCATGCCGACCCATTTACCAAGTAGTAAGGGTTTTGATGTTTGAAAGCATATAAAGAAGAGAGGTCGTTATGTTTCACCATTAGATTCCCGAACCTCGTAATACTCAAGCCACTTAAACAAAGGGCTCTGCCAACTCAACCACCAGGTTAGAAGCACATTCGTCACACTTCCAGGTAGGTTTTTGTCAGAAGCACATTCCTCACACTTCCAGGTAGGTTTTTTTTTTATCTGGTAAATTTGTCACACTTGGTATAATTTGATTTGGCGTCAAAGGATTAGGCAATACACCGTTACTTTTCCCTAAATTTTATGATTCCAGACTATAGGGTTTTATAAATGGCACCACAGTGAACGTAACACTGCAATCCTAGCCCATATTTGTCTCATTACATGTTTTGTATGCTAGTTTCTGAGCTCAGATACAGTTAGGGAAACAACCACGAACCCTAATAAGTTTGATGACAGTTGAATGTCATTTTCAATGACTTGTCGAGACCATAGATGTTATGCATCCTCTCATTCGTAGAGCTAATTGCTTAACTAGTTTTAGTTTAGATGCATCTTGGAGAAATAAGTGTGGTTCATCCCAAGTTTTTCTTAATGCAGATATGATCCCTAGCATATTCTTCTTCTTATTCCTGATCACATTTTGACCCTAAGCGCTCAGTTGGGTATGTTTTATTTGGGGAAAATGCATATAAAACCTATCTTAGGAGTTTCCATCAACAAGTTTCGAACATAAATTTTACACATTGAACCCTGAGAAGCCCTCTTTAAAATCATGTATGCTTGAATTTATCTGAGACCCTGAGCTTGATAAGTTTGTGTAGTGTGAACGATTGAACATTGGCGCTTGACCCCAAATTGTCACCAAAGGAGGAGTTTCTCAACTAGTTTTCTTTCTATTTAGTTCTCAATATGGCTATTTTCTTGATAAAAGATGTTGAATCTGATTTATTGTTTTCAAAATATTTTCATAATAAAAGAATCTTCAAATTTACATTTTGCTTCATAAGTAGTTTTTCACTAAAAACAATGTTATGAAAGAATTGATAGCATGGATAGTTTGCTTGCATGGTAGTTTCATTTGCTGAAATTGATTGAAAATGAAGATGTTCCATGAATATATATCATGGTTTTCTTGAATTCCTCATATTATCATTCTTTTCAGATTAAATATATCTAGTTGTATTATAAATGGAGACAATGCAACTCTTTCATGAGACTCTTATAACATAGGACTCAGATATGGCCAAAAGGATTTCCAAGTGCAATCTCAAGCTGGTGGAATCAGATTCAGATGTTAAGATGGTCCTGTTGATGCCTCGAGTATCGCTGCATCAATCAGCAAGGGATTCTCCCCAGTAAGCAATCCCAACTAGATCGCTCACCGTTTGGTGTGGGGAATCTGTCCGGTTAACGGTTCCGGCTACCGTAGGTCTTAAAGATTTGTTTGTTTTATCAATTGCGGCCCGATCCCCTGGTTATGATTTTGTATTTTAAAATGATATGCAAGTGACCTATGTTAAATGCATGTGGGAACAAACAAATCTATGTTAATCTAACTTTAATCTAAATTACCTATCCTTGTAAGGAGCAAAATTAAAGAATGGGCAAATCACTAGAAAATACACCCAAAACAATTCCACAGTTAGCTGTTAAACTGAAAGGAGCATTTACAGCAGAAAAGAAAGATCATCTAAGATAACTCAGATTAAAATAACCATTCAATTACCCATTTAACATGAAAATTTTACATAAGAATATGAAGCCATCCACAGCAAGGAATTAATTCATAAAAGCCAGGAAAGATCTCACAGGAAATGTATGAGAAAATTTGCAGAAATAGTTCAGCAGCTTAATCAACAAGACCCCATGTAAAATAACATGCTAGCTTTCACAGGCCAAAATGATCTCCATTGATGTAGCAAAAATAGTTCCTTTGCAAAATAGAAAAGAGTTTCACCTGCCAAAAGTCCTTTGCTTCTCCTCTTATTAGCTATATATAGCTTTACAAAATGTGCCTAGAATTCACACCTATACCCTAACCATTTATATTCCTCTATTTTGTCTTGTAGTGCTTGATATTACATAAGAGAAATATTCTAAATGTTTTACAAAATGGGAGTTACAAAATTACAAATGTTTTAACGTCCCAATTGCATGTACAAAGATGAATATCCATGTGGCATGCTGAAGAGCGCGACCTATCCCTGACTTGGCTCCTTTGGTGGATCAGGTGCTTCTGGGATTGTTGGGGTCTCTTCTTGCATCACTGCAATGGTTGGGCCACTTTCTGATGTAGTAGCTTGACTAGATGCCAATGCCTTATCCACCTCTGCTATGTGAATTCCCCAGTGATTTGTGTCTTTCACAATGTTTGCTCCAATCAGGGGGCTCATGAATCTGAGAGATATCTTTTGCTTGACCAGCTCTTCTTCTAAGGTGGTTACTTCAACCGTAGTGATCCGGAGGTTTTCTTCCAGGCTATGTTGATGAACAGCAGCTTGGCTGATAAATTGGCGTAGATATTCAGCTGTCAGGGTGTCCAGCTTCTGCACATATTCACTTTCTTCCTGGAGCTCTATACTTAGATTAGATGAATATTGAGCCTTATCCAGGAAGTCCTCTATCTTTTGAGGCATGCCTATTCTGCATTTTTCCTACGTCGTCCGCACTAAGGAGTATACAGTCTTGCACTGTTCATAAGTTTCTGCAGTTACGAAGGCCAGATTTACTCTACAATCTCTGGAATACTCCAGGGTGCATATATATGCTTTGTAATCGGAAACCGACTTAAGGGGAAAGGTTGCTGGGAACCCTGACTTTCTTTCTCTCCATTCGATATGCCTTCTGATCTCCCCATTGATGCGTGAGTGTTTCCTCCCGATCCTGATGGCTTCAACATTTACTTCCTTGACCTTGGCCATGACTCCTTTTAGTTTGTATATCTCCTCTGCTATGAGTTCTCTGACTCCATAGGTTTCTTTTAGGATTCCACAAGCCTGCTCATGGAAGGGTCTGATATCTCCCATTTTGTTGTTTGCTAACTCTAATTGCTACTCCAATGACTCATTCTCTCCTTGCAATTTTTCAATGTTCTCCTTCAGATCATCTAACTCCTGAAGGTTGTCGAATTTATCCGACTCGAGCTTTAAATTCTTCCCTTTAAGATCTGTATTTTCATCTTCTAATGTCCTTACTTGCATTGACAGAGCTCTCCTATCTGCCTCTAATCGTTGGAGTGCTCTTTGCAAGTCTTCCTTTTGAGATGTGAGAGAATTATTCTTCTCAATCATCAGGTTTGCATAGTTCTGCCCTTTGACCAAGGCTTCCTGAAGCTACTGTGCTTTCTCCTTTTCTTCATGTAACTTGTCTCCCAATATAAAAACATTGTTTGTGGTTTCTGTGACCGTGGCTACCAAGATGGATGCTAGGTGTCTAGCTGCTTCTTCAGTGTTCTTCATGACCGTGGTCTCATGCGTGGTGATGATGTCTGGCTGAAAAGGTCTTTTCAGTTTGGAGCCTGTCTCCTTGACAATGGTTTTACTCTTCTTGTTGTAAGTAAAATTTACCCAATTGGAAACTGTGCTGCCTTTATAAGGTGTGAAAGGGACAATGGGTAGATCCCTTGTGGGAGAGCCCATATCCAAGTTTTGCAGGTCTGGGATTTTGGGGTCAATCTCTTCTTGGGATTTCTTTTCCTCCTCTTCTTTCCTCTTTGCCTCTGCTTCTTGCTCCTTCTTTGCTCTATCCTCTTCTTCCAGCTTAGCATTAGTTTCCAGCCTAATTCTTTCTTCCTCTTCTTTCCTCTTTGCTTCTGCTTCAGCTTCGGCTACTTGGATCTTCAAATTTTCTTCTTCTCTTGATTTATCTTCTTGGATCTTCTTTGTGTGTTCCAAGAGCTTCAGTTCTTCTTCAGAGAGAGACTGGGAGCTTGAGCTGGCTCCTCCTTTGCTTACCTGAAAAATCTGTAGCTCGGCCATATTGTTGATTCCTCTATATGGTTCTTCCTGAGGATCATAAAAATTGGCATATTCACAGGGAGTATAGTGCTCTTTGCAATGCTACACAACTTTTCCTTGTCGATCATTCCTGTGGAAAATCCTTTCTCCAAAGTGGAAGTTCTTCAATTCTGCAACAAATTCCTTTACAGTCATGATTCTTGCGAACTTGTAGGAGCCAACATAAAAGGGTAGGGGGGGGAAGGTGGCTTTTTTGGCCTTGTACAAGGTGTTACCCATTCCATCAATGAAGACCTGCCTGACCATTTCCTTATGAACTATGTAATCTGTAGCATACTTCGGAAGAATATATGGTTCTTTAGAACCGCCATACATTCTTATGTAAGTACCTTCCGGAGAGAAGTAGAAATCGCCACACTTTTCTAAGACTTCCATGGCGTTCTCCGATAGACAATTTGGTTCTTCATGGAATATCATTTCAAACAGAGGCATGATGAACTCCTCGCAGATGAGCTTGTAGTCCCTCTTATAATTCTGCACCCAAAATATTCTATAGGCAAGGAATACTGGACCTTCTGCCGGACTCCACATGCATCCCAACTTAGGAAAAGGACACTTTGCCACAATACAATCTATGAGATACGAAGCCATATAGAATTCTGTCTTTCTTTCCTCTAGCCCTTCTTTAGACATTGTTACTGTTGATGTAAGGCTGTCTAAGAGAATGTCGTCCCAATTGAAGATTGTGCCTTTGAAAGCGACAAAATGTATGATAGGGACCCACTGCAGCATGAACATCATCCCGTCAAGTCTCCCGAAGATCCTGCTTAGCATGAGAGCAATTAGTCTGAAGGGAGGCCTTAAATTATGGATTTCGTATTCCTCACTATCTTTTCTTCTGAATTGCTTGCCTGAAATTAACATCCTCCTTACCATGTCTAAATTATCCATATTGATCTCCTGCAACCATGCATCATCTAGTCGTTGCTATGCTTTGGGTAGTTTGTAAGCTGTTGCAATGTAGGACGGGTGAAATGAGGCGAAGGCATTACCCGTGCTGTCTGCTATGACTCTTGTTTCAGGGTTGGCATGCTGCAGCACCCATCCGATCACCTCTGAGCATGGGAATAGTTCTAGATGTCTGGATGCTTTGGATATACAAGAGGTCCAGATGTTTTGATACAAGCATTCTTCTTCAAGGAGGGCTTCCAAAAAGACTTGATCCCTTATCATACGGTAGACATCACCCCAGTTCACTTTCGGAGGCACGTTTGTAGTGCATTTGGTGTCCTGAAACATCATCTCCAGTCTAGATCTTTCTTCGATCGCTTTCATCCTCCTCTTGCCACCTTTGGCCATAATGAGAATCCTGTACAATAATTGTCGCGAATGAGCATGCATGACATAGTGTTTTACAAATTCAAACAAATACCTGTAGAAGGTCTTAAAAAGAATTTTTTTGAACATGTTCCTTTCTCATATAAGTGTAACAGGACGAAAACGTGAAAACAATAATCAAGCTGTCCTTATGGCTTGTGTGCTAGAAAAATGATGGTTACAAGATTAGGGTTGGTCTGGGTGTCCAAGTTTTTAAGATGCCAACTGGGGTACGGGCTCAGAATATGTCAAAATGCATCATTCGAGACGCCCATGATTTGGTGCGAAGCAAAAGGCGGACAGGATGGACGCAACTTTTAAAACGCAAGAGTCTGGAGAACAAAATCACCTAAGCCAAGTGTCTCCTAGATTGGGAAAAGCTGTTAGCCTAGACTAAGATGAAACTCTGCGCTAGGCTTATGACGGGATTACTCGCATTAACAAGGTCATGGTGGAGGAGGGGACTCGTTAACATGATACCCTACGCTAGGTGCTCAATAGGGTCGACAGAAAGACTCCGGGGAATCCGTTGTGGCGAGAAACAAACAAAAACAATACCAAAACGTTTGGTAAGTAGGCATATACTTACTTGGAAGCTGAACGCGAGATGCCAACTATTACCGAGCGAACTGTAGTTGTAAGCCTCCAGACGACGACGGGTGCTTGGATGCTCAAACAGAATGGGAAGACCTTGGAGTGATGAAAAATGAGTTAAAATGGTAATGGGGTCTCACCCCTATTTATGCGATTTGGCATGTGTGGATCATTAATTTGGTAGTTGAACGACATTAAACGGGCATTAAGCCTGCGTACGGCCGAGTCATGTCGAAACTTTTTTCATAAATGCGATCATTAAACTCGGAAAGCTTATTCCAACGTTTCCATCTCACGTGAGAGGAAAAGCGAAAAACGTTCCACCGCTGCAGGAAAGCTGCGCGAGTTTTTTCGTGAATGAGCAATGGATCACGGTGATTTTAAACGAAAGTTTCTGCTTCCGCGGGAAAGTTATCCAAACTCTTCTGGAACACAACAAGGTTTGTCGGTGCGGAAACAATGGGCGAGTCATTCCGGAAGAAAAGTTGTAGTGTTTCCAACGCTCGCGGAAGAGTTACACGAAAGCTTCCGATATAGCGGAAAGTTTTAACTAGTTTGCTCCGCCACGGGTTTGTTTGTTTTAAACGTTCCACTCCTTCGAAGTTTTTTAAGTTATCTGTTCCGCCGCAGTTCAACTTTGGTTCTTCTTTCGTGGTTCCAGAAGACTTAAGCCAACTCTGCCCCTTTTTCGGGAAGGTTAGCTGAAAGCTTCCACCAATGTGAACCAAAAGGCTGAGTTTTGTTTAGTCAAAAGACATAACTCAAAAAATTCTAAGGCAAGTTTAAGATTGAAACGAAGTAACAGGATGCCTAAAAGGTGCTGAGAAACTTTTAAAGGAAATTGTAAAATGAAGGAGGGTCCCCAATATTTTTTCAAAATCTAAGGGGGGAAGTTGTTTCAACAACAAATGGTGATTCGCTGGTGAACACAAATCTCTGAAAAAGACTCACCTGAAGTTGAAAAATTTTCAAAGTGTTGATTTGCACGTAAAAACCAGAGGCCTTCATAGTTCAGTTTGAAGGATGCATTGATAGCTCTTTCCTTGTTGGTGATAAAGGGGGAGGGTAACTTAACTTAGGTTACTTTACAACTCTCTTAGGGACGAATTGGGAGTTTTTAGAAAAGGTCGTCTTTCAGAAGTTCAAGAGTATAGAACTCCACCAGGTTGTGGCAAGATCTCACAGGGACATTCGTTTGTTCCTCATTCCCATGCTCTCACATTATTTAGATGTTTCTTTTAAATTCCTGGCTTTAGCCATTTTGAGTCTTCTAGAAATATATTTCTTTTCTGCTTACGAGGTTTAGATATAAGTTCTTCAATCCATAATGCCCTTTTGTGTGAACAAAAGATTAGATTTCATGATTCACGGACGGAGAAGAAATTTGCTGGGCCGGTTTATTAGACAGCTTCCTTCGGCTTTCTCGAGCTTACTGTTATTTTCTCAACCATGCTTTAATTGAGGTGAGAATTTCTGGAAACCAGACTCTTTGATATGTGCCTTTGGGTGTCACGTCCCCTCCCATCATACCAGCTAGATGGAGAGGATCGTGATGTTAAACCGGGAATCCAGTCCCATACATTATAAACAAACAGTCAATTTAAAAGAAGATGAACATGTGCAAGTGCATAACCATTTGAAAACACAACGGAAGTAAATTCGTTTAACACATCCACATACATTCAGATATCCATCAATTAAATAATTGCAAGAATATACAGGAGAATACTTATCTTATGCGAAAGTAGTCCCACGCGGCTATGCAACTGCAACGTTCCACCCAACCGTAGGCCAGTGTGCTCCTCAATCTCTCAGCACCACTGCCACCCCTGAGCTGGGCATGATCTCTACAAGGAACCAGGGAACAGTAGACTCACACATAGCCAAGCATACACCAAGATGAGCCAAGCCAATCTACTATTGGGTTTATCAGGCTGCTAGGAGATGGAAAGGAAGAGTTGCTAAGCTAGTGAGCTCTAGCACAGAGCCAGGGATAACCTTGCAAGATCTATCTAGCTTGGCACCCACAATACCTACACACCCAGCACAAGGAAGTATTCTTTTCACTGTTGTACAGTCCCTCAAGCCATACCTTCCCTATCTAGTGCTCTCAGGGTATGCATAGAAGAGTAACCAAAGCCCTCTTGATCTTCTTGAGAGGTTGTCTCCCCCACTAGGTTTATCAAGCCACTTCTATCCACTACCACTCCAAAACTTCAGTTCACAGGTTCAAACCAAAAATAAGGATGCACACAACAGCAGAACACAATTATGGGGCAGGATAAAACGTTTTTACAGTGAGATGCATGAGATGGGGTTTCAGCTAACTCAGAAAAACGTGGGAACCCACAAAAATGAAATGGGAAGTTGGGGAACAACCCAGGGAAGCCAAATCCGTTTTTAGAAAAACATCCTTGCACATTCAGGGACAAAAACGACCTCCATACAGTCCCCAAATCGTGGCCCTTCTCTCCCAAGCTACTATATATGCAAAAACGAACTCCCAGGCATGGAAAAATGCAGGATTTGGATGAAAAACGTGTAGGGAAAGACCCAGCTCGCTCCAACTGCGTGAATGAGTGAAGAATGCCTGTTATGAATGGCTTTGGGCACCATCTCGTGGGTGTTTTCTTACCCAAGGAGACAAAACACGAATTTCCAGGTTGATGGCTTGCCCATGCACGAAATTGGCTGCCATACTTCTTCATTCCCAAGGCATTAACTGCCTTAACCAATTTCTTGGAAGAATTAAATGATTGGGTGCATGAGACAAAATGGGTAGTTGGTGGTTTATGGATTTCCCCATTGACACATGGATTAACACCATTGGCTCAAGGGTTTGGATAATTTCCCTCCCCATTCCTTATAGAATCATGCCCCCATGTCTTTGTTGCATTGCATAGCTAGTTGTGGGTATTTTTCATTAAAATTCGTATTTACATGATGTCTTATTTACATTGTGCCCATCTAGCACAAGAACCATCGGCATCTATTTCTTTAATTGCCGATACATAAAACGCTAAATCAATGGTGGGGCCTTGGCCTTGAGCTCCTCACCATGATTAAGTAACAATATTTACATCATTTATGATTTAAGTGCGAATGGGGTCAAAATGGGGACGTGACATTGGGATTTACTTGGGGCATGGGATCATTTTAAATACCATATACCTGTGAGACATGCTTCCTCTCCATGGGTCAAGCCATAATCAACTTCTTAAGACAGTTATTATTATTTGGGTGAGTAGGCCCTGAGATAGTTACAAGGAAATGCTAGGTCTTAGTTATTTGACCGGAGTTACTTCGACCAATCAGGAGGGAGAACTAATGCATTCCAAGATACTAACCATTGAAGGTGAGGTTACGAATATGCATTCCACTTATTTGTGAGCTTCTGATGGTGTCTGAGTTTTCTAGATTCTCATTCATCTAGCTACACCATGATTGAAGTTTTGGCTTTATTGAAAGAAAAATGAGCAAAGAATAAAATGACTAGCGACTGAAGGCAACTCAAAGAAAACTAAAACAAAGCAAAAGCAATGAAAACAAACCAAAAAGAAAGAAAGTGTGCTTTATTTATGTACAAAACCTGCAAAGGTTTATGCAAAGTACTGCTTTAAAGCAAGGCCATTGAGAGGAAGGTTTAGTTCCTCTCCTTGTAGGTCTCTCACTTTATAGGTTGATTGGCCCAACTTCTCAGAAATTTGATAAGGACCGAGCCATAGGTGCTGAAATTTTGTATGCATTCCCTTACCATCATGTTGGTGATCCCACTTGAGGACTAAGTCCCCTACATCGAAAGTTCTCTTCCCAGATTTTCTTTTCTCAAACCATTGTTTGACAATGTCTTGGTGATGATGAAAATGTTCTTTGGCCCTTTCCCTTGACTCTTCCATTTTTATCAGAGTATCAATTCTAGACTGTAACGCTTGATTGATGGTCCCTCGAGAGGATTAGGCTAACTTCAAGGAGGGGGGTAATACGTTTGGCGGGAGAATGGCTTCTTTTCCATAGACCAGGTTGAAGGGAGAGGCTCCTAATGCATCTTTAGATGTTATCCTGTCAGCCCATAGAGCATTAGGGAGGGCTGTGTGCCAACTCCTTTGATTTTCAATCGTGGTCTTTTTCAAGATACGGATGAGGTTTTTATTGGTTGATTCAGCTAAACCGTTTCCCTGAGGGTAGTAATTGTCTGAATAATGCAATTTGATTCCCCTTTCAAAAGCGAACTCATTAATTTTTATTGATGAAAAATAAGGTGAATTATCAAAAACTAGGGAAATTGGAACCCCAAACCTGGTTATGATATTCTCTTTCAAGAAGTTGATGACCGTGTCTTCATTAGCTTTCTTTAGGGGAACAACTTCCACCCATCTCGTAAAATAATCTGTAGCGGTCAAAATGTACCGATGCTGCAGTGAAGAGTTGGGGTTTATTTCTCCAATTATGTCTATGCCCCACTACTCAAATGGTTCATTAATGATGACTGGCTGCAGAGGCCCTGCTGCTTTCGGTAGCTTTCCAGTGCTCCTTTGGCATACATCACAATTTCTCGCATAAGCATGGGCATATTTGAAGAGAGTAAGCCAATAATATCCTGCTTTGAGGATTTTTTGGGCTGTAGTATCCCCTGAATAATGTCCTCCATCAGGTCCGTCATGTAGTTCTTTGACCACGCTAATAGCATCTTCCTTTTCTAAACATCTGAGATAATTGCCATCATAATTTTTTCTGAAGAGTACTCCTTCAATGATCTGGTAGGCTTCTGATTTAAGACGGAGGGCTCTTCTTTGTTTCGGGCTCCAGTGTTCTAGTCAGTACCCTGACTGTAAGTAATGTACCAAATCTCTGTACCAAGATTCTGGATCTGTGAAGATTGAACATATGTCTACCATATCCAGCTCGACTTCATTCCTCCAATCTAGCTCTTAATCAGTTTGGCTTTGAGTGAGTAACTTACACAGGCCTTGACCTTTAATAATACTAGCTGGCTTGAATTCCAAGTCATATTACTGGAGGGCAGTAACCCAATTCCCTCTTCTTTCTCCCAATTCCTTTTGAACGAAAAGGGATCTGACAGCGGGATGAGGAACTATGACTCTCGTCCTATTTTTTAGAATATATGGCTTGAACTGTTTTACTGCTTTGAAGACTGCATATGCTTGTTTGTCTACCACGGGATAGTTTGAAGACTGCATATGCTTGTTTGTCTACCACGGGATAGTTTCTGTCTTCTGAGTTAGGACAGCTGCAAGAGAATCATCAGAGGCAAACGTATACATTATAAAATCTTTGTCAAAGTCCGGGCTTCTTAAAGAAGGTGCCTTGGCTATTGCTGCTTTGATCTCTTTGAATGCAACCTTCTCCAAATCTGTCCACTTAAATTGTACATTTTGCTTAACCATTTGTTGTAAAGGTTTGACAATCTGGGCGAAATCTGGCACAAATCTTTGGACGAAATTTATGGTTCCCATAAAATATTGCATAGATTTCTTGCTGTGGGGTAAGAGGATTTTATGGATAACCTGAATTCTTTCTTGATCTATCGAGATTCCTTCTTTGGAGATGATGTGACCGAGGCGTTTTCCTTCAAGAACATCAAAAATGATTTTCTTAGGATTTAGCGAAATACCATACTTCCTGCAGCGGTCGAAGATTTGCTTCAGGTGAGAAATGCGGTCTTCTCTTTTTTTGGAAAAGACTGTTACATCATCTAGATATACTACTACACATTGACCGCCCAGTCCTTAGAAAGCAATGTCCATGGCTCTCTGGAAAGTAGCTCCGGCATTAATTAAGTCAAAGGGCATTCTCCGATATGCGAAAGTTCCCCACTTTGTGCGAAAAGTGGTTTTGAGTCGGTCTTCCTCTGCTACTAGCACTTGGTTGTAACCAGAAAAACCGTCTAGTAGGGAAAAGAGCTCGGATCCTGACACCATATGCAATATTTGTTCCATTGGAGGCACCGGATAATTGTCTTTATCAGAAGCTCTATTTAAGTTCCGGAAGTCTATGCACAGCCTGATCTCTCCCGATTTCTTCCGCACAGGGACCAAATTAGCCACCCATTCAGAATGTCGAACTTTAAAAATGATTTTGGCGTCCAACAACTTTTTTAATTCTTTCTGGATTAGAGGCTCAAGCATTGGGTGCATTCTCCTTAGCTGTTGCTGAAAAGGTTTGACCCCCTCCTTCATAGGTATTACGTGTTGAATGATACGGGTGTCATATGTCTTCAGATCATCATAGGTCCAAGCGAAGACATCTTTATATCGCTGAAAAAGTTTAATGAACCTACTTCTTTCTGCTGGTGTACAACATTTTCCCAAATCGACATACTTTGGTTCAGCTTCTGTGCCTAAGTTGATCAACTCATATTGCAGGGTCGAACCATGGGTCTTGGCATTCGCTGGTTTCCTAAATTTGTTTTGCAAATCGAAGAGGGATTGTATTATTCTCACACCTTTGGGCATAAATTTTCCCTTAACTATATCTTTATTTTGTAGACTTGTGTCATGCTCTTCTTCTTCTATGATGGCTTCTTGAAAAGAACCTTCATTGGTTAAGAAACTCATGATTTGTTCGTCATCGTCGAATACTCTGAAATTTGTGATGTTATCTGGCATGGAAGGCCTGAAAATCAATTCAATAGAACATTTATTATTAGTAGGTACTAATTTGGAGGCGGACGTAGCTAACAGATCAGTTGCAGCATTTTGTAATCTTGGGGCAGAATTAATGTTAAAAGCATCAAAATACGAGACTAAATTCTAGATTTCTGCTTGATAACTCTTTAAATGCGGTGAAATACAATGAACTGTATTTCTTGTTTGCCTAACAACAATTTCAGAATCACCAAAGACTTTCAAAAACTTAAAATTAAGACCAATGGCTTTCTTCAAACCTTGAATGAGAGCTTCGTATTTTGTGGTATTATTAGTACACTCAAAATCTAACCTACATGACAAAAAATATTTATTTTTACCAGGATCAATTAAAATGCAACCAGCTCCGGATCCTTCCTATGTCTTGGAGCCATCAAGTAAAGTGTCCAAAAGACATTTTCTTTTCTAACTAAGTCAATTTGATTATTGTCTAAGTTAGTGGCTAAGTCTACTATGTTACAGTCAATGTCATCAGCCTGCAAAAACTAAAGGAGATCAGGTTGTTTATCGGAAATATGGCTAACTTCTTCTGATTGATAGTTTCCAGATTCAATTTCCAAAAAGTAATTTCCCAAAACTGAAGATGAGAAAACCACTGCTTCATTCTTTCCATCCAGCTAAGTAAAGTTTTGTTTAATATGTGGCTCCCTCAATATCTTAATCTGATTCTGATGATTTTGATATGGCAACCATAGATGAGACCAATCTGTTGCAAAATAGCCATTAAGTTTCACAAACCAGTCCCTACTCAAGATAAGACCGTATGCCTCGGGAATATCGACCACCATTATATCAATAAACTAACATACTCTGGGATCGGATGACAATCTAATGAGTACATCTTTCATCTCCCCGATAACCTTAACAACAGGCCTATCTAATTGTATGATTTGAGACGGGGATGGGAGAGGCTGTCCATTAATTTTCTTGCAAATTGACAAAGGCATGACATTGGAACTGGCACCTGAGTCTACTAAACAGTTGTGCACATTATGATTAAAAATTTCAAAGGTCAAAAGAAAAGGCAGAGTCTGAGATTTTGATTTTCCGCCAATACTTGCTTGATTAATTTTTGGGTTTTCCTCAGTGTTTTCCACTGGGACAGCTGCTTGTGGATCTAATGCCTCCATCAGTTTTTTCCTCTATTGCGGTAAACTACACATATCAAATATTGAGATGTTTGCTTTTGCTTTTTTAATATCTTTGATTATATCATAGCTCATGTTACTTCCCTTCGGAGTCTTTAATTGATTTTCTGTTTTGTTCAAAGAAGCTTGTGTCTGTTTAGTCATTTCAGAGTTAGGTTCCTTCATCACCATAGGAACAGGGACCGTGTTCATTTTGGGTTGGGGAGGTATTACAGTTATGTGCCGCCTCGGTATTTGATTAGACCTTGTCTTAGGTAGTTCTATTGTTGGTTCGGTCACCGGGCCTTTACTCCTGGTAGCAATGTTAACAGATGTTGTTTGCACTTCATCTGTGAGCTCTTCACAAGACAGTTCTTGGGCAGGAGTCCAATCCCAAAGAATCATTGTGGTATCGAGAGTCGGTTCTTCACTGTCGGGAATTTGATCTTGTTGGGGACTTGTTTGCTCGGGTGTTTGTGCATCTAACATTTGGTTCATTACTAAGCTCATCAAGTTGATCCACTGTGGACAAATTTTCTCTGAATGTTGTTCTTGGTGAAAAGTACAAAAGTGATCCATCCCTACCTCATTAAGATTTAAAACAACAGAATTATTCCCTGGTCGGGTTGGCTGCCCATTGTCTTCTTTCTTTTTGTAGAACGGTTTGAATGGGGGCCTGGAAGAGCTTGTTGTTTTGTCCTTTTCTAGATCTACAATCTTGTTGGAGACTTTCTGCATCATTTTGATTACATTCTCTAAATCTGGTGCAGGTTCTTCTTTATCCTTATTAACAAGAAAGGTTTCTTGACAACTGCTGGCTTACCCTCCACATCTAAAGCATGTTTCGCTATACTATCATGTTCTTCTTCTACCTTCTTGGCTTCCTCAAAATTTTCTGTCAAGGTGGGTTTTTTCGTTCTTTTGACGAACATTGCAAGTGGAGATTTAAGAGCTGTTGTATAATATTCTACTAAGCATTCCTCGGCGGGCTTTGTTGCATCACTGAAATTATTTAACAACGTTGTGAATCTCTGGTTAAACTCTTGAACTTTCTCATTCTTCTCCATTCTCATAGAAAGTAATTCTTTCATGAGAGTAGCTACGGTTTTTTGATTACCATATTTTTTAAGAAAGCATTTCTCAAAGTCTTCCCAACTTGTTATTGAACCAGCCTGCAAACTGAAGTACCATGAAGATACTTTGGGTTCGAAAGTATACAGAAAGAGGCGACAAACCAAATCTTCGTGTTCCACGTTCAAAAGGTTTATAGCTAAATAAAAGCTTTTGAGGTGATCTTCAGCAGAGACTCCTTTACTAGGGTCATACTTAGGCAAGACCTTTTCTGCGTTCTTAGGCAAATCATGGAATGGTCCGACTACGTTTAATGCCCCTCTGGCTCTCCATGTGGGTACGGCCATGACTCTCAGGGGAGAGCGTGGTGGTGAATGCGGTGGTGAGTTAAGAGGAGTATCTCTTGGAGGTTGATATTCTGGGCCTGTAGGGGTTTCTGGACTAACTTCATGGAAAGGTTCGGTGATCTCTTCTAGAGATAAATCTAACAATTCTTCTAGGCTTTGAACAAGTACAGAATCTCTTGTGCACTGAGGATTATTTCGAGGGGCTCTGGTTCTGGGTAATAAAGGAACTGTGGTTAATCCTCCCAGACTTCTCATGTACGAGCGGGTATGTCTCCTGAATTGATTTACTTCTTCAAAAGGGACAGCATACACTATTTCTGACTGTTTTGTTCTATGGTTAGGATCTTCTTGATTTCTGGATTCCAGATCTGGAAATTATGGAAAGACTGTTGTGGATGGGTTTTCAGTGGAAATTTTTCTAACAAAAGAATCTTTTCCGCTAGCCATGGACTGATGGCCCTCCTTCTAGCGCCAAAAACTGTAGATGCCTCGAATATCGCTGCATCAATCGGCAAGGGATTCTTCCCAGTAAGCAATCCCAACTAGATCGCTCACCGTTTGGTGTGGGGAATCCGTCCGGTTAACGATTCTGGCTACCGTAGGTCTTAAAGATTTGTTTGTTTTATCGGTTGCAGCCCGATCCACCGGTTATGATTTTGTATTTTAAAATGATATGCAAGTGACCTATGTTAAATACATACGGGAAAAAACAAATCTTTGCTAATCTAATTTTAATCTAAATTACCTATCCTTGTAAGGAGCAAAATTAAAGAATGGGTAAATCACTAGAAAATACACCCAAAACAATTCCACAGTTAGCTATTAAACTGAAAGGAGCATTTACAAAAAAAAAGAAAGATCATATAAGATAACTCAGATTCAAATAACCATTCAATTACCCATTTAACATGAAAATTTTACATAAGAATATGAAACCATCCACAGCAAAGAATTAATTCATAAAATCCAGGAAAGATCTCACAGGAAATGTATGAGAAAATTTGCAGAAATAGTTCAGCAGCTTTATCAACAAGACCCCATGTAAAATAAAATGCTAGCTTTCACAGGCCAAAACGATCTCCATTGATGTAGCATAAATAGTTCCTTTACAAAATAGAAAAGAGTTTCACCTGCCAAAAGTCCTTTGCTTCTCCTCTTATTAGTTATATATAGCTTTACAAAATGTGCTTAGAATTGACACCTATACCCTAACCGTTTAGATTCCTCTATTTTGTCTTGTAGTGCTTGATACTACATAAGAGAAATAGTCTAAATGTTTTACAAAATGGGAGTTACAAAATTACAAATGCTTTAACGTCCCAATTGCATGTACAAAGATGAATATCCATGTGGCATGTTGAAGAGCGCGGCCTATCCCTGACTTGGCTCCTTTGGTGGCTCAGGTGCTTCTGGGATTGTTGGGGTCTCTTCTTGCATCACTGCAATGGTTGGGCCACTTTCTGATGTAGTAGCTTGACTAGCTGCCAGTGCCTTATCCACCTCTGCTATGTGAATTCCCCAGTGATTTGTGTCTTTCACAATGTTTTCTCCAATTAAGGGGCTCATGAATCTGAGAGATATCTTTTGCTTGACCAGATCTTCTTCTAAGGTGGTTACTTCAACCACAGTGATCAAGAGGCGTTCTTCCAGGCTATGTTGATGAACAACAGCTTGGCTAATAAATTGGCGTAGATCATCTGTTGTCAGGGTGTCCAGCTTCTACACATATTCACTTTCTGCCTAGAGCTCTATACTTAGATTAGCTGAATAATGAGCCTTATCCGGGAAGTCCTCTATCTTTTGAGGCGTGCCTATTCTGCAGTTTTCCTGCATCGTCCGGACTCGGGAGTATACAGTCTTCCACTGTTCATAAGTTTCTACAGTTACGGAGGCCAATTTTACTCTGTAGTCTCTGGAATACTCCAGGGTGAGTATATCTGCTTTGTACTCGGCAATCGCTTTCTGATGGTGTCTGCGTTTTCTAGAGTCTCATTCATCTAGCTACACCATGATTGAAGTTTTGGCCTTATTGAAAGCAAAATGAGCAAAGAATAAAATGACTAGCGACTAAAGGCAACTTAAAGAAAACTAAAACAAAGCAAAAGCAACGAAAACAAACCAAAAAGAAATAAAGTGTGCTTTATTTATGTACAAAACCTGCAAAGGTTTATGCAAAGTACTGCTTTAAAGCAAGGCCATTGAGAGGAAGGTTTAGTTCCTCTCCTTGTAGGTCTCTCATTTTATAGGTTGATTGGCCTAGCTTCTCAAAAATTTGATAAGGACCGAGCCATAGGTGCTGAAATTTTGTATGCATTCCCTTACCATCGTGTTGGTGATCCCACTTGAGGACTAAGTCCCCTACATCGAAAGTTCTCTTCCCAGATTTTCTTTTGTCAAACCATCGTTTGACAATGTCTTGGTGATGATGAAAATGTTCTTTGGCCCTTTCCCTTGACTCTTCCAGTTTTATCAGAGTATCAATTCTAGACTGTAACGCTTGATTGTTGGTCCCTCGAGAGGATTAGGCTAACTTCAAGGAGGGGAGTAATACGTTTGGCAGGAGAATGGCTTCTTTTCCATAGACCAGGTTGAAGGGAGAGGCTCCTAATGCATCTTTAGGTGTTATCCTGTCAGCCCATAGAGCATTAGGGAGGGTTGTGTGCCAACTCCTTTGAATTTCAATCATGGTCTTTTTCAAGATACGGATGAGGTTTTTATTGGTTGATTCAGCTAAACCGTTTCCCTGAGGGTAGTAATTGGCTGAATAATGCAATTTGATTCCCCTTTAAAAAGCGAATTCATTAATTTTTATTGACGAAAAATAAGGTGCATTATCAACAACTAGGAAAATTGGAACCCCAAACCTGGTTATGATATTCTCTTTCAAGAAGTTGATGACCGTGTCTTCATTAGCTTTCTTTAGGGGAACAACTTCCACCCATCTCGTAAAATAATCTATAGCGGTCAAAATGTACCGATGCTGCAGTGAAGAGTTGGGGTTTATTTCTCCAATTATGTCTATGCCCCACTGCTCAAATGGTTCATTAATGATGACTGGCTGCAGAGGCCCTACTGCTTTGGGTAGATTTCCAGTGCTCCTTTGGCATACATCACAATTTCTCGCATAAGCATGGGCATATATGAAGAGAGTAAGCCAATAATATCCTGCTCTGAGTATTTTTTGGGCTATAGTATCCCCTGAATAATGTCCTCCATCAGGTCCGTCATGTAGTTCTTTGACCACGCTAATAGCATCTTCCTTTTCTAAACATCTGAGATAATTGCCATCATAATTTTTTCTGAAGAGTACTCCTTCAATGATCTGGTAGGCTTTTGATTTAAGACGGAGGGCTCTTCTTTGTTTCGGGCTCCAGTGTTCTAGTCAGTACCCTGACTGTAAGTAATGTACCAGATCTCTGTACCAAGATTCTGGATCTGTGAAGATTGAACATACGTCTACCATATCCAGCTCGGCTTCATTCCTCCAATCTAGCTCTTCATTAGTTTGGCTTTGAGTGAGTAACTTACACAGGCCTTGACCTTTAATAATACTAGCTGGCTTGAATTCCAAGTCATATTCCTGGAGGGCAGTAACCCAATTCCCTCTTCTTTCTCCCAATTCCTTTTGAACGAAAAGGGTTCTGACAGCGGGATGAGGAACTATGACTCTCGTCCTATTTTTTAGAATATATGGCTTGAACTGTTTTACTGCTTTGAAGACTGCATATGCTTGTTTGTCTACCACGGGATAGTTTAGCTCGGTGCCTTGCAAACCAGAGCTCATAAAAGAGATCAGATACTCATCTCCCATTTCTGTATTCTAAGTTAGGACAGCTGCAAGAGAATCATCAGAGGCAAACGTATACATTATAAAATCTTTGTCAAAGTCCGGGCTTCTTAAAGAAGGTGCCTTGGCTATTGCTGCTTTGATCTCTTTGAATGCAACCTTCTCCAAATCTGTCCACTTAAATTGTACATTTTTCTTAACCATTTGTTGTAAAGGTTTGACAATCTGGGCGAAATCTGGCACAAATCTTTGGACGAAATTTATGGTTCCCATAAAAGATTGCATAGATTTCTTGCTGTGGGGTAAGGGGATTTTATGGATAACCTGAATTCTTTCTTGATCTATCGAGATTCCTTCTTTGGAGATGATGTGACCGAGGAGTTTTCCTTCAAGAACATCAAAAATGATTTTCTTAGGATTTAGCGAAATACCGTACTTCCTGCAGCGGTCGAAGATTTGCTTCAGGTGAGAAATGCGGTCTTCTCTTTTTTTGGAAAAGACTGTTACATCATCTAGATATACTACTACACATTGACCGCCCAGTCCTTAGAAAGCAATGTCCATGGCTCTTTGGAAAGTAGCTCCGGCATTAATTAAGTCAAAGGGCATTCTCCGATATGCGAAAGTTCCCCACTTTGTGCGAAAAGAGGTTTTGAGTCGGTCTTCCTCTGCTACTAGCACTTGGTTGTAACCAGAAAAACCATCTAGTAGGGAAAAGAGCTCGGATCCTGACATCATCTGCAATATTTGTTCCATTGGAGGCACCAGATAATTGTCTTTATCAGAAGCTCTATTTAAGTTCCGGAAGTCTACGCACAGCCTGATCTCTCCCGATTTCTTCCGCATAGGGACCAAATTAGGCACCCATTCAGAATGTCGAACTTTAAAAATGATTTTGGCGTCCAACAACTTTTTTAATTCTTTCTGGATTAGAGGCTCAAGCGTTGGGTGCATTCTCCTTAGCTGCTGCTGAAAATGTTTGACCCCCTCCTTCATAGGTATTACGTGTTGAATGATACGGGTGTTATATGTCTTCAGATCATCATAGGTCCAAGCGAAGACATCTTTATATTGCTGAAAATTTTTAATGAACCTACTTCTTTCTGCAGGTGTACAACATTTTCCCAAATTGACATACTTTGGTTCAGCTTCTGTGCCTAAGTTGATCAACTCATATTGCAGGGTCGAACTATGGGTCTTGGCATTCGCTGGTTTCCTGAATTTGTTTTGCAAATCAAATAGGGATTCTATTATTCTCACACCTTTGGGCATAAATTTTCCTTTAACTATATCTTTACTTTGTAGACTTGAGTCATGCTCTTCTTCTTCTATGATGGCTTCTTGAAAAGAACCTTCATTGGTTAAGAAACTCATGATCTGTTCGTCATCATCGAATACTCTGAAATCTGTGATGTTATCTAGCATGGAAGGCCTGAAAATCAATTCAATAGAACATTTATTATTAGTAGGTACTAATCTAGAGGCGGACGTAGCTAACAGATCAGCTGCGGCATTTTGTAATCTTGGGACAGAATTAATGTTAAAAGCATCAAAATACGAGACTAAATTCCAGATTTCTGCTTGATAACTCTTTAAATGCAGTGAAATACAATGAATTGTATTTCTTGTTTGCCTAACAACAATTTCAGAATCACCAAAGACTTTCAAAAACTTAACATTAAGACCAATGGCTTTCTTCAAGCCTTGAATGAGAGCTTCGTATTCTGTGGTATTATTAGTACACTCAAACTCTAACCTACATGACAAAAAATATTTATTTTTATCAAGATCAATTAAAATGCAACCAGCTCCGGATCCTTCCTATGTCTTGGAGCCATCAAAGTAAAGTGTCCAAAAGACATTTTCTTTTATAACTAAGTCAATTTGATTATTGTCTAAGTTAGTGGCTAAGTCTACTATGTTATAGTCAATGTCATCAGCCTGCGAAAACTAAAGGAGATCGGGCTGTTTATCTGAAATATGGCTAACTTCTTCTGATTGATAGTTTCCAGATTCAATTTCCAAAAAGTAATTTCCCAAAACTGAAGATGAGAAAACTACTGCTTCATTCTTTCCATCCAGCTGAGTAACGTTTTGTTTCATATGTGGCTCCCTCAATATCTTAATCTGATTCTGACGATTTTGATATGGCAACCATAGATGAGACCAATCTGTTGCAAAATAGGCATTAAGTTTCGTAGACCAGTCCCTACTCAAGATAAGATCGTATGCCTCGAGAATATCGACCACCATTATATCAATAAAATAACATACTCTGGGATTGGATGACAATCTAATGAGTACATCTTTCATCTCCCCGATAACCTTAACAACAGTCCTATCTAATTGTATGATTTGAGACGGGGATGGGAGAGGCTGTCCATTAATTTTCTTGCAAATTGACAAAGGCATGACATTCGAACTGGCACCCGAGTCTACTAAACAGTTGTGCACATTATGATTAAAAATTTCAAAGGTCAAAAGAAAAGGCAGAGTCTGAGATTTTGATTTTCCGCCAATACTTGCTTGATTAATTTTTGGGTTTTCCTCA
This sequence comes from Larix kaempferi, assembly GCA_027924585.1. Classification (NCBI taxonomy): domain Eukaryota; kingdom Viridiplantae; phylum Streptophyta; class Pinopsida; order Pinales; family Pinaceae; genus Larix; species Larix kaempferi. Next base: position 971,131 of record BSBM01001239.1, read on the forward strand.
ATGTTTTCCACTGGGACAGCTGCTTGTGGATCTAATGCCTCCATCAGTTTTTTCCTCTGTTGTGGTAAACTACACATATCAAAGATTGAGATGTTTGCTTTTGCTTTTTTAATATCTTTGATTATATCATAGCTCATGTTACTTCCCTTCGGAGTCTTTAATTGATTTTCTGTTTTGTTCAAAGAAGCTTGTGGTTGTTTAGTCATTTCAGAGTTAGGTTCCTTCGTCACCGTAGGAACAGCGACTGTGTTCATTTTGGGTTGGGGAGGTATTACCGTTATGTGTTGCCTCGGTATTTGATTAGACCTTGTCTTAGGTAGTTCTATTGTTGGTTCGGTCACCGGGCCTTTACTCCTGGTAGCAATGTTAACAGATGTTGTTTGCACTTCATCTGTGAGCTCTTCACAAGAAATTTCTTGGGCAGGAGTCCAATCCCAAAGAATCATTGTGGTATCGGGAGTCGGTTCTTCATTGTCGGGAATTTGATCTTGTTGGGGACTTGTTTACTCGGGTGTTTGTGCATCTAACATTTGGTTCATTACTAAGCTCATCGAGTTGATCCACTGTGGACAACTTTTCTTTGAATGTTGTTCTTGGTGAAAAGTACAAAAGTGATCCATCCCTATCTCATTAAGATTTAAAACAACAGAATTATTCCCTGGTGGGGTTGGCTTCCCATTGTCTTCTTTCTTTTTGTAGAACGGTTTGAATGGGGGCCTGGAAGAGCTTGTTGTTTTGTCCTTTTCTAGATCTACAATCTTGTTGGAGACTTTCTGCATCATTTTGATTACATTCTCTAAATCTGGTGCAGGTTCTTCTTTATCCTTATTAACAAGAAAGGTTTCTTGACAACTGCTGGCTTACCCTCCACATCTAAAGCATGTTTCGCTATACTATCATGTTCTTCTTCTACCTTCTTGGATTCCTCAAAATTTTCTGTCAAGGTGGGTTTTTTCGTTCTTTTGACGAACATTGCAAGTGGAGATTTAAGAGTTGTTGTATAATATTCTACTAAGCATTCCTCGGCGGGCTTTGTTGCATCACTGAAATTATTTAACAACGTTGTGAATCTCTGGTTCAACTCTTGAACTTTCTCATTCTTCTCCATTCTCATAGACAGTAATTTTTTCATGAGAGTAGCTACAGTTTTCTGATTACCATATTTTTAAGAAAGCATTTCTCAAAGTCTTCCCAACTTGTTATTGAACCAGCCTGCAAACGGAAGTACCATGAAGATACTTTGGGTTCGAAAGTATACAGAAAGAGGCGACAAACCACATCTTCGTGTTCCACATTCAAAAGGTTTATAGCTAAATAAAATCTTTTGAGGTGATCTTCAGCAGAGACTCCTTTACTAGGGTCATACTTAGGCAAGACCTTTTATGGGTTCTTAGGCAAATCATGGAATGGTCCGACTACATTTAATGCCCCTCTGGCTCTCCATGCAGGTATGGCCATGACTCTCAGGGGAGAGCGTGGTGGTGAATGAGGTTGTGAGTTAAGATGAGTATCTCTTGGAGGTTGATCTTCTGGGCCTGTAGGGGTTTCTGGACTAACTTCGTGGAAAGGTTCGGTGATCTCTTCTAGAGATAAATCTAACAATTCTTCTAGGCTTTGAACAAGGACAGAATCTCTTGTGCACTGAGGATTTTTTCGAGGGGCTCTGGTTCTGGGTAATAGAGGAACTGTGGTTAATCCTCCAATACTTCTCATGTACGAGCGGGTATGTCTCCTGAATTGATTTACTTCTTCAAAAGGGACAGCATACACTATTTTTGACTATTTTGTTCCAGGGTTAGGATCTTCTTGATTTTTGGATTCCAGATCTGGAAATTCTGGAAAGACTGTTGTGGATGGGTTTTCAGTGGAAATTTTTCTAACAAAAGAATCTTTTCTGCTAGCCATGCACTGATGGCCCTCCTTCTAGCGCCAAAAACTATTGATGCCTCGAATATTGCTGCATCAATCAGCAAGGGATTCTTTCCAGTAAGCAATCCCAACTACATCGATCACCGTTTAGTGTGGGGAATCCGTTCGGTTAATGATTCTGGCTACCGTAGGTCTTAAAGATTTGTTTGTTTTATCGGTTGCGGCCCGATCCACCGGTTATGATTTTGTATTTTAAAATGATATGCAAGTGACCTATGTTAAATACATACGAGAAAAAACAAATCTATGCTAATCTAACTTTAATCTAAATTACCTATCCTTGTAAGGAGAAAAATTAAAGAATGGGTAAATCACTAGAAAATACACCCAAAACAATTCCACAGTTAGCTATTAAATTGAAAGGAGCATTTACAACAGAAAAGAAAGATCATCTAAGATAACTCGGATTAAAATAACCATTCAATCACCCATTTAACAAGAAAATTTTACATAAGAATATGAAACCATCCACAGCAAAAAATTAATTCATAAAATCCAGGAAAGATCTCACAGGAAATGTATGAGAAAATTTGCAGAAATAGTTCAGCAACTTAATCAACAAGACCCCATGTAAAATAACATGCTAGCTTTCACAGGCCAAAACGATCTCCATTGATGTAGCATAAATAGTTCCTTTACAAAATAGAAAAGAGTTTCACCTGCCAAAAGTCCTTTGCTTCTCCTCTTATTAGCTATATATAGCTTTACAAAATGTGCCTAGAATTGACACCTATACCCTAACCGTTTAGATTCCTCTATTTTGTCTTGTAGTGCTTGATACTACATAAGAGAAATAGTCTAAATGTTTTACAAAATGGGAGTTACAAAATTACAAATGCTTTAACGTCCCAATTGCATGTACAAAGATGAATATCCATGTGGCATGCTGAAGAGCGCGGCCTATCCCTGACTTGGCTGTTTTGGAGGCTCGGGCGCTTCTGGGATTGTTGGGGTCTCTTCTTGCATCACTGCAATGGTTGGGCCACTTTCTGATGTAGTAGCTTGACTAGCTGCCAGTGCCTTACCTCTACTATGTGAATTCCCCAATGATTTGTGTCTTTCACAATGTTTGCTCCAATTAAGGGGCTCATGAATCTGAGAGATATCTTTTGCTTGACCAGCTCTTCTTCTAAGGTGGTTACTTCAACCATAGTGATCAAGAGGCGTTCTTCCAGGCTATGTTGATGAACAACAGTTTGGCTGATAAATTGGCGTAGATCTTCTGCTGTCAGGGTTTCCAACTTCTACACATATTCACTTTCTACCTGGAGCTCTATACTTAGATTAGCTGAATAATGAGCCTTATCCGGGAAGTCCTCTATCTTTTGAGGCGTGCCTATTCTACAGTTTTCCTGCGTCGTACGGACTCGGGAGTATACAGCCTTGCACTGTTCATAAGTTTCTGCAGTTACGGAGGCCAATTTTACTCTGCAGTCTCTGGAATACTCCAGGGTGCGTATATCTGCTTTGTACTCGGAAACCGACTTAAGGGGAAAGGTTGTTGGGAACCCTAACTTTCTTTCTCTCCATTCGATATGCCTTCTGATTTCCCCATTGATGCGTGAGTGTTTCCTCCCGATCCTGGTGGCTTCAACATTTACTTTCTTGACCTTGGCCATGATTCCTTTTAGTCTATATATCTCCTCTGCTATGAGTTCTCTGACTCCATAGGTTTCTTTTAGGATTCCACAAGCCTGCTCATGGAAGGGTCTGATATCTCCCATTTTGTTGTTTGCTAGCTCTAATTACTACTCCAGTGACTCAGTCTCTCCTTGCAATTTTTAAATGTTCTCCTTCAGATCATCTAACTCTTGAAGGTTGTCAAATTTATCCGACTCAAGCTTTAAATTCTTCCCTTTAAGCTCTGTATTTTCATCTTCTAATGTCCTTACTTGCATTGACAAAGCTCTCCTATCTGCCTCTAATCGTTGGAGTGCTCTTTGCAAGTCTTCCTTTTGAGATGTGAGAGCATTATTCTTCTCAATCATCAGGTTTGCATAGTTCTGCTCTTTGACCAAGGCTTCCTGAAGCTACTGTGCTTTCTCCTTTTCTTCATGTAACTTGTCTCCCAATATAAAAACATTGTCTGTGGTTTCTGTGACCGTGGCTACCAAGATGGATGCTAGGTGTCTAGCTGCTTCTTCAGTGTTCTTCATGACCGTGGTCTCATGCGTGGTGATGACGTCTGGCCGAAAAGGTCTTTTCAATTTGGAGCCCGTCTCCTTGACAATGGTTTTACTCTTCTTGTTGTAAGTAAAATTTACCCAATTGGAAACTGTGCTGCCTTTATAAGGTGTGAAAGGGACAATGGGTAGATCCCTTATGGGAGAGCCCATATCCAAGTTCTGCAGGTCTGAGATTTTGGGGTCAATCTCTTCTTGGGATTTCTTTTCTTCCTCTTCTTTCCTCTTTGCCTCTGCTTCTTGCTCCTTCTTTGTTTTGTCCTCTTCTTCCAGCTTAGCATTAGTTTCCAGCCTAATTCTTTCTTCCTCTTCTTTCCTCTTTGCTTCTGCTTCAGCTTCGGCTCCTTGGATCTTCAAATTTTCTTCTTCTCTTGATTTATCTTCTTGGATCTTCTTTGCATGTTCCAAGAGCTTCAGTTCTTCTTCAGAGAGAGTCTGGGAGCTTGAGCTGGCTCCTCCTTTGCTTACCTGACAAATCTGTAGCTCGACCATATTGGTTATTCCTCTATATGGTTCTTCCTGAGGATCATAAAAATTGGCATATTCACAGGGAGTAGAGTGCTCTTTGCAATGCAGCGCAACTTTTCCTTGTCAATCGTTCCTATGGAAAATCCTTTCTCCAAAGTGGAAGTTCTTCAATTCTGCAACAAATTCCTTTACAGTCATGATTCCTGTGAACTTGTAAGAGCCAACATAAAAGGGTAGGGGGGGGAAAGTGGCTTTTTTGGCCTTGTACAAGGTGTTACCCATTCCATCAATGAAGACCTGCCTAACCATTTTCTTTTGAACTATGTAATCTGTAGCATACTTCAGAAGAATATATGGTTCTTTAGAACCTCCATACATTCTTATGTAAGTACCTTCTGGAGAGAAGTAGAAATCGCCACACTTTTCTAAGACTTCCATGGCATTCTCCGATAGACAATTTGGTTCTTCATGGAATATCATTTCAAACAGAGGCATGATGAACTCCTCGCAGATGAGCTTGTAGTCCCTCTTGTAATTCTGCGCCCAAAAGATTCTATAGGCAAGGAATACTGGACCTTCTACCGGACTCCACATGCATCCCAACTTAGGAAAAGGACACTTTGCCACAATACAATCTATGAGATATGAAGCCATATAGAATTCTGCCTTTCTTTCCTGTAGCCCTTCTTTAGCCATTGTTACTGCTGATGTCAGGATGTGTGAGAGAATGTCGGCCCAATTGAATATTGTGCCTTTGAAAGCGACAAAATGTATGATAGGGACCCACTACAGCATGAACATCATCCCGTCAGGTCCCCCGAAGATCCTGCTTAGCATGAGAGCAATTAGTATGAAAGGAGGCCTTAAATTATGGATTTTGTATTCCTCACTGTCTTTTCTTCTGAATTGCTTGCCTAAAATTAACATCCTCCTTTCCATGTCTAAATTATACATATTGATCTCCTACAACCATGCATCATCTAGTCGTTGTTGTGCTTTGGGTAGTTTGTAAGCTGTTGCAATGTAGGATGGGTGAAATGAGGCGAAGGCATTACCCATGCTGTCTGCTATGACTCTTGTTTCAAGGTTAGCATGCTGCAGCACCCATCCGATCACCTCTGAGCATGGGAATAGGTATGGACGTGTGGATGCTTTGGATATACAAGAGGTCCGGATGTTTTGATACAAGCATTCTTCTTCAAGGAGGGCTTCCGGAAATACTTGATCTCTTATCATACGGTAGACATCACCCCAGTTCACTCCCGGAGGCACGTTTGTAGTGCATTTGGTGTCCTGAAACGTCGTCTCCAGTCTGGAGCTTTCTTCAATCGCTTTCGTCCTCCTCTTGCCACCTTTGGCCATAATGAGAATCCTATACAGTAATTGTCGCGAATGAGCATGCATGACATAGTGTTTTAAAAATTCAAACTAATACCTGTAGAAGGTCTTAAAAAGAATATTTTGTGAATATGTTCCTTTCTCATATAAGTGTAACAGGAAGAAAACGTGAAAACAATAATTAGGCTATCCTTATGGCTTGTGTGCTAGAAAAATGATGGTTACAAGATCAGGGTTGGTCTGGGTGTCCAAGTCTTTAGGATGCTGACCAGGGTACGTGCTCAAAATATGTCAAAACGCATTAGCCAAGACACCCATGATTTTGTGCGAAGCGAAAGTCGGGCAGGATGGACGCAACTTTTAAAATGCAAGAGTCTCGGGAACAAAATCACCTAATCCAAGAGTCTCCTAGATTGGGAAAAGATGTTAGCCGGGACTAAGACGAAACTCTATGCTAGGTGAACGACGGGATTACCGCATTTACAAGGTTGTGGTGGAGGAGGGGACTCGGTAACATGATACCCTGTGCTAGGTGCTCAACAAGGTCGACAGAAAGAATCCGGGGAATCCGTTGTAGCGAGAAACAAACAAAAATAGTACCAAAACGTTTGGTAAGTAGGCATATACTTACTTGGAAGCTGAACGCGAGATGCCAACTATTATCGAGCGAACTGTAGCTATAATCCTTCGGACGACGACGGGTGCTTGGATGCTGAAATGGAACGGGTAGGCCTTGGAGCGATGAAAAACAAGTTAAAATGGTAACGGGGTCTCACCCCTATTTATGCGATTTGGCACATGTGGATCATTAATTTGGTAGTTGAACGCCATTAAACGGGCATTAAGCCTACGTAGGGCCGGGTCATGTCGAAACTTTTTTCATAAATCCAATCGTCAAAAGCGGAAGGCTTATGCCAATGTTTCCGGCTCATGCGAGAGGAAAAGCAAAAAACATTCCGCCGCTGCAGGAAAGCTGCGCGAGTGTTTTCGTGAATGAGCAATGGATCGTGGTGATTTTAAACGAAAGTTTCTGCTTCGGCGGGAAAGTTATCCAAACTCTTCTAGAACACGCCAAGGTTTGTCGGTGCAGAAACAATGGGCGAGTCATTCCAGAAGAAAATTTGTAGTGTTTCCGGTGCTCGCGGAAGAGTTACACGAAAGCTTCCGATATAGCAGAAAGTTTTAACAAGTTTGCTCCACCACGGGTTTGTTTGTTTTAAACATTCCGCTCCTTCGAAGTTTTTTAAGTTATCTGTTCCGCCGCGGTTCAACTTTGGTTCTTCTTCCGCGGTTCCGGAACACTTAAGCCAACTCTGCCACTTTTTCAGGAAGGTTAGCTGAAAGCTTCCACCAATGTGATCCGAAAGGCTAAGTTTTGTTTAGTCAAAAGACATAACTCAAAAAGTTCTAAGGCAAGTTTAAGATTGAAACTAAGTAACAGGATGCCTAAAATGTGCAGAGAAACTTTTAAAGGCAATCGTAAAATGAAGGAGGGTCCCCAATAGTTTTTCAAAATCTAAGGGGGGAAGTTGTTTCAACAACAGGTCCCAGAACCTGCCATGGAAACTCAATTCGATGATACAAATGCTACCACAGGGATAGTTCCCGAATATAAGTGGGGAGAACTCTATCATCTAATAAGAGACCAGAACATACTGGATGCAATAATATAAGAAATTATCATATATCACAATATCAAGGGTTCTAGTTTCCTTAAGGATGCCAATCGACCATAATTGTTCCCATGTTCAAAAGTGATCGGCTGGATTCCGCCGCATCATGTAGATGTCAAATTTAGAATCATTTTGGGGGCTAATGGAAATGGTTTTGCTTCATTCCATCCTGTACATATAAGCACCACATACAAATTACCATCACCCAAATTTTTCCTGATAGATGAGTGGATTAAGATTATAAATATAGAACATTAATAATATGAAAAGAAAATGTTAATCATGGGAAGACAACTGAGGAAAAGGGCTAATAGAGAGCATGAAACGAAGAATCTGAGAACTCTTTTCAGGATTACTGCTATGCTTCTATGTAGGATATTTGGGAGAGACAATGCAAATATTTACAATCCTAGTTGGGTTCCACTGATGTACCATGTCACAACACATGGCACCATATTGAACTGGGTAGACATAATTTTGGAAAATATGGCTCAAGCCATATCAGAATAACAGGAAAGGTTAAAGCATAACAAGGCTGAATTTTACATGTCATCATATTTGATTTATTACATTCTCATTAAGAACACTTTCCCAAATCTTGGATTCCATTGAGTTCCAAGTGAGACTCGTACTAGATCATGTGGGATCATAAACATGCGAGCTTCTACAAGTTGATCTCTGAAGAATTTTTGATACCTCTCTATAAATTAATTTTCAACAAAGAACCAAATTGCATGTTAGATGCAACATTAGAATTTATCAATGTGTACAGAGATTATTATTTCACCCTAGAAGGAACCTATATCGGCATGTATGGATGCATGAATATTCCTTCACTAATGCCCAGATATGTCACAGATTACATTGTCTTGAAGGAAGCAGTGAGGCAGGTATTTATTAATGGCATCGGGAACTTTCTACATGATCATAAGAAATCATCATATCCACCACTTCCATTCGTGGTTGGAGATTAAAAGTTCAATAAGGTCAAAGGAGCTGAGGGATTTGTGAAAGAATTAGAATATTACCATTTTGGAGAGAATCTTTTTGTTAGAAATTATAGTCAATAGAAAGTAGCTAAGAACTTCTTATCATGCAAGATCAATTTTGAGAACACCGATCCTTTTCTGAAAGATGAAGAGGTATATCGAAAAGAAAAGAATATCATATATTTGAACAAGAGGTTCCGTAAGAAGTTAGAATCTATCTCTAGCAAGAAAAAATAAAACCTAATAAGAGTAGCAAGAAAGAAAACTAAAGAAGAAGCTCTGGTAGTAGAGAATGCGAAGAAATTGAAAGAGGAGGAGCTAGCTAAGAATAAAGAAGAAGAGAGATAGAAAAAAGAAATGGTAGAGGAGGCAAGAAGAAAAGTAGAACAAGAAAAATCAGATAGAACACCTGCAGAGATGAGCATCATTATCTTGGTTGGAGAGCGATGGGAGCTGGGCAACCCTCTGCAGACGACAGTAGGTTGTCTACCCTGTACGACGATCTGCTCGTTTCCCAAGAATGGATTCAACCATGGTAACATCTAACTATTTACCGGGTTGTTTTATTTTTTACTGTTACTCTCTCCTTGGGAAGGCACCTGTTCTCTTTTAGGGTTTCGATGGACGAGGTAGATTATGGTAGTGACACATTGCGGCACCAAGATATCTGGTGCTCGCCACCTGGCATTTTCCAAAGTTTCAAGGGGAATAGTGGTTTAGGGTTTGGAGGATTAGCAGGTAGGCGGACCCCCGATGGACCTCATGCAACCCCAGAGGTCGTCATTCATCCATTTCAGACTAGCTCGCCATTTTGGGAAGGTCATGTAGAGAGTTTTGTGCCGAAGGAGCACGTCGTGAACATTTGGGGTGTTCGGGGTTTCTGTACCTCGCCTTCTCCGGAGCTGTTGAGTGCTAGTATTGGGGAGCTGTCGGACTTCATCAATTCCTCAGACAGTCTCAATCCTCCTTCTTCTGTGCAGGGTTTCAGAGCCGAGACGGTGGTTAGTGAGGATAGACGGGAAGGATTTTCATCTTCTCCAAGAGGGTTTGTGGCAGCAAATCTGGAATTTGCCGAACAGCGTGGTTTTTCTAGCCCATCTGGGGATTATGATCATCAGGCCTGTGGTCATGAATTCGGAACAGCAGGGTTGATAGATAAGGAACAACGGGGGAAGAGCCGAAGGAAATGGATTAAGAATTAGGGCAAATCTCCTAACTACGCGCTTGGGGAAGACATCGGCATTCAACAGATAGTCGGGATGGTCAAGTCGGTGCTAGTGGGTCGGGTCTATGGAAATCCTATTAGTCACAAGACGGTGATCTCGTGGGCCTCGGGGGCTTGGCTTGGTCATTGTGGTTACGTCCCCCGTGTTGTTGGGCTCTCTAGAGGGTGGTTCGCTTTCCATTTTTCCTCGGATGCACATGCGCAGTGGGCATTAAGCTTAAACTGGTCGATCCTTAAAGTTCCACTATTGCTTAAGCCGTGGAATCCTCTCTTCGATGCTAGCCACGAATGTATGGATGTTATTCCACTCTGGGTTCGTCTTCCGCGTCTTCCTTTACACTACTGGACCGAGGAACATTTCAGGAGGATAGGTAACATTCTGGGGACTTACCTGGATGCAGACTTTTAATTTGTGGCAACGGCAATGCAGAAGGTTGTGCGCATTTTGGTGAGTATCAATGTCAGGGAAGGGTTATATGAGGGCATGGACTTGAAATGGGGGCCTTACACCTTTGAACAAACCCTGGACTATGAAAATGTGCCTTTCCGGTGTAGGCAATGTCATGAATACGGACATTCGGCTATTGATTGCTCTGTGCTTGTTCATATGAAGTTTGGTAATACTCTGAAGCAACGGATTGTGGCTAAGGAGGTCGGGTTGACAATGGAAGAGGATGCTGAGGACCCGCAGGTGTTTGTGCGTTCTGATTTGGGGATTCCTTTGGAGAGTCGGACGGACGGGGAGGTTCCTATAGGCGGTGAGGAGGTAGTTGGCAATGTGGAGGAGGAAGGTTCTGTCCCAACTGTGGATGTCATTGTTGTCTCTGAAGAGACAAAAATTACTCAGCTACGGGATTCTGCTCAGGAGGGACCTCTACTTTCCTTCCTTCGGTCACCGGACATGGCAGCAGGTTCTTCTTCTGTTACCCTTTCAAACCCTTCCTTCTGTCTTTTTATTAAAAACTTTACTTTTCCTAGTCTGGATTGGATGGAAGGCTTCAGGAATCTTCATATTTCCCCTCAGATGTTGACATCTCTTTCGGTTCCTTTTTGTTCTGTGGATTCACCCCCTGTCGTGGATCCCCCTATCATGGATCCTCTGTTGTTAGATTGCTCCCCGGTTATTAACCCTGAAATCCCCCTTGAGACTACATCTCCTGAACCCTCTTCACCCACTGGCTCCTCGGAGTCGGGTTATTTCCTGAGGTCTATGAACAAGCTTCCTGCTGGGGGGCTGGGGAAAGAGAAGACCACACCCCACAAACCCAGAGGCAGGAAATCCTTCATTTCCCATGCTAAGTCCAGAGCCTGTTCGGACCTTAAGAAGGGTAAACAATTGTCTATTGAAAGGGCACTTAGAGCGGTGAATGCCTATAAGGAAGGGATTCGATGAAGGTTATGTCCTTAAACTGCCGAGGTCTTGCTGGTCCCTCTAAAAGACCTGCACTGCGCCGGATGTTGCAACTGGAACATCCTAATATTATGTTGTTTCAAGAAACTATGTGTAGTGGTGAAGATGTTGTTAGTAGACTTAAGGTTTGGTTTCCTGGTTGGGGTTTTGAGGGTTTGGATGCCAGGGGTCGCTCAGGAGGTTTGGCGATCGGCTGGAATGAAGCTAAGGTGTGTGTTGCCTCTCTTTGGGGAATGCACTCGGTGTTAGGCATGACCTGTAAGTCTTTGGATTTTGACAGGATTTTTACTATTGTTAACATTTATGGTCCCTATTGTGATAGAGAACCGTTTTGGACTGCCCTGCTGGATAGAGATCTGCTCAAGGGTGATTCAACGATCCTGGGAGGGGATCTCAATTTTTCTCTTGGGCATGTTGAGATTTGGGGGGCCACATGCTCAAGTGGATCCTCTTTCAAACTTTTTTATTAGGAAATTTTCAGAAGGCAATTGGATTGATGTGGAGCCTGTCTGCCTGAAGCCATCCTGGAAAAACATGAGAGTTGGATTGGATAGAGTGGCAAAAAGGTTGGACCGTTTCCTTATTTATGAACAGATTGTGGAGACTTTCTTCTATGTCAGGAAATGGATAGGGTCGGGAGGATGTTCAGATCATGAACCGATTTTTCTGGAGTTGAAGGCAAGGCCTAACAAACCTCTCGCGCCCATAAAATTCAATAAGGTTTGGCTGGAAGACCCAACCTTTTTCGAACTGTTTCATCAACATTGGATACTGTATCACCCGGGTTCTGTTCATACTGCAGCCTTTCATTTTGCGGAGAACATTAAATTACTCAAGGAACCTATTAAAACATGGGCTGCAAATAAGAGGAGTCAGGATGACAGGGATCTCAAGGCTATTGAAGAGGAAATTACCTTTATTTCTGAGGGAACAGGCGGTGGATTTGACTCTCAGGAATCAAAGGAACATCTTGTAAACCTGATGGACAAGAGGAACGGGATCCTTTTACATAATGAAGAGGCTTGGAGACTGAAAAGTAGGGCCATTTGGCTGGAAAGTGGGGATGATAATTCTAAGTTTTTCCATGCTTACGCAAAAGGCAGAAGATCTGTCAACACTATTTGGAGCCTTGAGGATTCTGATGGTAATTCTCAGGCCACCTTTGACAGATTGGCAGGGATTGGGGTTAAACACTTTCAGGACCTTTTCAAAGCCAACAACAGAGTGAATATTGAGGAGGTCATCAGGGTTGCTCAACTTTTTCCTCGGTTTGTCGAAGAGGATGATAACCGGATGTTGATGGACAGCATTACAGGGGATGAACTGAAGGAAGTTTTGAACAGTTTTCAGAAGGACAAGAGTCCTAGGCTTGATGGTTGGACGATTGAATTTTTTATTGCACTTTTCGATATTATTGGTGATGATCTCTTACAGCTAGTTGAGGATTCTAGAAGGGAAGGAAGAGTACCTGCCAACATAAACTCTACCTTCATTGCTCTCATTCCCAAAGTGGACACCCCTTCCAATCTCAATGATTTTCGTCCCATCTCCTTATGCAACTATGTGTATAAGATTGTAACTAAAGTGATTGCTCAAAGACTCAAACCTATCTTATCTACACATATCTCTGAGGAGCAGTTTGGATTCCTTGAAGGGCGCCAGATTCATGAAGCAATTGGCATAGCCCAGGAAGGCTTACATAGTATCAAATCTAGAAAGCAGAAAGGAGTAATTTTGAAAATTGACCTATCAAAGGCATTTGATAAGGTTAGTTGGATTTATATTCGACTTATGCTAACACATTTGGGGTTTGAGATTGGTTTCATACGCTAGATCATGAGTTGTATATCCATAGTTTCCTTCTCGGTATTAATGAATGGAGCAACGACCCCCTTCTTCCACTCAGGTCGAGGCCTGCGTCAGGGTTGCCCATTGTCTCCCTTGTTATTCTTATTGGTGGTTGAAAGCCTGAGTAGGGCTATTAAGGAAGCTAAAAGAATGGGAGACCTTGAAGGGATACTGGTGGCACCTGGCACCTCGCTTACACATCTGCTCTTTGTGGATGACATTCTGATCTTCTGCTCAGGTTCAAGCAGGGAAGCTGTTAAATTTAAAGAAATTCTGGATCTCTTTCCACTCCAACTGGAATGGAGATTAACAATGAGAAATCCTCACTGACTGTCTCTCTCTTAGGAGAGGAGGAACTTCACACTTTTACTGATCTGTTCCCCTTCCAGCTCCGTACCCTTCCTGAGGGGTTAAGATACCTGGGCTTCCATTTAAAGCCAAATAACTACTTGAAATGGGATTGGGTTTGGCTCTTGGAAAAGTTGGAAAAAAGACTAAAAAGCTGGAGATTCAGGTGGCTCTCATGAGCTGGTAGGTTGGTATTGGTGAAGTCGGTGCTGGAAGCCATTCCAGTGTACTGGATGTCCCTAGCATGGATACCGAAGGGGATTATGGAAGCAACTAGGAAAATTTGTTTCAGATTTCTGTGGAATGGCAAGGAGGATGCACATGTGACTCCATGGGTGAAATGGGAAAGATTAGCTGCTCCAAAGGCTCTGGGAGGATGGGGACTCAAAAACACTTTTTATTTCTCCAAGGCATTGGCAACCAAATGTGGATGGATATTAATCAAATCAGGGGGCTTCTGGGCTAGAGTTATGACTCAAAAATACATTGAACCAGATTCTATGGATGAGTGGATTAGGACCCCGCACAAGACCCATAAAGGGGGGTCTGTTATATGGAAATCTCTAGTCTCCTCCTTCCATGTTATTGAACAGAACCTTGTTTGGGACGTAGGCAATGGGATGAAGCTGAGGATTGGTCGAGATCCATGGGTAGGTTGTGAAGCACAACACCTTCTGTTAGCTGGGCTGATCCAGAAACTGAGGCTAAGGGATATTTTTGTTCTCCATCATTTAGCAGACGTGGAGAATCTCTGGATGGGAAGGCCTGTTTGGAGGAGAGCTTAAACCTTTGTCTTAGATATGGATAATGAGAACGAACTAAGAGTGTATTTGAGAGCTCTGAGTAGGGATCATATTTTTCTCAAAGATGAAAATGACACCTTGATATGGGATGGGGATCCCTCAGGCATTTATACTCCAAAATATGGCTATCAGCGGATCAGTGAGAACTTCGGGGACAGAGAGCAGGTGTGGTGGTGTAAATCTATCTGGAGATTATAGTGCCCACTCAAGGCTAGAATTTTCATGTGGTGTATCTTGGCTAACAGGATTCCAACATGGGATTTTCTGCAAAAAAGAAGTCTACATGGTCCAAGTAGGTGCTATCTATGTCATCAGAATGAGGAAAACGTACTACATCTGTTTCTCCATTGTAGCTTTATCAAGGAGGTATGGAAGGTTGTGTCTAGAATCTTAAAGGTAAATTTTCTGTGGGAAGGGAATTCCCTTGAGGAGGCTTGGAACTGGTGGACACACAACCCTACATTTTCCACTTACAAAGGTATTCCCCCTATTGTTATTTGGGGAATCTGGCTATCCCGGAACAATTGTTTGTTCTCGGACAAATTGGGACTTCCTGCCTTAGTGGCCATCAACAGCTGTGGCATCCATTTAGCTCTCCAGCGTAGCAGACAAGCTACTATTCCTAGTAATATTCAACCGGTGGATATCGATCGAACACAGCCATGGGGTTTCTTTGATGGGGCTTGTTAGATTGAACAATGTGGGGAGGGGCTCTTCTTTTTCTGTCTCCTTCTCATTTTTTTTGTGATGTCGTTTGGATTCGGGAGAGGGACCAACAACTGGGATGAGATTCTCAGCCTTAAGCTTTTACTCTCCTTTGCTTTGGAACACTCTGTCAGAAATATTTCAGTGTTTGGGGACTCTTTGAATGTGATAAACTGGGTTAATGGATTGTATCAGTGCAACAACCGGAGAAATGCTGCTGTTTTGGAACAAATTCAGAATGTCTCTTACAACTTTGATACTTTCAATTGCAGGCACATTTTTCAGGAAAACAACACAGAGGCAGACAAATCCTCAAAGGAAGGATTGCAGCTAGCAACCGGTATTTGGAAACTCATTGAATTCACTGATGGGGTTGGCAGGGAACTGCACCACAGACCTTTTATTGATTGATCTTCAGAATTTTTTGTAATTTTGAAAGCTTGATGAACTTCTCATGAACTCAGCTGAACAGTAAGTCATTGTAAATAGTTACACTCTTGGATTTTTGTATCTTAAAGACATGTACAGGCTGGCTTAAAACATTTTTGTAAACTATTCTAATATTCTACAAGATCTTAACACTCCTTTGTAATAAATGTTATTGCTCACGTGGTGAGAACATCACTGCTATTTTCAGACAAAAGCTTAAAAGTTAAAAGTTAGATTTAGGGGCTTCTTCTTCCACTCATTCTGAGTGTTGACGTTCAATGTAATTTCGTACTCTTAAGGATGAAATGAAATTACTCTTTTTTTTCGGGGGAAAAAAAAAAGAACACCTGCAGCGAAGGAGGATAAAAGGATACAATATGAAGCTAAGAAGAAAGCAGAAGAAGAAGAAAGAGTCAAGAAAGTTGTGGAAGAAAAGAACCATCAAGAAGAAGAAAGCAAAGATCAACACAATATGGATCTAGACAATCCCATTGATCTTGGTGTAGATATACCTCTTACTGGGGGTCATCTCCCTTTGGATGATCTTGGACTCATGTCATTTATGCCCCCAAAGAAACACTCAATTGCAAAACTTGATACGATAGTTTTTGATCCAAAGAGAAAGACCATTCTGAAAAGAACAGAGAAAATAGTAAAGATAGCTACACAACGAAACATTGTGACCATATAGGAAAGTACGGTGATGGAAGGCACACATAGAGATCCAAAATTCATGTCTTCATTCAATGTCATTGTTGCTCAAGAAAATGCATAGAATATTGACAAGTTGACTAAATATTTAGAAAGGAGCAAAGCCAAAATGATCAAACTGAAAGACATTTTAGTAAAAGCACGAAGTGAGGGAATACAAATGAAAAGGCATCAGGACGCCCTGAATTTCGAAAAGGAAAAATATTGCAGGATGTTCAAAGTCTTGAAGATGAAAAATACTCATTGAATGTGCAATTAGTCATCATGGAAGGTGGGAAAGATGATTTTTAGGAACAGATAAGCGTGTTAGAAGATAAGGAAGCTCAACTATACCAACAAGTAAAAACTCTAACGATGGAGGAGGGGAATTTGCAAGATTAGACAGTTGAATTAACGAGAGAGAAGGAATCCTTGATGGAGAAACTTAAATATTCTCAAGCACAAACACAAGACCTAACACCATTTTAATAGCATGCTTATGAATTATAGAGACAATCATTTTACTCTCAAGAATTGCTCACTGAGCAAACTTAGAACATGAAGGAGATGGTTACCATATTGAAACAGATCTCTGAAGAAGATTCATCTATAAAATATAAATTACCAGGAACCTATGATAAAAAACTACAAGAAAAAAGGTCATCGATGAGGGTCATACATGTGACGAACCTTTAAGGGTTGTCACGAATGTCGCATATGATGACGGTCCTTAAAACATTGTCGTTATAGGTGCCTTTTGAAATTGTACTTTAAGGGTTGTCACCAAATCCCTTTCTAGTGACACTTTTGGTGATGGTTGTTAAAGGCCCATTATTGATTCTCTCTTTGGTGACACTTCTGGTGACAATATTTTATTAGCCCTCACTAATACTCGTTTATGTTACTTTTGGTGAATGTAGTGTTAAATTTTCAGTATTAAATCACAATACTATAGGATCTTTGCTGAGAGAATAACATCTACAGTATATCAATGCATGACAATCATAATATGACAAGCATCACAAGCATCACAAGAATCAAAAGCATAGAGACAAGAGACACAGAGTTTCCGTGGGGAAAACCCTAAGGTGAAAAACCCCACAACTTCCTCAGAGATAGAGAGAGCAATGGCTCAACCAAAATACAACCAAATAATACAGAGATAGTCTCCTAGCAGATGATCCTCCTCCTCCTCACTAGTGCGCCACTTTTCAGAGAGAGAGATAGATACTTTTCTGAGTGAGTAAAATAGAGATCTCCTATCTCTATTTATACTCACCTTTTTGCCCAGTGACCTACTGGGGGCCGACTTGTCTACTTGAGTACATCCACATTATATTATATATTAAATAGGGCCGACCCCATAAGGTGGTCTAATAACCCATCGGCAAGTACACACACTTGCGACACTTGTCAATCCACATGACGACACTTCCTTATAGAGGAATAACACATCTCTTATAAGGGTACAATAAATATATATATATAATACACAGATGAAATACATTCCGAAGTTACATATACATCAACACTCCCTCTTAACTAGGAAGGTATTTCTCGACACAGATCTGCTAGACAAGTCTTCTTCTCTGGATCATCGTCATCGATGCATCGTCATCGTCATCGTCACTGCTGCTGCTATCTCATCCAATCTCTGTCTCTACTCGTCATAGGAAGTTCTACAGAGCCAGTCCTTTTTCATACTAGATGTAGGCCCACCACCTGCAGGTCTTCGTCATCACTGGCCATACTGTGGAATCCTCAGGACTTTTACGTGCGTCACAAAACCTCGAAAGAGCATTTGCCAGATGTCCCAGGGCACAGATTACATGCCATAGGCAAAACCTCGAAAGACCATCTGCAAATCTCCCAGGGCACAAATTATATGTGACCTCACCACAAAACCTCGCAAGAGCATCCCAGGACTGATTACGAGCACACAGCTCAACCTATCGGATCTCCCAGGGCACAAATTACATGTGGTCATGGCAAAACCTCGCAAGAGCATCCCAGGACTGATTACGAGCACACAGCTCAACCTATCGGATCTCCCAGGGTACAAATTACATGCCATAGGACAAAACCTCGAAAGAGCATCTGCCAGATATCCCAGGGCACAAATTACATGCCATAGGCAAAACCTCGAAAGACTATCTGCAGATCTCCCAGGGCACAAATTATATGTCCTCCCAAGCAAAACCTCAAAAGAGCATTTGCTAGATGTCCCAGGGCACAAATTACATGCCATAGGCAAAACCTCGAAAGACCATCTGCAAATCTCTCAGGGCACAAATTACATGCTTATCTGCACAACCTGATCCACGACCACAGAGTATCAAACTGATACTCACCATACATCATCCTGATGTACCCATGATCATCCTGATCATCATCACTGCAACATCCTGCTGCATGTCATCTGGAGCAACATCCTGAAGCTCGTCATCTATGATCATCCTGATCATCAATGCATCTACCTGATGCATACCAAGTATCTACCTGATACATATCATCATACATGATCCTCCTGATCATCAATGCATCTACCTGATGCATACCAAGTATCTACCTGATACAAATACAAATACATGATACATATCACCATACATGATCCATCTGATCATACAACGTATCCACCTGATACATACACAGATACATGGTCCAAGCATCCAACATGATGCATATACAAAATACATACACATGATCCAACTGATCATATCCAGCATCTACATGATGCATACATACATACAAAAATGATCCAACTGATCATATCCTGCATCCAACATGATGCGTACATACATACATAAATGATTCAACTGATCATATCCAGCATCCAACATGATGCGTACATACATACAAAAATGATCCAACTGATCATATCCAGCAGAAACCAGAACATCATCCTGATGCTCATCATCCAGCGCTTACATCCACACCCATGTGAAGGATCCTCCTTCCAACATGCTTGGAATGGCTTCAGCAAATGTGTCCATCACTTCTTCCTCGAAGTGTCCTCGATCTGAAGAACGCCAAGCCTCTCTCTGAAGTACTCGAACTTCACCCTAGCTAGTGGCTTCGTCAACACATCTGCAATCTGCTCGTCCGTCGCAACATACAGGAGCTTCACAGCTCCTCTCTGCACCATATCCCTGATGTAGTGATATTTGATCTCTATGTGTTTCGACCTGTCATGAAACACTGGGTTCTCGGACAGCTTCACACAGCTCTGGTTATCACAGAAGATACCAGTAGCCTCCAACGGGAGATCAAATAACTCAGACAGTAGCTTCCGTAGCCATACTGCCTCACAACTAGCTGAACAGGCTGCAACATACTCTGCCTCAGCTGTACTCAGTGCTACGCGGGACTGCTTCCTGCTAAACCAAGAGATCACACCTGATCCCATACTGAAGCAACACCCAGATGTGCTCTTCCTATCTGCAGCACTGCCAGCCCAATCTGAATCAACATAACCCAGCAGGTTAAACTTTTGATTCGCCTCGTATCTGAGCCCATAATCCACTGTACCCTTCAGGTACCTCAGAACATGCTTTACAGCAACCAGGTGAACACTCCTTGGATCCATCAGGAACTGGCTCAATGTGTTCATAGCAAAGCAAATATCTGGTCTTATGTTCGTCAGGTACATCAAGGACCCAATCATCTGACGATACATAGAAACATCAACTGGCTCAGATGAAGCATCACAAAGAAGCTTCAGATTCGATGCCATAGGTGTGGCCATGGCCTTGCAATCCATCATCCCAAATCTCTTCAGGATATCTACTGTGTACTTCCCTTGACCAAGGAAGATCCCACCTGCATTCTGCCACACCTCCATACCTAGGAAATAGTGCATCATTCCCAAATCTTTCATATCGAATTCAGCTGCAAGCTTCCTCTTGGTATCTGCAATCATTCTGTCATCTCCTGTCACAAATAGGTCATCCACATATAGTAGTAGAATCACAGGATTCCCTTCCTCAACCTTGTAGTAAAGGTTGGAATCCGCTTTACTCTTGGTAAAGCCCAAACTAGATAGGAAATTGTCCATCCTACCATACCAGGTTCTGGGAGCTTGCTTCAAGCCATACAAGGCTTTCTTCAATCTGCATACATAAAATTCCCTATCATGTATTTCAAAGCCGAGTGGCTGTTCCACATATACTTCCTCTTCTACTACACCGTTCAGGAAAGCAGTCTTGACATCCATCTGGTGTATCTTCCACTTCATTGCTGCAGCCAGGGCAAGTACTGTTCTGATGGAAGTATATCTGGCTACAGGTGCAAAGGTTTCTTCATAATCTATTCCTTCCTTCTGAGAGAAACCACGAGCTACGAATCTTGCTTTATATTTTTCCACACTGCCATCTGCAGCATGCTTGATTTTGTAGATCCACTTGGAAGTCACAACAGACTTCCCTTTAGGTCTTGGGACAACATCCCAAACATCATTCTTCATAATTGATTGGTATTCCTCAACCATAGCATCCTTCCATTCTTTCTTTTCTGCTGCCTCTTCATAACTGGAAGGCTCTTTGTTCATGATGTCACAGAGTAAAGCAACATAACTGGTGTGTGATCTGGTTCTCTTCTTTGCTCTGTGTTCTTCTTCTGGAATGCCAAATCTTTCTGCATCATGAATGAGCTCTCTAGCCCATGCAGGTTTCCTCTTGTGAGAGTTATCCTCACGGGGTGGATCTACAGGTTCTTGTGTATCTTCAAACTCACGAGCAGTTTCTGGAACTGCTTCAGTCATGGTAGTGTCCTGAAATCTTGTTTCCTTAGGTTCTTCATAAACTTCGGTAGGTGTCTTTCTTGATTTGATGAATGCTGAATTCTCATCAAATGTTACATCCCTGCTGACATCAATCTTCTTGAACCCTGGAAAATATATTCTGTAAGCCTTCGAGCTTTCACTATAACCCACAAAGATACCCTTCTTTCCTGAAGGATCTAGTTTAGTCCTCTTCTCCTTTGGGACATGAGTGTATACTGGACAACCAAATATTCTGAGATGGCTGACTTCAGGTTTCTTACCAGAAAAGACTTCTTCTGGTGTCTTGTTGTCCAATATCTTGTGGGGTGTTCTGTTCTGCACATATACAGCTGTTCTAGCTGCTTCTGCCCATAGATGCATAGGAAGATCCTGGTCATGCAACATTGCCCTTGCTGCTTCCATGATAGTTCTGTTCTTCCTTTCTGCAACTCCATTCTGTTGAGGATTATAAGGAGCAGTCAACTCCCTCTTAATCCCTGAATCACTGCAAAGCTTCTTGAAGTCATTTAAAGTGAATTCTCCACCATTGTCAGATCTGAATGTCTTGATTTTCTTGTCAGTTTGATTCTCCATCAAGGTTTTGAATTCCTTGAATTTATCAAGCACCTCATCTTTGCCCTTCAAGAAGTATACCCAAGTCTTCCTGGAGAAGTCATCAATGAATGATACATAGTAAACATACCCACTTAGGGAACTGGATGACATGGGGCCACATACATCTGAGTGGATGATTTCCAGGATGTCTTTTGCCTTGCTTTCACTGCTTGGGAAAGCTTTCTTAATGTTCTTACCTTTTGCACATCCTTTGCAAACACCTTCATGTTTGGTCTTGATTTCAGGAAGACCTTCTACAGCCTTGCTTGCAATTGGAAGTGCTCTATAGTGCATGTGAGCAAGTATCCTATGCCAAAGTTCACTTGGCTCCATGGATTCATGTATCATGGCATGTTCAGGTTGACCCTTGAGTTTATACAAGCCTCCCTCTTGCTCTCCAATCACTACTGCATCATCCATGGTCTTTCCCTTTGGACACATTAGTACTTGGCCATCAACAAATGCAACTCTCATACCTTTTGCATCTAAAGCAGAGATGGAGAGTAAGTTCTTCTTGAGTCCAGGTACATAGAGGACTTCCTTCATCTTCAGAGATTTTCCAGAATCTAGGTTGTAAGAAGCTTCACCACTTCCTTTGATTGGATATTGATAATCATCCCCAAGTTTCACCTTATGGGGTGATTCATGTTCAGAAAGGTTCATAAAAGATTCCTTGAACCCAGTCATGTGTTTGGAAGCCCCACTATCAATCAACCAATCATTACAACCATGGGAGATGGTACCAGTGAGTGCAGAGATTAAAACATACTCTTCTTCACTTGATGAGTCATCATCACTACTGCTTTCTGCCTTAGCCTTCTTCTTTGGGGGTTCATCATCTTCGGCAGCATGAGCATGAAATCTTCTTTTGCTGCCCTTCTTCTTCTTACTGAAGCTGTTGTTGTCTTTCTTCTTCTTGGGACAATCTGAAGCAAAATGTCCCTTCTCATTGCAAGTGAAGCATCTGAGTTCTTTCTTATCTTTATGATAATGATGATGGTGAGAGAATCTTCTATTATGAGATGAATCCTTCTTGGATTTACTTCTTTTAGTGTGAGCTGCAAGAGCTTGATCTTCACCTCCCATCTTTTCCTCACGAGCTATAAGTCTAGCTTCTTCTTGAGAACATTCTTCCTGAAGCCTACTGAAAGAGATCAACTTCTTCCTTGCACAAATTCCTTGAATAAAGGAATCCCATGACCTAGGTAGGCCATTTAGAGTAGTCATTACCACCTCACCATTCTCCACCATTTCCTCTACTGCTTCCAATTGTTCCTTGATCTGAGAGACCCTTGAAAAATAGGATTGAATGGTTTCTCCATTCTGAAACTTTACTGCTTTCAATTGGTTCCGCAGGGTCATCTTCCGATTTATGTTCTTTCCTTCAAATAGCTTGGTCAAGGATTCAAACATCTCCTTGGGTGTCTTGAGAGAAGACACATGGGGTATGAGATGGTCTTTGATAGAATCAGCAATGATTCTCTTTGCCTTGACCAAGTTCTTCTTGTGCAATGCCTTGGCCTCTTCATCCTCTGGGATAGGGATGTCTTCTTTCACATATGAGTCCAACTCATTCTCTTCCAGGATTAGCCCAATCCTATACTTCCAGGCTCGGAAGTTATCAGCCCCTTCAAGCTTATCCTCAAGCTTGGTGTGAAGAGACATCTTTAAGAGTACTTCAAATGGAAATAGAAAAGTTTTAGAACTTACCACTTGAA
Organism: Larix kaempferi; assembly: GCA_027924585.1. Lineage (NCBI taxonomy): Eukaryota > Viridiplantae > Streptophyta > Pinopsida > Pinales > Pinaceae > Larix > Larix kaempferi. The sequence goes on from BSBM01001239.1 coordinate 994,262, forward strand.
GTGCTGAAAACTGGATCTGGTCCCGGATTAGGGTTTGTCAGAGAAACCCTAAAAATTCAAAAAGTGAATTTCAAAATTCCGAAAGGATAGAAAGATGCGCCTTGGAGAGCTGATCAGCCTAGTACATTCAGAATTTGAGATCAGCAAAGTTTTGCCCTTCAAAATTGCCTTTTTGTCCTCCCGGGTTCACTGGGGAGAGCCCTGAATTAGGGTTTGAGTTTCTCGGAGATCTACCCAGCCAAAAATCTCGATCCAAAGCTCAAACCTTCGATTTTTGCAAGGAGCTTCCAGCTGTACCTTCAGTTTCCAGAAATTCCTATTTTTGTGGAAACCCTAATTTTTAGGGCCAAATCTGAAAATGCTCGGAACTGAATTCTGATTGGACAGATAGATGCGCCTTGATGAGTAGATCCAATCTACTATACTGAATTTCAAAAATCTGTGGAGAGAAACCCAATAAACAAGCAATACAAGCTTCCGTCACTGCAGAATGTCTTCTTCTCAGTTAAGCTCTGATACCATGTTAAATTTTCAGTATTAAATCACAATACTATAGGATCTTTGCTGAGAGAATAACATCTACAGTATATCAATGCATGACAATCATAATATGACAAGCATCACAAGCATCACAAGAATCAAAAGCATAGAGACAAGAGACACAGAGTTTCCGTGGGGAAAACCCTAAGGTGAAAAACCCCACAACTTCCTCAGAGATAGAGAGAGCAATGGCTCAACCAAAATACAACCAAATAATACAGAGATAGTCTCCTAGCAGATGATCCTCCTCCTCCTCACTAGTGCGCCACTTTTCAGAGAGAGAGATAGATACTTTTCCGAGTGAGTAAAATAGAGATCTCCTATCTCTATTTATACTCACCTTTTTGCCCAGTGACCTACTGGGGCCGACTTGTCTACTTGAGTACATCCACATTATATTATATATTAAATAGGGCCGACCCCATAAGGTGGTCTAATAACCCATCGGCAAGTACACACACTTGCGACACTTGTCAATCCACATGACGACACTTCCTTATAGAGGAATAACACATCTCTTATAAGGGTACAATAAATATATATATATAATACACAGATGAAATACATTCCAAAGTTACATATACATCAACATGTAGAAAATGTGTGTCACCAATTATCAGTCTAATGGGTGTTTGATGACACTATGTGAGCGTTGCTATATTTTTCGACAAATATATATAATGGTTTAAGACTAGTATTGTTATGGATTATTTGTAATTAATATGTTTCCAAGGTCATATTAGTCACAATACCCACTCATAAGGTATATAAGAAATCTCTAGTGGTTTTCCATAAGAAACCACTAGCAATTTATAAGTATCATTCCAAAATGGATACATAAGAAATCTAATCTTTTGGGTATTCGACATCAACAAAATTAATTCATATCATATTATATTGTACTTCGATGCTTTGACACCCACTGGCATTAATGGAGGGATGTCTACTCATCCATGTTCTACTCCAACACCTTAATTCACATGGTTTGGATCATCAAAGTACATATCAAAATCATACAAATGTACATCAAGAAGGTGCCTCACCAAAGGATCATGAAAGTGCTTGTCCATCCAAGCAATTAGACCACCACTTGCCAAGTGCACGCAAGCATCAAGTGACCAATCAAATATGATCCAATGACATAGGTGAGAATCCCATGTCCTATAATTCTCCTCCAAATGAATGTAAGAATATTCAAAATAATCATCCATGTGTTCTTCAATCCAAGAAGTGAATGAAGAACCTCCACCAAAATTTGAACCAAGTAAGGACCAAAGAAAGCAATGAGACTTCAAGTGGATCAAATAAGTCTCATCAATATATCCATGAATATGTATATCATCAAGAAATAACAAAGGATTTTACTTCCAATAAGAATGTACTCCAACCATATATCTATTCACCCAAGTATTGGATGAAGTTCCTCCAACATCAAATGAGCTAAGCAAGGAGAAAGGAAAATTATGAGCCTTCAAGTGACTCAAGTGAACATCATAGGTGCATCCATGTATGTGAGAGTCATCAAATGAGAGAAATGTACACTTATGATGCAAAAGAGAATTTGGTGTACTTAACATGGAATCATCATGTAGTGTACCTGGGTCTCACACTCCTCATATGGTACCAATAAAAAGAAACCTTTCACCCATACTTCATTAGGATGAATGTTGCAAAATGTGGAAGTGTGGGATGTAGGAGAATGAACCAACTCATCCAAATGATCAGAAAGTGTGAAAGTTACATCATGTGAAGGCTCCATAGGGGTAGGATCATGCACCTTCCTCAAAAGTGTGAAACTTTCCTCATAGGTTCGTTCCAAGGTAGTGAAATCATGCACTTCTTCAAAAAGTGTGTAACCATCATCAAGAGGCAACCCAAGTTCCTCTTTCACCATAACAAGTGCCTGGATCTCATCAAGCTCATATTAAAACACATCAATCACATGCAAATTTCCATGTTTCTCATGATCCATCATGTCATGAGAATCCTCCAAGCAATCTACCATATGACAATCTGAAACATAGGAGGAAGAACAAGTATCTTGCAACCTCTCAAGAAGTTTCTCATTTTGAATTTTGAGATTATGAATATCCTCATTATTCTTCAAGTATGCCTCATGTAACCATTCATTAAGCTTAACCAAATTGTTTCTATAAAAAATAAAATACATTAAATTACCTTTGATGTTGCACATTTCTCTTTGAATCTTCTCCATGTCTTCAAGGAAGGATGGATCCTCCAACGAAGAGACTCTCCAACAAGAATTTGATATCAATGCTTGAGTTCCATGGAGTATGCTAAGGGCCTCATAGATCTTCCTTTCACTCATCTTCAAAGACCCTTCAATGAAGGATGGTTCATGAGAGAGAACCTCCTCTTCTTCTTTTTTCTTGGGATCAAATTCACATGCAAGCTCAAGTGGTGACTGGGATGATTATCTTGGTTCATATTTTTCTACTACAAGGTATTCTTCTTCATGATCCATGGATTTGGTACTTGCATCAACCTCATCAAGGTTGATATCTATGTCACCGATATAGAGATGAGAGCATCCATCAGTAGATGTCTCCTCAAAACATAGGCACCCATCAGTAGGTACCCCTTCATAGCATCCATCAATAGATGCTTCTTGAGAACCTGAACAACCAACAATAGATGCCTCTTCTTGGCACCCTTCAGTAGTGACTTTCTAATCAAGAACTAGATGATCCTTAGTAGAATCAGTGGTGGCTTCTTCATGCTTACAACCCTCCTCAGTAAGGATTGTACCTTCATCTTCTTCAGATGGATGATTTGTACTTTTTTTTCTCTTTAGTTTCCTTAGGATCAAGATATTTGCAGACTCTTTTTGAAGTAGATTCAAAAATATTCATCAAGTATGAATCACATGCATCCAATGAAGCTTCAACTATTTTTCTATTATTTTCACAAGTAGGTTGATCTTTGACTGTGTAACATGCAACTTTTCCATACATATGGCTATAGTAGTAACCATAGTTTCTCCTTCCAAATATGATCTGGTGGGTGATACTTGTAGAAGGTGCCTCTTGGAAATTTTATTCCTCATATTGTATGTCGTACTCTTCATATTTCTCATCATAGTTACATCATATTCATTATCATATTTCTCATAAAATCATTATCAGAGTAAGAATCTTCTTCGTTAAACATGGACATGGCTGCAAATTCATCGAATTGATTGTATTCTTTCCATAGGAGTAGAGGAAATAGCTTTGGTACCACTTCAATACCCCTGATATGATATAATAGGATATCAACTCAAATTCAAACTTTAAAATCATCAATTTTCCACGCAGTAACTAGTTCACAAAACTAGACAAGAGGAAACTAGTCTAGGATACTGATGAACCCACCCAAAGCTTGATAGTTGGACCTTTTCGAATCTGAAAAATGTACCGGGGAGTGTGAAACAGAATAAACATCAGAATCAAGGCCATATTTAGTCTCCTATGCACAATTTACCAGGACCATTTATGTTTCAACAGCAGCTAATGCTGAAGTCTACTCCAAGGCTTCATGGGCACACCAGCATATGCATACTAGAGACTTTCAATTACACTTGAAGGAAAAAAAATCATTTATATCACACAATAATATCCTAATATACTATTGGACAAGTTTCACAGAGTTTTTAGGAGGTTCTGGCAGAGTTTGGAAGCAAAGGGAGAAAAAGAGCTAGGATGGACTACTCAACTAGTTTATTTTTAGGATCTTCCAAACAAGCTGAGAGGGATACAAATTATCAGGAATATAATTGTATGAGATTCATTGGTTTCTTAGGAACCTCATATGATTGATATAACAGAAAATAGGCATTCATATTACTTTTAATTAAACATACTACAAAACTAGTCAAATTAAAGGGGCCAATGAGAAGCTCACGACTCTATTATTTTTTACTTGGGATGGATTATAAAGGAAATTGAAAACCTATATAAAATTACATAAAGATAAATAGCTTCAAATAGCTCTGTATATTTCCATTTTCTGGAAACTAGTCAAGTAAAATTGTACAAAGAGCTAGTCTTGAGAATTATGGACTCAAACAGCCTCTAAGGATTTGGAAATATTCTTCTGATATTTAATGTAAATTATAAATGAAATTAAAATCAGTAAAAAATACTCACTAATATGATTAAGCAATAAAAAGAAGTCTCATGGCTCTATCTTCACAAAGAACCATTAATTGCCAATCATTACAATGAATGGAAGAAAAATATTACAAAAGATTAAGAAGAGGGGATGTTGACACTGAATATGATCTGTATGATGATAATGATATATTGGATTCTAATAGGAGGTGCACTAATAATCATTAGTTTCTCATGGGCGCATTCACCAAACCATACAGAAAAGCAAGGGCATGTTCTTCACAGCTGGAACCCCCAGATCTAGTAAAATGGACATAAGTTGCTCATCCGGACACCTTTTTTGATGAGGAAAAAAGTGTTTCCTACTGGAAACGATTATATGAACACAATGGAATGAGTATAAATTTCCATAAATTCTAAAAAAGGTCTAAAACATAACCCCCATTTCGTCCCTCCAACATTGTTCCTACTAAATGAAGGAGTTGAACCGCACAACGAGAACACCAACCAATGGATCGGGATTTAGGACTTGCAATAGAATCAGTGATGAAGACTGGATGTCATAATCCTTTCAGTAGAATCATGGGGAACATCTCCCAACTAGGACTAGGGGCACATCTCCCAGGTCAATGAGGAAAAAGTGCACTCAATTCAAATCACAAGTGATCAAAAGATGTGAAATGGAGTTGGAATCATTATTTTATAGATTGAGGTGACTTGTTGAGAAATTAAGATAGCCTAATGCACCCTCATGGAGTGGATAAGGTTAATTTTCTTTCTTCTTTAGATTTTGTCTTGTTTTATGCTTTGCTTTATGCTTTAGATTTTGCCTTGCTTTCTGCTTTAGCTTTTTCCTTGTTTTCTGCTTTGCTTTGCTTTATGCTTTAGCTTTTTCCTTGTTTTCTACTTTGCTTTGATTTCTGCTTTTGCTTTTGATTTTTCTTTTTCTTTTCCTTTATCCTGCTTTTGCTTTTTTATCCTTCTTTTTCCTGCTTTTCTACCTTATCTTTCTTTTATGCTTTGTCCTTCTTTTTCCCTACTTTTATGCCTTACCCTTCTTTTATGCTTTGTCTTGCTTTTTCTTGTTTTTTCTACTTTATACTGCTTTTATTCTTTTGTCCTTGTTTTTTGCTTTGTCTTGCTTTTCTGCGTTGTCCTGCTTTTGTGCTTTATTCTGCTTTCTTCTCATTTTCCTACTTTCCTTGCTTTGACTGCTTTATCTTTTCTTGTCTTGCAAGTTACCTCTTAGTCAACCTTATACTATAAGGCACACTTGTGGAGCATTATCCAATTTATTCCAAAATAAAATATCTAATTAATAAAAATTACTTCTACCAAGTGCATTTCAAACTTATGATAAAAATTAAATTAAACTTCCTAACTAATTAATGCCTTAACTTCAAAATTAACCCCAAGTGCATGAAATTTCCTCCTCAACCCAAGGGATTGGTAGGGCTAGGAAATCCTTCCACTAATCATCAATGAGGGAACATGACATTTATGATTAAATGTGATATCATAATAATGAGATAAGATGCAAGAAAGAGGAAAATTTAGGAGCCCATCCCTTCCAACCATAGATGAAGCACCATCAATAGAAACTGCTATTAGTTTTTTCATTTTTCAGTTGCCTTGTTTCTTTTAGACTAATGAATATACCATAAATGGCCTTTACTTTTCCATCAGAGACACTGATAAGTTTCATAAATTGTGATATTGGAGGCCCTAAGCCTCCTAATTCTAGGTAAGTAGAATAAAAAACAAGATGTTGTTCCAAACTATTATCAATACTTTCATCTAACATTACAGGAAAAAAAGGATTGTCCAACATTTTTTTAGCTTGCACCTCTTCAGGGTAATCTGATATGCAATCAATAATTTCAGTGGCATCCTTTCTGTTTATATAGGAACAATACTCTACTCAAATAGGCATGCTACGTGTTTGCAAATGCAACAGAAGTTGACAAATATATTCATAAGTAGCAATTGCAATATCCTTTTTTGCAATAAAATATGCTAATTTCATTGTGGTTATCGCCTTGTCCTTGTTGGCCTCATTGATATGCATAATGTGTTCTGGAATGGAATTTGTCAATCTTTGAGTTTCATACAAAAAAATTTGAACTAATGTTTGATGAGTAAAATATTTTGAATGAGCTGCCACAACATCATATTGGATTTCCTTGCATCCAGTGCCAATACTCCATGGACCTTAATCCTTATATTTTTCACAAAGTTTACATTTCATACGAGTAATTCCATCGACAACATTGATACTATAGACCCAAGGATGTTTTATTTTCCAATATTCTCGAAATTCATGCTTCCATGAGTCTTCCTTTTCCTCTCACTATTAGAGCCACCCTCTTGATGACCAAACACTTCTAAATCATCAATAAGGTCTTCATCCATGTCTTTGTTAGGTTCATCATTTAAGTCAGTTTTATCATTCAAGTCAGGGATATATGGAATATCTTCAGCATTAGAGGGTTTTGGCATTGTAGAATATCCATAAAATTTGTCCAAATTTGGCTGCCCCTTCTTTTTTGGAGTCATTTATAGTAAAACAATATATCTATAAAAAAAACAATAACAATAAAAAGCAATAAAAATCACAGTTTAAGCAAGGGGAAAAGGGATAAACCACAATGACAAGTCTACATTAATATCGTTATTGATATAAAGTAGTTCAATAAGAAAAGAAAAAAACAATTATTTTACTTAAATAGAAGATTTAATCTAAGATGGCAGAGGCAGAAACATAGAAACAACTGGTACCATTAAAATTAAATGATAAATTATGCATGTTTGAACACAGTTATTTAAACTAAGATAATATGTACATAAAAACACACCTGAAATATTGTTACGGCTTTATAATTGGACCTTCCTTGAAGCTTGGATTGAACCTTTTCAACTTTTAGGAATTGGGTCTTTCCTGGAAATTGTGATTTAAAAAAACTTCATAAAACAGAGACTAATAATGGAAAATTAAATTTAAACTTCATAAAACAAAGACTAATAAGTCGATTTTGAAATTAATGTATCCATAATTAAATTAATGGGATGGTACATGAATAATAATGATCGTATGTTAAAGACATAAAGAATTCACAAGTAAAAAACCTTTTATAAGTAGAAATCTCAAGAGATGAAGCCATCGAACAATTTTTTGAAGTGATGATATAAATGTTAAAAAATATTATCACGAATAAAAATATGACTAAATGTTAAAATATACAATTGAATAATAACCAAGGTGTACCTTTAGATTCAGGTAATAAAACAGTATTAGAGTAGATTCAAAATCATAGTGAGGATAGGCTCATGGATCTTGGTAGAGTTACACCTCCTTTAAAATTTGATAAATAGGTACACAAATCTAAGTTACCTATGTTCCAAGTGCAAATGAGAGGAAAAATCACAATTCCTTGATTAAGCTAGAGGTAATGTGATGTCTTCTATTTAGGTAGTATGGTTCCCTCAAGAAGGCTCAAATGGCTATGAATTTTACTAGGGATACCATATTTACCTATTAGATGAATGGGGAAAATAATTTAAACCTATATCCAACAAAGGTAACGTAGTAATTCTTTGAGGAAGGGTTGAGAACAAGATATTTGTTACAAGAATATAATGAACAATATGCAAGTGCCTTCCATGTTGCAACATATAAATAGGGGGATCCCACCACTAGACAAAATTGTTGCAGTCTAGGAAGCCATGTAGTGGGCTCACTTCATTGGCCACAATGCACTTTTTTGAAGATTGATTTTGAAAAATCCTATGATATGGTGAAACGTTCTTCCATACCAACTAGTAAATTTGTTTTCAAATGCCTCTACTTGTCTCACTATTAATGGTAATATCCAAAAATTGGGTTGTCTGTGTATATTTTCTAAGGTTACCCTTTGGCACAAGCATTGTATGATATGGAAGCAAAAGCTCTAGGTTATATTCTTCAAACGATCACTAGAATTGGTAAAATTTATGGCATCACACTGACCAAGTGAGAAAGTCTACAATTAACTAATTTCCATTTCCTCAATGACCCCTTTCTTACTATCCAGGTAGACAAAACCTCATTTCATTCCACTATTGAATGCTTAAGCATTCTATGTCTAGCCTCCAGTTCAAATATCAAGTGGAATATCAAATAAGCACCAAGGTGCTAGCAACCACCAATGTTTATTACTCCTCGTGTCGGGTTCCTTCAATTGTTGCAAATACCAATATCCAAAAGCTTGTATATGAGATTTTATCTTGGCCAACTAGGAAGGGAAGAGATATTTCCACAAGGTCCACTAGAGGATATGTTGTACTTCTAAGGACCAAGGGAGCTAGGGGTTATTTTTAGATCTTTAGAAGAGGATGAATCTTGGAAGCTTCTTCCGCACAATTGTATTTGATTTGGAAACCCTTATGGTAGAAAAGGATGGTGAGGTTTGAAACTTCAAACACTCCAAAGGGGATATCTTCAAATTTGGCTTATTTATGGATGAAAAATTCCTCGAGTGGTAACCTATCCTTTAGGATGAAGGAAATCCTCTTGTTGAAAACCCATGGATTTTGATTTTTCACTTATTCAAAAAAGGAACCAAATATATGCAAGGTACTTTATACTCTTAATCCAAAAGCTAGATCCCCTGCAATCAGCTTAAGAAAACCTTTCAATCAAGGAATTTTGATAGAATTATTTTTTTTTAAATCTAAACCTTATTCCTAATTGTTTTCCTTTCAAACTTGGGACTACACCTTTGAATAAATGGTGGAAATAGAGGGCTTGTGGGTGAAGAAATTATTTCCGCAAATACAAATCATTCGATTGCTACAGTTAGCTCTACTCAGCTCCATTGTTAGAGCCCAAATTGAATAATATCTAGAAACTACAATATAAACTTCATACTAGCTATATCAACCTCAAGTAATTTGAAAATCGCCTTTGGAGCATAAGAAAGTTATTTTTTCTCATTTGTTAGTTCAAGAGGATTAGCTGCAATTTAGCAGTGCCTTCATTATTTTGGCCTAGCCTAGAATAAGTGTGCATTCTATTTACACTTTGAAATGCATATCTTTTGTTTTTTCCATAAATTTGAGGTTGCGTGCAAATGGGTCAATAACCTATGTACCCAATATGCTCAATAACATTTAGCATGTGTTGACCACAAAATTTGCACTTTGGTCAACAAAGGGGTGACAGCTCGATCCGGGGGTGTTTGGAAACCCCTAGTCATTATAATTGGCTATACCCGACAGGTTTAACGGCTTCGTTGGCCAGATAAACACTATCCTAAACATACTAAAGGGAACTAAAATAACTAATTACAAAACTCAAACTAAAATACTGAAAATTTAAATCCAACTATATATAGTTTGTATAGATGTACAGTGAGATTTACCCAGTAAGTTTCAGGGAAGACCTGTGTTTAAATATTAAATATTAAATATTAAATTTAAAAAGAAATATATGGACTTTAAATAAACTAAACTAATTATTAAATAACCAAAAACACATATTCTAGGATTACAAAAAACAAAACACACCAAACAATCTATCTAAGACACACTACAACTTGGACAAGTACTTAAAAGGAAATCAATAGGTGAAATCACAAATAATCAGATTATAACAACTTATCCTATGTGAAAGAAGACATTCTATCAAACAGAAAAAAATGCACAACCTTCAGATGTTCTTTAAAAGAAAAGAAACAATATCTACTTCTTATTTAAAGAAAAAATAATAAAGTAAAAAGGCCTATCGAAAGAAAATGATATCAAATCATTTTGCAGAATAGATTTACAAGTGACTTTAGAACAAATAAAATAGAATTTATTTATTCAAAAATACAAATGTTATAAAATAAAAGAAATATATTTGATATTTGCAAGGTGACAATCTATAACACGACATCAAGTAATACTTTCATTTTCTGTAAAATAAGACAGATCTTTTAAAAGAAATGATGATTGGTGTAAACTATTAATAAATATAGTTACCACTTTAGCTCGAATGACAATCCAAGACCAAGCAATATTATAATTTCATAATCAAAATGGAAACTCAGTCGTGTTCTTTATTACAAAACCAAGAGATATAATAAACAATTAAGGGTCTGCATAAAATTTAGATATACATGTCAGTGAATACATTCATATACAAATAGATCCAGAACTTATGCATAAAATAGGTCTGTATTATATTTCAAAAAGGAATCATACACCAAATCCTGAAAATCTAACCCCCTTTTCACAGTCTCGATCATCCTCTTTATAGTCCATAGGGATGATTTACAAGCACAAAATGTAAGGGAGGATGATTCTAAAAATATAGGATCATTACAATCAAATAGAATAGTTGTTCAAAAATTTAACCAAAGATAGATATGATAACAGAATCAAAATCCATCTCAATCACATCGATTTAGAACAACTTCATGACTTGATTGGCTGAGAACCAAAGGGTTGGCTACCTTCTTACAGATCTTGTGCTTTGGATTTTCCAATGGTTGACATGTAAGATCCTTCCAGAAAGCAAGATAGAAACGCCATCCTTCGAATATATATAGACCAGCATGAGTAATACTTGACTCAAACATAAAAATTAATAATTAACATTTACCATTAAAATATAATGAAATGGTTGCAGAATTTTAATTCTTAACTATTTCTTATAAAATTAAAATGAAAATCTTTAATACAAACAAAACTAACTATCATAATTTAAATAAATAAATAAAATAGTTTACCTTATGAAACTATATAGAGTGCAAAAAGAAACAAGAAACAAAACCACACACTCATTTGTTAATTCCTTGGAGGATCTGAATGATCTGATGACAAGTGAATATTAACACTCGATGATCTAATAACAAAATGTTCCTAGGAAACAATGAGTTGTGTTTTCAACTTTTTGATTTCGGCTTCGTACTATTGAACAAGGGAATCTCTTTGTTTCACCAATTTCTGAACACCATGCGCTTATAACCCTGAATTTGATCAACTAAGACATCCGCTCTAGTTGTGTAATGAGACATAACATAAGCATAGCATGTACAACCTACACGAGAGACCTGATAATGATGGTCCTTAGAATCATCGATCTTAGCAATATGATCATAGATCCTTCTAAATTTACCCACTGCCTTCTATAAATTATGGCTCGGTTGTAGACTTGGAGGTAATTGAAAATATTTACTTGACTCGAGTTGATCACAAGGTTTATGATATTTGATTTTGGCTACAGGTTCAAACTTTTGAGTCTCATTAACATCAATCACTTCATTTCTATTATTTCCAGGAGGTCGATTATTCCTCATGCGTGATAAGAGCCTAGCCTCTCTCTTCCCTACTATATTTCCACTCTCATTCCTTTTACCATGATGGGAATATTTAACATACTTGTAACAAGCATTTTCAGATGTGGGACCTCGAGGTGTAGAAGGCCCTTGATAATTATGTTCAGGATGATGTTTAACTTGACCGTCTTCTCGAAATTGGACAACAAGTTGTTATTTCACTTCCTCAATTCCCAAGTCACTAAATTGATGCTTGCATGGAGCAACATGATGATCTTTACATTTTACATATGAAGATACTAAATTACCAATGAAATTATAATTTTCTTTTTCCTCTATTTTACCCAAATGGAGAAGGTGTGAAAAATTACAATGATGGTTATGCTGGTCACTTTCTACATAAGTAAGTCGACTATCAAATTGATCAAAAATTAACAAGTCCATACCTTTCTCATCTAAATCGACTTCATTTTGATTCGAATTTTGGGGGCCTTAAGCATTTTGACCTGTGTTTTGGATTTTATGTCCTTGACCTAGATCCTCAACTATTAAAACGCTCAATTCTTGAGCTGGTGATCCGGATTTTATGAGCAGAACAAAATGAATACAGATTATTATCAGATGCTTAACAAAAAATAACAGAGTTACAGTAAAATTGGTTTTCTATTCAATAAGGAAATAAGCTAAAACTGTAAAATGCAGCGGAAAACAAGCTTGCTGGAATGGTGGCGGCTTATCTCTGGGAAGAGATGTGACGGTTGCGCTCATTTGGAACAAGACAATTACAATGAGGCTCTAAAGGCCTTTTACAATAAACAAGAATGTCAAAAACCCTAGACATCCAAAAACCTAACCCTAGGAGACGAAGTGCCAAAAGTCATGTGGGCCCCGTTTGGGTAAGTTAGTACATCAACTTCCCAGGGTCGTAACTCTTGCATACGATCTCTGTTTGGGGCATACAATAGCTCGTTGGAAAGATCTATTCAATGAATACAAAAAGGGTCAGCAAATCTCGATCTGACACGCAGAAACAATAGCCACGCAACATCCATATTTTCGTGAGAATTCGACGTCGAAAAAACGTCATTTAGGGCCTCAAAATGGCTCCGGAAGTTCAGGACCCGGAAAACTGCTAAAAATGGTATATTACCGAAATTGCCAAAAAAATATTTTGAGCCAATTGGAAGGGTGGGTGGCCACTGATATCCACCTGGATCAATCCTCCCTCCTTGGGAAGCAATGGTCTCCATTGCATTGAGTTCCCCCATCAGATGAGGAAATTTCTGTTGAATTTGGCCCCAGGTGAGCCACTTGCCTTGGTGCAAGAGCTGCCCTGCTTTGACAACTTGATAAAGTTGGATCATTTGATGTCGAGTGCCCTTGATCTGTGTATCTACAATATGATCATTGGATTCCTGTTGCAGGCAGTCAGGGTTGAGCTCTGTTGGTGTCAACTGCTCTGCTATCTTTGAGGTGTATAATAATGGTGGGAAATATGACCGAAGGAGAGCCACGTTGAAGACTAGATGCAGACCAAGGAAGGGGGGAAATGTTGAGCTCAAAAGAATTGTCACCCACCGCTTTGGTGATGGTGTACGGCCCATAACGGAGTGGGCGAAACTTCCGATGGGGCCCTGTAAGGCGTTCTTTCTGCAAATGCAACCAAACTTTGTCGCCCACCTAAAACTTATGTGGCACCCGATGTTGATCATGACGTTGCTTGTACTTGGCATTAGACTTCTGTAGAATATCCTGAACCTGTTGGCGGATATGTTGGATCCGTTCAATGAACCGGGTGGCTTTGTCAGCTTCTGGGGACAAGTCGGCTGAGGTGGTCGCCAAGGGAAGTGCAACATCCATGGGGCCCAATGGTTGGAATCCCAACCCCACCTGAAAGGCGCTGTGGCCAGTTGAACTGTGCAGGGCTCGGTTGTAGCTATGTTGGACATAGAGAAGACTCTCATCCCATGTGCAGGGGTGTGTTGAATTGTACATGCGTAGGATATGTACAACCATCTGGTTGACGACCTCGGTTTGGCCGTCTGTCTGGGGGTGGAAGGCAGTGGATTTGGTGAGCTTGGTATCCAGCAGTGACCAGAGGCTCGACCAGAATGAGATGAGGAACCGACTGTCACGGTCTGAGATAATGGTCTGAGGGATCTCAAAATGTACCCAAACTCGTTCAAAGAAGAGCTTGGTAGTGGCTTCTACTGTGATGTTCTTCTTGCAAGTGGCTAGAATCGCCATCTTGGAAAAGCGATCAACAACCACAAAACACAGTCATTCCCCCTCTTGGTGGAAGGGAAGCCCGACATGTAGTCCATTGAAATGGATTCCCATGGCCTGTCAGGAGTAGGCAGAGGGGTGTCTGTAGACTCGGGATAAGGAATTACATCCTATGCCCATTCGCTAAATGGTTTGTCTGGGGTATGTATGGGACATCGAACATGGACATCATTAATGTCTTGACAGAAACCTTCATTAGACAAAAGGTTCGGTTTCGTATCCACATTTTCCTGGTCTTTATTGCATAGATGGGCTAATTTTTTCAGGGTTTCAGTGACCTTCATATGCTTCAAGGTCCCCTCGAGGATCTCTTGGATGGTTTCTTCAGGTAAAAAAATGTAGGGGGATTTAATACTCTGCCCCCCAAGTTCTGGTTGAGACCAAGACATATCATCCAAAGCAGGAGAGGTAGTGCAATGTTGGCCCGTAACTTCTACGATATGTGATTGAGGACTAGTAATGGGGATAGGGCTATGAGAAAATGCAAGAGTAGGGTTATCAGAACTATTGAGAAAGTCTGCTCAAGGTAAGTTGAAATTGTAAAATGGAAAAGTTGCAGAATTGGTAAATTAAATCAAATAAATGTTAAATAAGTCTCACCAGCAACTTACCCAAATACAAATAAAATTGACATCGTATTCTTTCTCATTTTCACATAATTTCAGTCATGGAATCCAAAGATGAATAACGATTATTAATCATAATATGAATATCCAAAACTAGATCTTATGTAGCCTGTGTTCCATCATCAAAAATCAATAAAGTGATCCATCAAAATCCTTCCAAGAATATAGCAATCATAAAATTAAAATGCTTAGAAAAAGAAACCAACAGCCTAAAATTTATATAATACCTTGCAAATGTCATCAAACAAAAATTTACTAGACAAATGTAAAGGTGGGGACCCATTCATTTCTTAAAAAATGAAAGGTTTGTTGTTAATGGAGGCCAACAACATGGAAAGTTGTACTTTTAGGTGACAAATGGTTGTGGAGAAATGAATTTTTTAGTGCTTAGCACATATCTAGGATATACCTTTTTTCCAATATATCTAGAAGACTCAAAAACCATATTTCCTTCCAAAGAAAGGAGTATGGTATTTCATTTTACTAACTTGATGAGGCCTTTGTTATGGTTAATCTATTGTTATAGATTCAAGCTACAATTAGAGAAATATTCCCTTGACATTGTGCATCCATGAGAGTTGTCAAAGGACTGAGGCAAGGCATCATGGACCATGTGTCATGTCTCATAGAAGCCTTACTGTTCTTAGTGATTGACATCTTTCCATTTGTCTCAACAAGGCTTTGGCTATCATAGATCCTGCCATCAAGTTGGTAGAGAGGTTTGAAAGAGAAGGAAGTCTAGGTAGAGATAGCCACATGGTTGGCATGACAAGGTTTCCCACCCCCCATTTAATGATAAGGTTTCATCCATTCCACTAGCCAATCTCCTTAGGAGAATAATGAAGGGAATGGTTAGGAGTTGTTAGGTGTCATTGATACACCACTTGCAGTTAGTTGGCTAAAGCCCACAGACGATGACCCAAATCCTATGGCATTAATGATATTGCTCTCTATTTTAATGTTCTCTATTGTACTAACCTATGTGCTATTAAGTTTTTAGACTATGGTAGATAAACTTCAAGATTTTATTTTTAATACCCCACTTTGATATTGATCATTTTGTTTTTCAACAAAAAAATAATTTTCCTTTATGATTATAATATGGTGGTGCCCATTTCAATTTGTTGCCTATTTTGTAGAATGTTGCATGTACATAATGTTTATTTAGTAGAAATTATAAAGGATTTTGACAAAATAAGAAGATAACTCAAAAACAATTGGTTGACAAGGGAAATTACTAATGGTTAACAACAAAACAACTTTAATGAGAACTTCCTCGTTTAAGGGACAATATGATGGAGGATCATCATCTTGAATGAATGAAGCTAGATCTATCGTCCAGTCGAGATCAAATCAAGTCAATCAACTTGATACATAGGGGTCAGTGCAAGCTAATGAGGGTCACTTTAGATGCAATGCTACTTTTTCAAAACTCGTTCCTGATACATAAAACATAACGCATTTCTGATATTTAGCACCTGCCATGGTAAGACCCGAGCCTGACATGTCATTGGACATGTAGGATAGGTAACCATAACGCGTACGTGTTATATAACTACAAAACGCATACGCGTTATGTAGTTACAAAACACGTACGCATTATTGAAATCTAAAATCAATTTAAATACACAGTCTCGACGATTCTCGACCACCCGCGGCACTCACGCATCAGAAACACGAAATAGACCCTGGACGAGGACGGTTTGTGTGCCCTAAAGTATCATTGTTGCTCGATTTAGCTGGAGGGGAGACAAATTCACTGGTGGATTGTCATCTAATCAGGTAATTCATTCACCCATACCATTTTTTTGTCATTTCTTAACCTAAATTACTATTTTTTTATTGTTTAAAACAACCTAGTTTTGTAATATTGATAAAATTGGGAATAACCCAATCTCTAATTAAATTCACATCTCCCTCAACCAAGATAAGTGAATAATTAAAATGAATCCATTTTCAAAAACTCAAAAATTCATAATCCAACCAAAAATTGAAAAAAATAGAACTCCCCCCTTTCTACAATGTATCCATCTAAGTCACCCGACACGAGGACACGAGACACGAGTGTCCCTACTAGACACGGTGACCCCCGGAATTAGGACACGTAGGACACGGTGACCCCCAGAATTAATATATTTTTAAAATATATTAAAATTTAAAAATATAGACATATAGATCCAATAAAATTTAACATTTACAATTACAAATATTCAATAGAAATTACATTTACAATTACAAATATGAAATATTCAATAGAAATTAGATCATTCACAAATCACAACACATTTGTCATTCACAATCACAAATCACAATGAGACATTGAGACACATAGATGCATGTTAGAGACTCGGAACCATATTTCTCATTAAGTCATCAAAATCAAAATGTATTACATAGATGTCGGAATGCCACTGGGCACTGGCAAATTCCAAATAGACTAATAGACTAATAGTCTAATAGTCTAATAGTAAATACAAAAAAGGAGTGGATCAAGATGGAAGAATCCCATCTGTCAATGACTCAATAGTCCTCCTCCATGCCTGAATCAACAAACTCATCACTGCCTTGATCCTCCTCCTCCTGCTCCTCCTCTCTGTCAATCTGACTAACTTACTTTTTAATTGTTAAATGTTTAATTTTAAGTTTTACATGTATGTAAGTGAATGCCATTAAATTGCGTGTACTTGAGTTTGATTTAATACATTTTCAATTTTGAAAAGACGTCATTATATACCATGTATATGTTTCTAATGATTTTCGTATTAATGTCTTTATTGCAGTTGCGGCTATGGACACCAATGCCGAGATATTGATTGAGCTTGCCCACTTGAGGGGCATAAGTGCAACTAGTAGTGGTGGTGACAGGATTCGTCGCTTGCTTGCATCAACCTTGGATGCAATTGTTGACACCATTTCACAGTCTACCAATGTACTATATGATATTGCATCATATAGAGAAAGAAAAAGACAACAATATGTTGATGGGCTAGACTACAATGCAATAAAAAAGTTGAAAATATCCAAAGAGCTCATATTTGCATGGTTTAGGGACCCTCGGACGGGGAAAATCCCAAATGCAAACAGGCCGCATATCTCCATTGAGTGGTGCACGTTTCAACCATTCGTTGATAACTGGATGGACAGATGGTACATGGTTTTTGATATGCCACCACACAACAACAGGGAAATTCCCTTATATTTCCTTCGAAAGATGTACGCAGAGTTCGTGTTGCATAAACACGTTAACTATTTTGACATCTTGCAATTTCAGGGGATCGGTGGGGGGATGCCCCAAAACCGACCCAATGCCAGGCTTCGAGACCAGGATCTCCCTATCCCTGCACCTCGCAGGCAGTTTCCTGGGCCAGATGTCCCACCTGCACATTGTATTATTCCGCAGACACGGGATGCATTTTTGAGTTTGGAACGGGCGGTTGTTCTCCATGGCACTATGGTTCAACATATGGGTGAGGAAGGGACATCTGTCCCTGGTGTGGTACATACACCAGCTCGTCACCATGCAGGACCATCAACTAGTGCAAGACCATCAGGACCATCCACTAGTGCAGGACCATCGACACATCCCCATCCTAGTACTGATCCTCACGAGTGCACATCATGTGGTCGTCCCTGCTATGGTCTTGCCTTAGATGTTTCCTTCAATGGGTTTTTGAGAGAGGTATGTTGATGGTTAATTGTAATAAATTCTTCATTTATTTTCGTCTTTGTACACATATATATATAGTTTGAGCTAATATATTAATTTTGTGAACTTGCAGTTGATGCTTTATACCAGCAACGACGCCCCAGAGCCGGATGTTCCAGACTCTACAGGGGGGCATGATGCTACCCATTTGGTAGGCCCATCTTATATACCACCTATTGCCATATCTCACACCGAGGTAAACATTTTAAAATTTCAGTTTTTTAATACTTGTTAATTTGTTAATTTTCACATACTTTACATTTTAGTTCATTAATGCTATCTACGGTCTAATATTTACAATTATTAAACTTTCAGATGGCAGATCCTTCATTGGGGCAAGGTAATGTGGAGGTAGCACCCATGGTCATACCGTCCCATGAAACATCTGGGCTCCATGTAAACAATTAAAAATGACATTTTTTAAATACATGTTTGTTTGTTGAATCATGCATGTCTAACTACATGAACACTTGCTGACTGTAGGGCACCATCCGAGACATCTGGACCATTGCCTGGATTTTTATCTCCCTCCAGGCCATTCGTGAACAAGGGTCATGTGTATGTGAGGCGTTCTACTCCTAGAAAGACTCCAGCTTCCCATGACCATGGGCTTACTCACACCATGGTAATGTATATCCTTCGATGATATTTGTTGTTTAACTTGAAATCCAGTGCATAAATCATTTTTGTTAATGTTTGAATTGCATGTTTACCGCATCAGGAACCCGAGTTGTCTACTGAAAACCTCGCATCGATGGTTGATGCAGCAGTTAGTGCCGCATCTGCAATGGCAACTAATCACACACAGGTATGTAACTATTTCAACATTATCTTTACATAGTTTATTATTGTTGTCTATTTTTTATTCATGCATTTCTAACTATTTCAACATTTTTTTATTGTAGCCACCACCAGCAGGAGCAGTTCCTAGCCTCCCTGGTTCGACCATCCTGGATATTCAACCAACAGCTCCATCTACTACACAAGCAACGCAATCTCCTTTGTCAGTTGAGGTGAGATGTCCTTCAGTGACCAAGTGTTTCATGCACTTTCCATGCACCAATTGATAATTGTTGAGCTAATGTATTAGTGTACATAGTTAGTTGAATTTAACAATTGATATTTAATTTGCAGGATCCAGAGACGCACATTGATCCTAGAGATGTGTCTAGAGGATCAACGTCGGGAAAGAACAAGAGGAAGCTTGAGTTGTGATGTGTCTTATGGGATATATGTACATTTGGATACATGTACATGTGGCTTTGATAGTTTTGGATAGTTTTGGACACATGTGCTTTTGGATACTTTTGTATATATATGTACTTTTCGATACATTCAGTTTTGGAGACATGTACATTGACTTTATTGTGCATGTACTTTTGGAGACATGTACATTGACTTCATTGGATACATGTACTTTTGGATACTTTTAGATATACATGTACTTTTGGAGACATGCACTTTTGGATACTTTTGGATATATATGTACTTTTGGATACATGTACTTTTGGAGACATGCACATTGACATTTCACTTATAAATGAATGATACATTTCACTTTGTATTTGTTCTTTGGTTTCCACGTGTTCTTGTGTCAATCTAATGTGTTGATTTGTGTGGATTATCTATTACTCATGAATGCACTATGTCAAAAGAACAAACTATTATATTTAAAGGTTTCAACGAACTCACTACATGCATGCACTAATTGGTATCTAATTAAAATTTGTGATTTTGGATGATCATTACAAGTTATGTCAAAGTTCTTGCTCGTGTAATTTAATCAAACTAAATGCAATACAATGTTTTTCAAGGTTTCAACGAACTCACTCATGCACACCCATTGCACATTCTAGGGCAATTGCTAGTTAATATGTCGTTGTTGTCTGTGGAAGAGATCATACCACCTGCTTATAAAGTAGTTTGAGTCTCGAGAGAACATGGGCGATTCGGAGGATAATAGAGTTTGTAATATAAAGTAGACTTTGCTAAAAAGGAGATGGGAGCTCTTTTTTATTTCTAGTATCGTATTTAAAAATTGTGTTTTATATTATTTTATTATAATATAATTATTAAAAAGAAATAGTTGGTGGACGCTACTAAAACAAAAGGTGCTTTTCATGATTTGAATGTAACTCATTTTCACTAAAAGTCAAAGGCAATGGTATGCAAATTTATTGTGGCATATTCTTCAACAATTCTTCTCCGAAATAACCATAAAAAGAAGTTCTTCATTTTTCAAAATATTAACCACTTGAAATATTCTACTCTTTCAAAAATAATATGGAAGTTCAAATATTTAAAAGTGCCTTAAATTATAAAATGGATTACATTTCAATAAATCTTCTTGGTGGACATCTTCCCACGTCGGCATTGCCCACACACACTTGCAGGAGCCAACGGCACGCAATCTTCCTGCTCCGTTTGCTTTTTGGCTCCCAGGCGGAAATTCACCAAGTGTCCCTGAATGACATTTTCATGCGACTTGCAACTCGACATAACTCGGAAATCGGACGTCGGACCGATGAACCGTCGACTCCGTTGGTCTCCTAGCGTGCAAATGCCCTATAGGGGCCCTCTCCCTCGTCTCCCCATGGCCCAGTGGCTTCATTGTACATTCATTTCGTAAACTAGGGTTTTGCTTAGTTTAATTGCATGCAATCTCGCATTGGTGGGTCAACTCTGCAAAAACCTCCCCCGAGCCAGTGTTAGCAGTGTTGCCACGTCGGCATTGCCCACACACACTTGCAGGAGCCAATGGCACACAATCTTCCTGCTCCGTTTTCTTTTTGGCTCCCGGACGGAAATTCACCAAGTGTCCCTGAACGACATTTTCATGCGACTTGCAACTCGACATAACTCGAAAACCGGACGTCGGACCGACGAACCGTCGACTCCGTTGGTCTCCTAGCATGCGATTTCCTCTAGGGGGCCCTCTCCCTCATCTCCCCATGTCCCAGTGGCTTCATTGTGCATTCATTTCATACACTAGGGTTTTGCTCAGTGTGGGAGTGTGCAATTTTTGCACACGGGGGTCAACTTTGGAAAATCATCCACCGAGCAAGTATGGCTAGTGTTCCTAGCCCGAACCTGTCTAGACACACCTGCAGGACTCCCCAGAACCCGATTTTGTTGCGCGGTTGGAGTTCTATGCCCCCGGTAGGTATCCAGCAGGTGTCCCTGAAGGCCTTCTGGCAGTGAGACGGGACGAGCCATAGATTAAAGATCGTGGCTCGGATCGACAAACCGTCGACTCCGTTGGATTCAGCACACCGGGATAGTGCCTAGGGTGCCCCTCCCCTCCTACCCGGTGACCCATGTGTCACCTTGCAGGTCCATCTTGGAAACTAGGGTTTTGCTCAGTGTGGGAGTGTGCAATTTTTGCACATGGGGGTCAACTTTGGAAAATCATCCACCGGGTGGGTATGGCTAGTGTTCGCAGCTCGAACCTGCCTAGACACTTTGGAAACTAGGGTTTTGCAGGTCCATGATGATGATGATGGTGATGATGATGAAGATGTTGATGATGATGGCTTGGTCTAAGGTGGTGCTCTCAAATAGCTAATTCATTATGAAATATTTAACAAGACATGAATTAAATTTAATATAAGTGTATTGTTTAATATAGTGAGCATGAATTGAATTAATTTTGTTGGGTGAAGCCAATAACCAACATGATGAACATAATATAATTTTAGGGTTTACTGATCATATGTAAAAAATGGTATATTCATAAACTTGACATACAAGAGAACTTTTGGCATATTTATAAACAACTTAAACGTAAATTTGGCATATCAAGAACGCAAAATTGACATATTCATATGAAACATACATGTGAAAATTGAGCATATATCAATATTCAATTACAAATAGTATAAATAGTATAGTATTAAAAGTATGTAACGTACCTCATCATGCTAGATCCCACCTATTATCATACAACCAAGCCCTTCGGATCATCTCTTATACTGATGGTCTCCATTAGTCTCTCGTGCTCTGTATCTGGTAAGAAGTAACGTACCTTCGATGTATTTCGACTAGGCATTGTTCGTACCTGAATATTTGTGCCAATGATTAAGTTGGTAAAGTGATACACACTTGCACCTGGTTTGTAATCCCTATAAACATATCCACCCTTCTTTCTTCCATTGTTGTCCCGTGTCAAGTATTCACCTTTAACAACCATAGACCCAGTTGGAAAGTGGTTGTTTTCATAGTCATTCATGGACATAATGAGGGTTTGCTTTCCATCTATACAGCGTGCCAACCAGTATTCATCACCCCATTCAGTATCTTTTGAGGCAACCACTGCGTATATGTGCCCTGCATTATATGATTGTAGGTATATGATCAAAATATTTTTCATGCGATACAAGGCCATTAATGTGCATTTGAAGACTACGTAAACAAACAAAAAATGTTAAGGAAATGCATCATACCGGGTTGTACAAGGTCTGAGACATGATCAAAATCTGCAGAAATAGATGATTGGTCTTCTTCCAACGGAGTTAACTCAACAATTGCACGTTGATCAAGTGGAAGTGATATGCGATCCCATCCATCAACCCAATCCAATGATTCACACCCATCCTAGTCACCATCACAACAAGGAAGGCAAAAACAAGCGAGTTTTCTGGTCCAAATTTCAAATACTGGGTTATCAGAGCTTCGAACCAAATGAAAGCCACGAGTCCCAGGCACAGTCTTGCATTCCCATGCATGTGAACGATCTATGTCTACCACCTCTCAAAAAAATCTCTCCATATATCTCTTTCTTGTGGATTCTACTCGCATAGTTGATTCCTCTCCCATTACTGATGTGCACCACTTGATTGTATATTGAGCATTTAGAATAGTAGGTTCTGTAGATACTTTCAATTCCTCTCTTTGTAGGGCTGTTTTGACACATGCTCCAGCTCCATCATGCTCTCCTTTACAATGCCCAGTCTCAAAATAGTTCCACATATGTGGCACTTTGTAGTTTTTATGCAATGAACACAACCACTAAAATATGCGTGCATTTTTGAACTGACCAGCACACCCATCAGACCAAATCCAGTGTCGATCCATCTGTATGTTCCTTCCCTTCAAGTGATCATAGAACATGATGAAGCAATGACGTACATAGTGGAAGTCGTGGCACCTATCATCACTTATGTAGAAGTGATATTCCTTCAAAATTTCTCTTTGCTCTTCAGTGCTATTTGGGCCATGCCTATATGTGTTATGAACCATCAAGGAAACCTGCTCAAAGTGATAATACTGACTTTGGATCTCATTTTGAGGTTGCAAAGTGTAGTTCTCGGCAAAATCAACAACTGAAAGTATAGTACCAAGGGGAAATGTATCTCTGCATATTCTAAACTTCTCATCCTGCCATCATGCCACGTGGACATGCTGAACATATTGATGTGTCTTTTCAATAAATTCCTTGATGAAGTCACTAACTTGTACCTGGTGACACAAAATGATCTCAATGTCAGTTTTTTGTTGTAAGTAAGGATTGAAATGTAACCGTTACAACATAATTTTATAGATATAAATGCATACCTGATATGTCACCAATTGTATTTTATTGTTTTCTTTCCCTGGGACTATTTCATAGTTGATATATTTGAAATTTTTCATGTCTGTAACCATTTTCCCAAATTCACTGTCTCCATTCTCGTGCACACATTGGCTCAATAATGCCATTCTAGCACAGTTGGAGCATGTTCCATCCAAACAAGATTTTGCATAGTATGTTTGCCCCTCGGGCCTATTGCACATGATGCTATGAATGAATTATCTTGATGAAGTCGGTGGTATTGTCATGGAGCAATCCTGCACAATGTTAGTATGCAACACATGACGAATGTACAAAAATGTTTCATAGTAATATTCATATTCTACATGGTATCTACAACAACAAGTGTTATGAAGAGTATTTATTCTAACATACCATGGCTTACATTTCTCAAAAGATATTTGCCCCAAGTTCAATTGTCTATGCTCAATCCTAAATTTCTCGTAAAGCTCTGTCTGTGTTATATCAAGAAGATGCTTAGTATGTGGTTCACGATCCTTTGAACCCATTCTTAGTTTTAGTACATCCTTTCGGTTTGAAGAAGGCCTTGTGTGATCATGCCAAAAACTGTGCACTAGTCCCTTTACTGCATCAACTAGCTTCATGTCACGACGTTGCAACCGACCAACAAAGGCCCAAAAATCTGTCTGATCGGTTGTGTCAAGATGTTCTCTTCTAATAGAATACCTACGAAGGGTTTTTACATTCAAATTAACTAGTTCGGATGTAGGCCTGAGAATACGAAGGGCCCTGGTGTTCTTATTTGCAATTGCTTGTGACAACACACGACGAGCAGCATTGCAGTCCTTTGAACGTGTGTTCTTACCAATTTTACCAAATGCATCTACTGGGCTTTTAACTGTATGAGAACTTGGTTCAGAATTATTTATCATCTTTATCCCTACCTTTTTCCTAACAACATTCATGCTCCTAGATTTTAACAATGATAAAAATAATCTACATTTATCTCCATCACATTTAGAAACAAAATATTTATCAAGTATCTGTTGAGTTTGATAAGCAATAATACGTTTAGATAGCGTACCTTCAATGGAATTCATAAGACTTTCATCAACTTGTATACGCTTCGGAGTTCTTTGACGTGTGCTTGCTAATGGAGGTAAGGGGGTTGGAATTGTACCATGTAGCGCATCACCAAGATGCTCTGGCATTTCAGTAGTAGCTTGGTGTCCTTCATTCTCTTCCTGGTAGTTGGATGGTGGAAGTCCAACATCCTCATCGATGGTCTGTGGAAGTCCAACATCCCCTTGTGGAAGTCCAACATCCTCATCGATGGTGTGGATAACATTCTCTTCTTCAACAGTAGGCAAAATGTCCAATGCCTCTTTGACTTCATCGCTTGTATAACCACATCCGGATAGCAAATTGGGTGTTTCTTCGTGAGCTTCATCTTGAGATGGTAACTTATCACTTTAACTTGAAGTGGGAATTGAAACATCCCCTAATGAGCACCTACATTTTGCTTCTTGATTACTTCCATGGGGTGCTTGTTCAACAACTATTGTGGAAATTGAAGGTCCCTCTTGTCGTGGATTAATAGGATGAACCGTGGTATCCTCTACAATTGGATTTAGATTAGTTTCCAAAGAAAGCCTCCGATTCATCATGTATATTTTTTTCTTTTCTTTCTCTTCTTCAATGACTTCTTGAGGTCTCTTCTTCCTTGTTGATTTGTTTACTCAGTTACGTGCATTCCCTATCACCACAATGATCAATTCAATATAGTTTGTTTTTGTTGCTCCTCAATTACAAGCTCTTCAATAATAAACAAATGGAAGTTCTTCCTTGTTGGTCTTGAAGCTTGATATCTTATCTTGTGTGCTCCTCAAATATAGGCAAAATGAATCTTTCAAAGGCCTTATCTTTGGTGTTATTCAATTGGAGATTCTTCAAGCTTGCTGATTATTTTCTTCAAATATGGCCATATAACCCAACACCACACTGAGCAACCATGAAAGATGTCCTCAATGCTGCACCTGCATTAAAAAAAAAATGATGGAGTTGGTGTAGAATGTGAGAATTTCCAATGGCGGGTTCGTGCTGTTCGAAAAATCGCGGGACTGTTGTTTTGGCTCAGACAGAGTGAAGTTGCTCTCGGACAGGAACAGTCCACTATTTGTGGAGTTACAAAACGCGTGTGTGATATGTAGTGAAAAAACGCGAACGCAATATAGTCAAGCACAATAAATAGGTTAGGTGCATGGCTAGGGCAACGAACAAAATCAAAAGAAAACTAATAATTTATATGGTTACATACAAAACAAATGTTTTTAGTGTGGGGACAAATGTTTTGTATGGTTTAATACCCCCTAGCTCTCTCCCAATAATCCCTAGATACCCCCTATCTCTTTCTAAATATCTATCCCGCATTCTCCCTACATCCCTCCCTACATGTTTCTTTCATGTTTCTTTCTCTCCCTTACTCTAGCCATGTCTCTACGACCCCACTCTCCATCTCTCCACCTTCTCTTTATCTTCGTCATTATCCCTCCCTATAGCACTCTCTCCCTTCTTCTCCCTTAATCACTAACCCTCTACGCCTTTATCCCTCCCCCCTGCCCTCTCTGTCTTACCTTGTTCCTAGAGCCCCTCCCCCATAAAGGCCTTTAGACCCTCTTCTAAACATTAATCCCTAAGTGTATAAGTGCACAAGATGAGGAGGAGGAGGAGGGTGATGATAATGAAGATGATCATGATGTAGATGAAGATGATAAAGATGATGATGACGAGGAGGGTGATGACAATGAAGATGATCATGATGCAGATGAAGATGATAAAGATGATGATGTTGATGAAGATGATGGTGATGATGATGAAGATGTTGATGGTGATGGTGATGGTGATGTTCGGATGATGATGATGATGATGATGATGATGAAGATGATGGTGACATGATGGAGATGTTGATCTGATGAGGAAGATGATGACGATGATGGTGATGATGATGAAGATGTTGATGATGAAGATGATGATGATGATGATGGAGATGTTGTGTTGATGGGAAACCTAGAGATGACAATGATGATGAAGATGGTGATGGTGATGGTGATGGTGATGACGATGAAGATTTTGATGATGATGCTGATGGCGATGATGATGAAGATGTTGACGATGATGGTGATGGTGATGTTTAGATGATGATCATGATGATGTTCATAAGATCATGATGGTGATGATGGTGATGATGATGGAGAAAATGACGATGATGGATATGTTGATGAGGAACCTGCAGATGCCAATGATGATGATGATGATAGTGATGAAGATGATGATGATGGAGATGTTGATGAGGAACCTACAGATGCCAATGATGATGGTGATGATGATAAAGATGTTGATGATGATGGTGATGGTGATGTTCGGATGATGATGATGATGATGATGATGAAGATGATGGTGACATGATGGAGATGTTGATCTGATGAGGAAGATGATGATAATGATGGTGATGATGATGAAGATGTTGATGACGATGATGATGGTGATGAAGATGATGATGAAGAAGAAGATGATGATGATGATGGAGATGTGTTGATGGGGAACCTAGAGATGACAATGATTATGGTGATGGTGATAATGATGAAGATTTTGATAATGATGCCGATGATGATGATGATGATGATGAAGATGTTGACGATGATGGTGATGGTCATGTTCAGATGGTGATGATGATGATGATGATGATGATGGAGATGTTGATGAGGAAGGGGGAGATGACAATGATGATGAAGATGTTTATGGTCATGAAGATGATGATGATGGTGATGGTGATGATGATGGAGATGTTGAAGATGATGGAGATGGCGATGAAGATGATGATGATGATGGTGATGGTGAAGATGATGAAGAAGATGATGATGATGGAGATGTTGACCTGATGACGATGAAGATGATGATTATGGTGATGATGATGAAGATGTTGATGCTGATGATGATGGTGATGAAGATGATGATGATGGAGATGTTGATGAGGAACCTACAAATGCCAATGATGATGATGATGATGGTGATGACGATGAAGATGTTGATGATGATGGTGATGGTAATGATGATGAAGATGTTGATGATGATGGTGATGGTGATGGTGATGTTTAGATGATGATGATGATGATGAAGATGATGGTGACATGATGGAGATGTTGATCTGATTCAAGGAAGATGATGATGATGATGATGATGATGGTGATGATGATGAAGATGTTGATGAAGATGATGATGATAAAGAAGATGATGATGATGGAGATGTTGATGTTGATGGGGAACCTAGAGATGACAATGATGATGAATATGGTGATGGTGATGGTGATGGTGATGACGATGAAGATTTTGATGATGATGGTGATGGTGATGATGGTGATGGTGATGATGATGAAGATGTTGATGATGATGGTGATGGTGATGTTTAGATGATGATCATGATGATGTTCAGAAGATGATGATAATGATGATGGAGATGTTGATTTGATGAGGAATATGATGATGATGATGATGGTGATGATGATGAAGATGTTGATGATGACGATGATGGTCATGAAGATGATGATGATGAAGAATATGATATTGATGGAGAATATGATGCTCACAACTCCCTCTAGTCTCTCTCTCCCCAACCATCAATCTCTCTTTCTCTCTCTCTCTCTCTCTCTCTCTCTCTCTCAAACACACACACATACACACACATTATGTCACTTTCCATTCTCAAACCCATCCCCCCTCCATCCATATCTATCTCCACCTTTCTCCCTCCATCCCTCACCCTACCTTCTCTCCCTCCCTCTCTCATCGCCTGTCTCTCACCTTCTATCCCTCCCTCATGTTATCCTTCCCTCAACCTATCCCAATCTCTCCATCACTCCCTCTCTCTCACACACTTTATGTCCCTTCCCCCTCCCCTCTCTCTCTCTCTCTCTCTCCATCGCCACCACTCCCTGCATGTCTCCCACCAACACTTTTTGTCCCTCCCTTCCTATCTCTTATTTTTTTCTATCCCCATCTATCTCTCACTCCCTCCAAATCCATTCCTCTCCATTGTCCCTCTCCCTCCCTCACTCTATGTCTCCCCCCCCCTTGTATTCTTTATTTCTCTCTCACATCCCCCTTGCCTCCATCCATTCCCCCTTGTCACTCAAGTCTCACTTTCAACTTCTAACCCTATACCTCTTCAGAATCTATTCTACTCCTAATAGTGCTCTCAAGCTCCACTTCCCTTCACCCCCTGTAGCCCATCATGTTATCATTCCCTTCATCTCTCCCCACTCAAGCTTCCAACATCCTTCTAAGCCCTTGACCCTTTCCCACCCCTATTAAATATTAACCATAGATTCTCTTGACCCTTCCCCACCCCTTCTCAAATATTAAACAAAAATTCCCTTGAGTCTTCCACACCCCCTCTTTCTCAAGTATTAAACATGTATTTTATGATTTGCATAATGCGAGCACATTTTTTAACTATATAATGCGTACGTGTTATGCAGTTATATAACGCGTACGCGTTATGTACATCTAAAAGCGCAGCAATATTTTTGAATTTAAACAGGCCGAGTCACATGCTCACATGTCAACAATAATCATATTTGTATGCTTTGGAGTTTGCTTCGGTAATTCCAAACCTATGCTATGTTAATGAAAAACCAAAGCTAATTGGGTATTTCTTCCAGTTTCTGGAGAAGCCTGTGCTTAGCCACTCATTACAATATGTTACACAGAGTCATTTTTGACGAAATCTTAGACACAAATAGCATTTTTTCTGCAGATTCCAAATATATAACTTTTATTTTGAAATATTGATTTTTCCTATTTTCTTTCAATTTCTTTTCTGTCCTACCTCCTTAACTCGTGAAACACACTGTTAGTGTTTCTTCCATAAATTTTTCAATTCTCAATCATTTCAAAAAAAAATTGTATGGTGCACAAGAGGACACTAACCTCCACGTTCTATGAAAAACCCATTTCAAGATTTTTGCATTAAGACCTTCAAAGTCTCTACCCACAAAATATGTACTATTTTCGAGGTTTGATCACTTAGACAATTATAAAAAAATTATAAAATTACTAATTTAATTTTCGAAAAATAATGGGGCACAAGTGCTATGTGTTCTCTACATGCATGCCGATTTTTGTAGCTTGATTCCATCATTTAGGCCCTCAAAGGCTCTACCAACAAAAACATATACCTTATCATTTGCCTGAAAAATAAAAAGTGCCTGTTAGGAAAAATGAAACTTGACATAGCTATGCAAATTTTCAATACATAAAAGTTATATATTCAGAAACGTGATTCAATTTCCTACATTTCATCTTTTTTACTCAATGCAAGATATTTTGCGTAAGTAGCTCAAAAAATCCAAGTAAGTTGAGGGATGCCTGCTTTTTCAGTTTTCTATTGCATTTAATGCGCCAAAAGTGACCCTCATTAGCTTGCACTGACCCATAGGTTAACTTCAACTCAACTTAGTGACTCAACCAATCTATACCCAAGTTTCCAACTCCAACTCAAATGGCTCAATACCAAAGTCAACTTCGACTAGGTTTGGTGTCATGTCCCAAATTTGGAATTGGGTCACAATGGCCTAATCACATTAGCCATATTTATTAGAGTTTGTAAAATTGATGTTAAGGGCCAAATAATTGCCAAGGAGGAAAATTACTAGTTTCCTAGGTTTGGGGTGGAAGCTTTGGGATTTGGAATAAGGGGGATAATAAATCATGTTTAGATATTAGAAGGGTTCAAGTATTTAATAAATAGAGTGAATAAAGAAATTCAAGAGAAATCCTAGGTGACAAATGGTTTTGGAGACATATGGAGGATGTGGGACCCACACTAGCTTGATTTTTCATAATACATGGTATCTCTCTTTTGCAAATTTGAATTAATGGGAATGTGAACACTCTTGGGTGAGTTGGTAAGTCATAACACATGTTATTGAGCATCTTAGGTCGAATTGGGAAGGATTGGTAACCTCCATGGAAGATAAAGAGTCAAAGTGGAAGTTTGTGGACACTTGGGCTAGATTCCCTAGCCCATATGACACTAATGATGGAGCATCTATGACAACTATGACAAATTGTAGAGCTGACCTTTGACATCTGACCACTATGACATGTCAGCCCCAAAAATAGGCTCAAGGAAGGCGAATTTGGGGGTTGGAGAAGCCAAAGAGACTCAAAATCGAATTTGGGAGAAGATGGAAGGTTGGAACTAGGAGACAAGTGGCAAATGTGGAATATTTCCTAAATGAAAATCTATTGAATCTATTGAGAGGATTTCAACCCTTAGAAGGCTAATGTTGGTTATAAAATGTAGAAATGAAGTATGAGAATAGCTTTTGATCATTTGTAGAATTTGCAATTGCATTTGTGAAGAAGGAGAGCTAGTGGATGACTAGTTTCTTGCCTTAGCCAATTTCGAGGGTGAAAGATTCCCATCCAAGTTGGTAATTGGAAAGGCCATTCAGACCTTTCATTTGGATTTTTAATGGAGTCTTTATCTGCAGGTGTAATCTACAGGGCAGTTCATGGTTTCTTCTATTGCAGCTCACTCCTTCAAGCATTTCCAGTTTTGATGGCATATTCTTGATCCTTGAGGGAGGGCATTTTTGATGAGCTATTGTACTCTTTGGGGAAGCTTTTAATGCCCCATTTATTTTTTAATATGAATTAAATACTCTGTTCTTCATCTCCAAAAAGTTTCATGTCGAAATTCCAAGTAGAAATGTATAAATCTCATTTTTAATGGAAGAACAATGCCATTTCCCCACTACCTTGTTGTGAGCCAATGTATTGATGATGATTTCGAATGAATGGATGATTCTCTGATATATTTATGATCAATATACTGCCGTGGATGTCTTCTACAAGTTTCATGTATTGTACTTGAGCATTTGAAGCATTTTTACTCAGTTTAGTTGTATTGGGAGGTGAAATAGTGCCATTCCCCCAAGGGTCGAATTGGGGATTTTTGCAGTCAAATGGGAGAGGGTGAGAACAGTTGTAATAATCCATTAATGGTGCATATGACATTTTAATAAAATACTTAACACATTACATACCTCTATTCATAAATTTGAGTGGTTTTGGAGGCATTTGGGAAGCCATTTTCAGTATTTACCCCAGGGGGATTTGAACCCCAAATTACTAGTAAAATTGCATAATTGGTCCAGAATCTTAAGAGAGTTTGCAGAGGTCTTTTGGTGGACATATATCATCCATAAAAATCATATTCAAGTTCTTATATCATTCTACACCTTCCTTGAAGATTTGAAGGCATTTGGAGTCAATTTGAGACCTAGAGACCAATACTAGTCAAAGGAAAATCACTAGTAAAGTTACCTACATTGATCAGATATGAAAGAGGATTTGCAGAAGTATTTTAAAGGTCCAAAGGCATCCCTGAAACACATATTTATGTTCTAATATCATTCATATACCTTCTCAGAAGATTTGGGATCATTTGGGGCAAATTTGGGACCTAGAGATCAAAACTAGTCAAAGATCGAACTAGGGAAAAAAAGTGGAAAATTGCAATTTTAATAAAATTCCTAATAAGGGACATTACAGTGGTATCAGAGCATGGTCCTTGCACTTGTGTATTAGGTACATACATTCAAGAATAATTGGCAGCTATGTCTTACTATTATGATGAATCCTATGAGTACAATTCTTATGAGGAATATGCAGATGCTTATGAGCAATATGAAGCAGAATGTGAAT
The DNA here is from genome assembly GCA_027924585.1 of Larix kaempferi. Taxonomy (NCBI): domain Eukaryota; kingdom Viridiplantae; phylum Streptophyta; class Pinopsida; order Pinales; family Pinaceae; genus Larix; species Larix kaempferi. The sequence goes on from BSBM01001239.1 coordinate 1,027,129, forward strand.
GGTATGAGGAATAGGTGCCATCATGCAACACTTCTTACAATTTCAAGAGAAATGAAGATTATTCTTATGACTTTAAATCTTATGAATATGAGTGTGTTCATAGATAATATGACGACAATGCTTCGATCTACTCTTTTAAACATAATATAATAAATAAGGGGTATAAATCTTGACAGTAAACTTAGATCTAAAACTAGGCTGCTTTCTCCATCCATAATAGCTTCATGCGAGACTTGCTTTCACCCCGTAGTCGGCCTTCGAGTAGACTTTGCGAGTTCCACTCTTCTTGGTGAAAAATCGTCCCACTCGGATGAAGCTTGCCATGAAACCCGAAACATTACGACTTTGACCTTATCACACTTCTCCATGTCTACGCATTTTGTTGTGGGCTCCCGTCGCCTTTTCCGGAGGACTTTTATATTATGACCATATGGCTATTGAAAATGCTCACTCGTTGGCACAGACTTATCCAATATATGAAAAACTGTAAATATCATTCATAATAACAAGCTTTAAGCTTCGGGACGAAAACCATCCTCTCTTGCCGTTCTTGGATGTCAACAAAACATAGAAAATAAGTTGCACAACCTAAATTCAAGTCTCTAAGGGTAGCCACCATTCAATTAAAAAGCATTTGGTTACCTCCTTCGATGTAAGTTTAGCAGGATCACCATGTGTTGTTGCGATCTATAGCTTTAGTAACCTGCAATTTAATTAGTGCATAGCCAACATCAGTTACTAACGATAGCTATACATATTCATGAACGCAACACAATCTGCGCTCTCCCATTTCATAGTTTGTTTTTACCTCTCCCTCTCAGTCACAGCGATATGGATTATAAGCTCGTGGAAGAGTTTTTTTAAAGGGTTGGAGGTAAATTTATACCAGGTTCAAATTTTGAATTTGGAAAAAGAGCGGTCGTCTAACTTCGAGGCTACCAACATCAAAGTCGTCGGAAATATAAAAAGTATCCCGGATGAATTTGAAACAGAGATTCATTAAAGACGACCATTCATTAATGACCGCCATCTCATAGATATTGATGATATTAATGATTCGGGAGTGGGTTACACTGGACGTGTAGCTGGATGGAGCTGGGACCACAACACGACGATGGAGAGTTGGTTCGTGAACGAAGAAGGGAAACGCCGTGAGGGGGGGGCTCACTTCTCAACCGTGAGGGAAAGGGCGTGCATTACCTCGGGAAGGATGTGATCTCGGGAGTTGGTGGAAGTGAGGAATTGGCATAGACCATGGGTTGGGTTAGACTACGAAGCAAGGGACGCAGGGCTCATTTAAATATTGTCAAAAGTCGAGAAAATAGGAGAAGAGGTTCTGGCTAACATTGAGACATCCACCTGCCTAGCTAGCTTATCCAGTCTGAACGTATAGGCTAGATAAGATTAGCCTCAGTAATGAGATTTGTTTTGCTAGAACTTGTAACGCAAAAACAAGCACTCTTACCTGCCATTCTTGTGCATATTATTGAAGTTCAGTGTGACAGCATGGTCAACTACCCTATCAACCTTGAATCCATTCAACGGAAACACTTGATTTGGGGTTCTAAGAACATGTGAAGGCCCAATTAGATCTCCATCGTACATCCGTTTGCTGCAAACAGTTACATATTGCATCAAATCTCTCTCAGGGTTTTAATAATTCGACAAAATATTATGCCGAGCGAATCCCACCTTAAAATTGTGTCAATTTATTTCGTACTTCAACCATTTTTTTTTAAATGCATATCGGTTAGGTATCAGGCTTTTTCTTTCCACATTGCATGTTTCCCTTGTGTTCTCTTTGGAGGTAATGACTACCACACTAAATTGATGCTATGCTGCTCAGGTTTGTGTATTTTCTTGGATCCGTAGATGATTTTCAATCAAATCTTTTAAATCTTGGATTTTAAAGAGGTCTTCAGCATGGTTTTTGAGGAATTTCTCTTAAATCTCATAGTAGGTTGCCCTGTGTCTTTGACAGTCTGTCGGAGGCGCTACAATTATCTGCGTACATTCTATGTCATATTTAAATATAAACACCAAAAATGTGTCTTCCAACACCCTATCAGGTTGTTGCAAAGTTTGTTTGGGGGATGATTAGGTAAGTAAGTGAAAGGTGGGTTAGTAGGAGTAGATAAAGCAAAGTAGACTCATAAAGTAAATACGATCTAAGTGTCGATCCCTCCATTGATCCGATTGCATGACTACTGGTTCCAGTTTTGGTGTAGCAGCTATTTTCCGATTTATCCTCTTTTTTCAAGGTTTTCATAATTGGACCTTGAATCCATTTCATGATATGATGGGAGTTGCCGGAGTATTGGGTGTTTCTCTTCTATGTGCTATTCATGGTGCTACTATGGAAAATACTTTATTTGAAGATGGTGATGGGGCAAATACGTGCAGTGTTTTTAACCCGACTCAAGCTGAAGAGACTTATTCCATGGTCACTGTTAACCGCTTCTGGTCCCATATTTTTGGGGTTTCTTTTTCCAATAAACGTTGGTTACATTTCTTCATGTTATTTGTGCCAGACTGGTTTATGGATGAGTGTCATTGGAGTAGTTGGTCTAGCTCTAAACTTACGTGCTTATGATTTTGTTTTCCAGGATTTGGAGCATTCCAAAAATTGGGAGATTCAACTACTAAGAGACAAGTGGTATGATATTGCTCTTATCTCTTCTCTAATCAATATTAGTACGAAAGCTATCTCCTTAAATGTAAATTACGATCGAATTTATGGAAGCATTGGTTTATACATTCCTGTTGGTATCGACCCTAGGGATAATCTTTTTGCTATTTTCTTTCGTTCTACAAACCTTGACTTTAATGTGTATATAACATTCTACTTATACTACCACATCCACAAGTAATGTGGCAGGTAAACATCGATAAGTGTAGCTAACCACTTCATTTTGTGGAGATGGTTGGTTGTTAAACAAAAGCTAAACATTAAACTAACATGAACATTAAACTAATTAATATAAACATAAAACAAATACTATTTATTAAACATACCACTTTTCTTAACCAACCACCGCATAATTGAAGCTTATTTAAATCTTAATCAAGATGCATTTGAGATGCTACGACTATGAAATGAATCCCCACTATACACTTTTTCGTGATTGTGGCTTGGCTTGCCTTATGAAATGAGTCAGATGATACTCACCAAGGATTAATGAGCGACGCATCTAGGAGGAGGCACAACGGGGATCGCAAGGATGCATGGGGGCAAGTATTTAGGGACTAGAGCATACCATTTGATATTAACTATCTTGAGCATGAATAATGTAATGTTCCATACATCAGCACTACTTCTCAAAAAGCTCACTTGTCTTGATACTACACGATTAGAATAAACGACCTTAAAAATGGAATTTCATCACAGTTTTTTTAATTGACACCACAAGATGATTTTTCATACATCTTATTGAGTTCACCATTGTATTCTAATAATAGAAACAGTGGGAGATACTACATTCATTGTTCATAACCAATGGCCAACGAGGCTTCACTAATAAGGTCATAGTGCTAAGCTGCCCACCAATTTTTATCTCATCGTGTTCTGCTAAATTCTTGTTCATAACCACTCATCCCCAAGTTTTTCTTATCAGAGGAAGTATCCATGGCTCATATTTCCATGAATTTGCAGAAACTGATCAACCCATCTCATCCACAGCCTTTAGATTTAGAATATAATCTACCATGTGAAAACTGATCAACCCATCTCATCCACAGCCTTTAGATTCATAATATAATCTACCATGTGAAGTTACATTGAACCAATTGTTCAAAGTATCTATAGAATCCTATTGGGATCACAATCGTATACACAATTCCAAAACATGACCATTCTATAATTCCCAAACGGTTCAGATATCCAGGGTTTTAAAAGGTAAAATGATGCAACAATCATGTCCATTTAGGATTCATAAATTCCAAACACATGCTTGTAAAATGTTCAAATTGGAAGCAGAAGGTATCTTCTATGTCCATCCCACAAATTACAATTTTAAGGAAAGTGATAATAGTAAATACCCACGTGGCAACTGAGCACTCCTCCAACTTCTTTCCTGCTTCAATCCCAAATGCACAGGTCTGGTCTCTCTTTTATTCTCATTAAAACCCAAAAAGAATACATAGTTAAGCACCTCGGGAACATATTATCTCCATCATTGTTTGTTGCAGAAACTAAACTGTACAAGAAAATCCAACGCTTAATGAAATCTTGGTGATTGTAAATGGGATCAAATGTTGTTTTTTTAAAAAGATAGTTAATGTGAAGCTTAGTCATCGAATGAATTTTAAATTAGAGTTAATAATCTTTTGTACTCAAAATGGTTTGATTCTATATTCATAAAAAATGTATAATGGTTTTTAATGTTTTATGATATTAATAAATTTAATTTAATATTTTGAATATTTCATTTTTCATTTTTTTAAAATTAAATCATTATTTATTAAAAGTTTTAAAATTTATTTTTATTTTATAATATTTTGAATAAATAATTTTTTTAAAATTTGAATTTATTTGTTAATATTTAAAATTTATTTTAATTTCTAATCTATTTATATCTTAGAATTTGGGGTGGACTATTATTTATGAACAAATAACTTATTTGTGGTGCTTTGGACTACGGATCTGAAGATTGTTGAATTAAAGGAATTCATGCCATACAGTTTCTATCAAATGGAGGACGGTTTCAAATACTTAAGATTTTTCCTAAAGCCTAATTGCTAAAAGAGAAAAGATTGGGAGTGGCTTTTGTCAAAAGTTGAGCACAGAATCAATCACTGGACTTAAATAGACTTCTCTCGGTAGGTGGAAGACTCACATTAATAAAAGTTGTTCTGATTGGAATCCCAGTTTATTGGTTTTCACTCATGAGAGTCCCAGGGTCAATCATCAACTCTCTTAGGAAACTCTTCTTCAATTTTCTATGGATTGGAGGTAAAGATCAAAGCAATTTGATCATGGCAGGTTGGGAAAGACTCGCATTGCCGAAAAGTTGTGGGGAACGGGGCATCAAATATTTGTACACTTTTAGCAATGCCCTAAGACTCAAGGGCCTATGGAGAGGATTATTCGGATCTACTCTCTATTCTAAAGTCCTTTCGGTTAAGTATATAAAAGGGGATATCTTTGAATAGATAAGAAGTCCCAAAAAAAGTATCAAGGGAACCTCTTCTGTTTGGATGGGTTTTATCAAGGTATATAACTAGATGGCAAAGGATCTTATTTGGCAGGTTGGGAATGGAGAAAATATATCAGTTGGCATTGACCAAATTCTGGGTTTGGATGAAAACTACAAACTGTTCGCGATTATCCTTGATCACCTGAAGGAATATGGTATGTATACAATTAACAAATTAAAGAAGACTAGGATAAAGAATGAATCAAGTAACTATTAGTTTTCTACGAAAGATATGGGTTTTGTTGGGCAAGAAGCTTATGAATGGAATCGTTATATTTTCAATTTGAATACTGCTGGATGTAGGCTCACATATAATAATGACAATCTTATTTGGAATGGCAATCCTTCTGTTGGAATGATCACCGCAAAATCTGCTTACAACGCCATAATCCGTAGTAAGTGTATTTTTCCACGGAATTGGTGGCACAAAAAGCTTTGGAGCTGGCAAATTCCATTAAAAATTAAGTGCTTCATGTGGCATGCATTATTGGACAGCTTAAAAACCTGGGATAATCTGCTCAAAAAGGGATGGTGTGGGCCAGGCATTTGTTTATTATGTAGATCTAACTATGAAGCCACTAAACATTTACTGATTGATTGTGTATTTACTAGAATGGTTTGGAACGAGATTCTAATCAATCTGAAGATTGAACTACAGTGGGGGAATGAAAATTTTGATATCTGTTGTCTGGAATGGTACAAAAAATGTAAAACATATCCTTATCTTCCTGCGATGATTGCATGGGTCATATGGCACTCACGAAACAAAGTTGTATTTGAAAATATTTCTCCAAACTAGCAACATAAATGCATTTAGATTTTAAAATTGATAAAGGATTATAGCAAGGTGGATGCTATTCAAAAGAATAAAAATACGAGCTCCTTCAGTTTTCAGATAAATGAGGCGACTGCTTTTTTTGATGGGGCTGTGAAAGATGGTGTGTGTGCCACTGGATGTATTATTATGCTTAATGATGATCATTACTTTACATTGAAGCTTAACTGTGGTAGGGGCTAAAAAATGAAAGCTGAACTTATGGCTCTATGGTGTATTTTGAAAGTAACCAATTATTTTGGTATTGGCATCCTCAAAGTATTTGGAGATTCTCGGGTTACTATCAAATGGGCGAGGGGTGAGTACAAGCTAAAGGTTACTTCTTTACTCCATTGGTGTAGCAGGATCAGACAGAGATAATCTTGTTCAAAAAGCTTACATTTGAACATATTTATAGACAACACAACTCAAAGGCAAATATTTTATCTAATGAAGCTACGGAAGGAGAGGAAGGTATAATTTTCTAGGAAGAATTCCAGGAAATTGTGTTTGCTGATCGTTTTACATGATACAATTCCTTAGGGCATTAGATATTTTGGAATATATTCTTTATTCAGGATAATTTTTTTGAATTTTGTGATAAGTCTTTTAAGACTTGAATAGCCATTTCCAATATCAATAGTATGTTTTTTTCACCTGAAAAAAACATACTTATTTGTGGCACTTAACTTATGGGCTGTCAGTATTCACCGCCACCAATTAAATGGCTGTGCTAATTTATATTATATTATTTTTTATTTTGTAATTAAATTTTTTATATTTTATATATAATTTTTTTTAATTATAATTTATACATTTTATTTTTTAAAAATATGTTTATTTTTTTAATATTTTATTGAATTTTATTATTTTATAATTCATAATCATGAAGAAGCCTCCGCTTCGGCCAACTCCAAACGTTTGAAAATCTAAACATAAATTTAATTTTAAAAAAAATGATTCCAAAACGTGATAATGACTGGCGTGGGATAATTGGCACTTAAATCGCCTTGTTTTTCTAGTGATTTTTCCTCTCGATGCGGCTATAAAAATCGGCGAAAGCATAGTTCCACCAGTTTATTGCGGAACTATGCCATAAAACTGTGCCTCGAAGAGTTTTGGGCCATTTTAAGACGACCCAGATCATCGAAATTCCAAAAAAATGACCAGAAGAGGATGGAACTATGCCTTGCCGAAAAACCACTCACCGAAATACCAAAGCGATTTGAGTGCCCCATATCAATAGGGCAAACTTTAGTCACCCGACATACTTAGTTACAAGATTCCCAAAAAGTTTGCTCTATACAATAATCTTGGGCAACACGTCTTACACCGTTAAATTAAAAAAAAAGTTAATTGCGTTGACAATTCAAGGCAATCTACAAAATATAGTAACACTTTTACACAGCCATTCAACCATGTTGGTATGGAAGAGAAAAAACTTATTCCAATTTTGGAACATAAAGTTCTTCCTGAATTCTGTAGTGGCCATCACAATTCCCAATTGCGAGTAACTCTATACAATACAACTTTTATTTACACTTGTAATATTCAAAACGACAAATATTTCATAAATTTAAAACGATTTAGGAAATTCTCCTTAAATCTCCCATAGAAACTCAGATCGATTCATAATCTGAAGCAGCAGATGGTAGTGACGGAAAGGAAGTTAAGTAATAAACCTCAGCGGCGATTATCCAAATCATATAATCGCATTCGATAAAAGAGCTATTTTCTTCACATGCAGGGCGAGAGAATTGTTAAAAAGACGTAAGAAACATTAACAACAGACTATCAAGTCAAACAATAGTCCCATAACATCAGACTATCTACCTCGTCGTCTAAAACAGTAGCGTTAGTATATTGCGTTTTTTTACTCTTTTGCAGTGAGATGCTGCAAAAATTGGGATCCCAACCTTCATAATCCTCTGTATTAATCAGATTTATTAAGAAATTCGATTCTTGCGCGGTAATGTTATCTAGCTTTGCTTGTGCGGAAGCCAATTGTGATTGCACTTCTTCTAATTTTTTCTGGAGATTATTGATTACTCCTGCAGAGCCATGTACAGGATCTGCAACTCTTGCACTTGCTTCGTACACCAGGCTGCTTACTGCATCACCTCTCTGCTCTGTTGGTAGATCCTGTAATTATCACATGACCAGACGGCATAAGAAAATTGGGAACGAAATGAACTAACCCCTCTGAATTAAGTTATTTCAACTTCAAAAGATTTGGGTGGTATTAACTAAATTTGCTGCGAACACTTTTGCATTTCAGCTATTAATTGCTGTACAATATCTTCTGCAGGAAAGCCATTTTAAAATTTAAAACAATCCAACGAATTACCTGTAGTAGTTTGACGACATGGCCATTTCCGAATAATCTGTGTACCAACAAGAACTTGTTGGGATCGTTATATGGGAAATAAGGCGCGAGCACGCATTTCTCTGAGCATTTCTTTTTCTGGAACTTGCAGGCAGCACAAGCAGCTTCTGCCGTGGAAACTTGGCTCATGGTCTGCGAAACAATTCCACACAAAATCTGCTCTATGCGGAAGAATAAAGTAGAGCAAATATAGGGGCCACAAGAAACAAGTTACGAGGAACATCCTAATTATAGGGAACCAAAATGAAAAGCACTATTGAGTACGATGAAAAGTCGCAGAAACACGATGATAGCGTATGAATGAAGTTGCCTCATATCAGAAATTTCGTGGAAACAAAAACAGAATTTTCATGGAAGTCAATTATTCCAAAGAACGTTGGCAATTTCCCTGAGTCATTACGCAAGCGTGTTCTTTAACTTAGAAGATGCATAGAATTTATGGAAAAAAAAGAGATAAATATTAAGGATATGGATATTAAATTGATAGTTGTAACTGCAAGGTAATTACATCTCGCCGTGTTCACCAATATTCTTTACTGGTTGTGCTCCACTTTTCATTGTGCTTCTTATTTAATATTTATCATTTTATTGTTCACCTTTTGAATGGAGAAAAACAAATGAAGAAGGAACTGGGTGTGTACTGTGTAGATAAGAGAGAAACAGGTCCAGGATAAGCATCAAACTTTCTTTACCCAGCTGTTTCCAAGAGAGAAACAGGTTCAGGAAAAGCATTAAACTTTACCCACCTCAACCTGTTTCCATTAATAGATGGAAAGATGCTCCGGTGACAAGAACATCGTTGACTGTCATCATCCTCTTTCAGCTCCGCTTGCGTCATCCAAATGGGGAAAGGAAGGGCGAGTGGCGAGTCGGCGACCAACCGGTCAAAAGAATACATCCGAGTAGTTTAATCATATAGTAATCCTTTTTTAAAGGAATCTTGTGATTCCGGAAACTGTATATTCGATTACCAAGAATTTTATGGAATTTTTAGCATCGTGGTCAAAATCTCTACACAATTTCAGAGTGTATACCACTAATGCAGGAATTCTCATCACTTGCTTCTGCTCCTACTCGTTGATTTAATGGACGGCTCTAAGAGGCGGTGTCTGTGAGGTGATCAGGTGAGGCTTACATGAGGTCAACGGCCTCCAAATCCTTAAAAACTCTTTTCACTTTTGGTGTCTCTTGTAATGGGAGTCGGTGGGACGGTCCAACTTTTTGAAAATAAAATTAAGCTATATTTAATTCTAATAGGTTAAGTGGGTTTTCTTTGTTTTTCTAAAATTTACCAAAAGTTTCTATTACTTTGTTGGGCACACGCCAGAGATCTCCTAGGGAAACTCCACCTATTGTAAACAATTGATTATACAAAAAGATAAACGGGTTGCTGGTTTGCCAACCCCAACTTATACTTGTGTGTATTTTACTTGATGTTCATGCATGTGTAAAATTGTCTAAGTGTTGGATGTTAGGTTTACATGTTAAACTGTTAAACAAGTAAATTGTTTCAAGTGTTAAGTTGAAACAAGTTCTGCAGGTTAGGCGTAGTCTGCTGGTGCGACACTTGAGTTGGTCACGCCCTCAAGTCGTTCCCAGGAAGTGCCGCACACCACATTTGGACGCTGGTGACTAACGAAAAAGTGTGGCTATGACAGTTGGTATCAGAGCAGAGTTTGCTCCGACAGTGAAGGGTTTTCTTCACTAAAGTTCTGCAACGAGGAGGTTCAGAACAGTTTGGTGCGACAGTCGACAGGGGTTCGCTAAAGTGGTCACGGTGCCAGAATTCATTGGGGCTTTTTCTGCAAGACAGTGTTGCAGGTCTAAAGCTTGCGATCGCAAAACCGCAGGGACTGTAGGTTTGCTACAGGCAAACGCAGAGTTGACAATTTTGAGGCTAAGTCCGGAAAAATGCAGACTTTGGCCACATAAGTGAAGCGACTTGAACCATTGTTGCTGAAGCAAAACGAGAGTTCAGTAGAAGTTCTCAGGAGGGTGTTTTTGTGGAGCACCTTCGTTGCGACCGCAGAATAGAAACGCAGGTTGGTTGGTTGCAGAAATTGGTTTGGAGCACGAGGCAGCTGCTTCCAAGTGAAAAACGACTTGGCATGGCAAGCAAAGGGTTGCATTAGCATCCACAGTCGCAGATTTGGGTTGGCCATATGCACAGGCACACTCGAGGAGAGTTTCAGCAGAATGTGCATGAAGAGGAAACTCTACGGCAAGCCAAGATGGAAACAACGACTAAGAGCATGGAACAACAAGTTTGCAAGGTAAGGCGAGCATTCCAACAGCAAATGGAAAGGGTAGAGCAAGTGTTGAAACAAGGCAAAGAAGATATGCAGAAGCTAGAGGCATTGGAGATCCAAGTTAAGGATTGGGAAGTGCAAATATTGGGGTCGTTACACTCTGTGGAGAGCACTCAAGAAAGCACGAAAACGCAGCCGAATCCATCTTTGAAGTCAGTCAACTACTACCTTTGTGAAGGTAACCACTTTGTGCGAAAGTGTCCAAGGAAGGCAGAGTTGACAGGTTCGGTGGGAGAGGTCCAACAAAACCCAACTACGGAAAAGCTGACTTGGTGTGAACCCTAAATGCAGCCACCTTCGGATGAGATCGTTGAAGTGGTGAATTCCTTAACCAAGTGTTTGGGAAAGTTACCAACGGATCCGCAGGATGAGAAACATGTGGGGATTAGTTTTGTGGATGCTACAGTGAGTGGGGTAAAGGTTGTTGCGTTAGTGGATACAAGCGCCTCCCATAGTGTTGTGAGCAGCAGGACCGCAAGCTCACTTCACAGCGAGGTTGATGGCATCCAAGCTACGTTCAAGGCAATGAACGGAAAGAAGAAATCAATGGATGGAATCATTAGAGGAGCACCCATTCGAGTTGTCGAATGGCATGGCAGAATGGATTTTGCTATAGCACCTAAAGACGACCACTCCATGATCCTTGGGAAAGACTTTTTGAATTTAGCCAAGGCGGTTCCGGTACCGTTCAGTAATCGGTTGGTGTTCTTGGAGAAGGCTCATACTTGGAGTATTCCGATGATTTCCAAGGCAAGGTTGGGAAGGATGCCACGAATGTCCTCCATTCAGTTGCATGGGATAGACGACATGTTTATGAAGAGTTATATTGGCATAACTCAACCGTTAGAAGATTCAAGGGACCATGACACAACAAAGAACGAAGATCACTTAACGCAGAGATTGGCTAAGTTGGAGTTGAGGGCAGATTCAGTCTTGCAGGAGATTAAGTCATTACACCATCAACAACTTGTTGGTAGCAAAGCTAATCTTGCACCAACGATAGTGGCAGCAGAAGTTGCGGAGGTGGGCACTCCAAGTAGCACTACATGCGGAGCAGGTGACAGTAGTTCGAAGGAAGTGGACCAAGAGGTGGATTCACTTCAACATGTTGAGAAGAGTCTTGACATAGTCAAGTGTGAGGGAGCACTTGACCAATAGCATGTTCAGTGGGTAGAAGACTTGATTGCGGATGCGAAGGGTTCCAATGAAATGAGGGTTTCTGCGGTAGATCTGGTTGCGGAGCAAAACAGTTGCGGAGGTGAGGACAACTTCCTAGCTCGTGATGCAGCATACATTGTAGCCTTTTGCGTGCATGCTATCGGTATCCAAGAGTCCCAATTGACGGCTGGAATGTTGGCAGAAGTAGGATGCACACCAGTGGAAATGGTGGCAGTGCTAGCCTACTTAGAAGAAAAATATGGCTTGTTGGAAGAATCAAACACAGAAAAGGCCAAGGAGAGGGAGTTCACCTTGAGCACACTTCAGCAGACTAAGGAATGGCAAGATGAAGATTCAGATGGTTTGGTGCATCATGAGGAGTACTTCGGAAAGACTCGACCTCTGTTTAAGGGGACAAGTAAAGGTGCAAGGAAATGAGCTAGGAAAAGACAACAGCGTGCCAAAGCTGAGGAAGCTTCAATGACAGTTGCGGATGTCTACAACGCAACCAAACTTGAGGAGGAGTTCGGTTGTAATTCCGTGGAGACAGAATTGATCATGAGGGGCTTGTGTCGGTTGCATGAGCTGGATGGTCAAACAGTTGGGAGTGGTAGCCTACAGCTCCACATACCATTTTTCCTAGGATGAGACTTGAGATAGTCGGCTCACTGCTTTTGGCTAGGGCAGTGAGATCATGGGCACCTTGAAGGGGTGGCCCAAGACAAAAATTCGGCCAAGTTTGTGTGATGGCATACAACAAACTGTGGAACCACAGTGGGTGGTTTCGCAACAAAGGGGAAGAAGAAATTTTGTCCAAGTATGGTAGCATGGCACGAGGCAAACCTAAGTGCAACAAGAAAGGCAGTCTTTGACATGAAGAGGTTCGTTCTCATTGTGAAGAACAATACGGTTGGGAGTCGCGATCCAACTTGTTCGACACGTGGGGGTTAGTAGCGAATGGAAACTTGGAAGAGCTGGCCAAGTACCGCAGCAGCAGTAGGTTGAGTAGGTGTGGTTACCAGAAGAGCCTTCAGAAGAAGACTGAGTTGCAGCAAGTTTCTAAGTGTGTGGGGTTACTTGGAGATGTTGCTGGGACAGAAACAAGCTTAAGTGGGGGAGGTTGTCCTGACCACGTTTTTAGCACGACACCCACACTTGCATGGGAGAGTTGCACTCCTACCCAAGAAGTTGGCTTACGATTGAGAAAAGAGGCAAGAGTTGGACCGAACGGTGGGGTATGTGGACCGAGTATGGGCGCACTCCCACAAACGACGCCACACTCACCCATCAGCGCATGGCAAGCCTGAAAGTGCGGTGCGGTTGCAAAACGACAAGTTGGATAAACGAAGAGGCGTCGGGAGACCCTTGGACCAAACGAACGTAGGAGCGGTGGCACACGGACCAAGTGTCCACATACGCTTGCGGAAGAAAACGACCAAGTTTCCAACACTTAGCCACGAAAGTGACCCAAGGCATGGGCAGAGCTTATGGGAGAAATCCCACCGCAGTTGGGAGTCGTCCACAGATTCAAGAACCGAAGCTAGGGAACGACGCCCAATGAACGGACTGAAGGACGCGCGGATTGCGGAAGTGGACCGAAAGTGCGCGGCTTGCGGAAGACTTGGACCGATGACGTGCGGATTGCGGACCGAAGACCATTTGATGGTATGATGGTGCGGAGTTTACGTGGGGGCCAAGCAAGGGTGCACCCAAGTTGGGGTCACACCCTCCTACATGACATCATATAAAAAGGCTAAGACAAGTAGCCAAGAAGGCATCTTGGAGGAGCAAGTTGGTAATTCGGCTAAGGGAAGATGTATCTGAGCTCTGCATTCTTACACAGTCTATTCTAGCGAAGTCCGGCCGCAACAAGGTGCTACTACAGTGCAGAATGAGGCAAGTTCGTACACAGTCCGGTTGCATAGTGAGACAGTTCTGCAACAGTAGCTAGGGTTTGTAGCAGTGGGCAGTTTCAGGAGTTAGATGCCTGTTGGAAGGGTTAACTCCATCTTTGTATATTGTATATCTGTTGTGAGACATGTTGTTTGTTGGGGACATGCTGGAGCTCTGCTATGGCAACTCCACCTGTTGTAAACAATTGATTATACAAAAAGATAAACGGGTTGCTAGTTTGGAAACCCCAACTTATACTTTTGTGTATTTTACTTGATGTTCATGCATGTGTAAAATTGTCTAAGTGTTGGATGTTAGGCTTACATGTTAAACTGTTAAACAAGTAAACTGTTGCAAGTGTTAAGTTGAAACAAGTTCCGCAGGTTAGGCGTAGTCTGCTGGTGCGACGCTTGAGTTGGTCACACCCTCAAGTCGTTCCCAGGAAGTGCTGCACACCACATTTGGACTCGGTGACTAGCGAAAAAGTGTGGCTGTGACATTAGCCACTAACAAGTCGTTCCAAAATATCAAATTGGACTACATCCATGGAAGGATAGTGAGGAATCTGCCAACATTGGAGGAATGGAATTCCTTTCAAGTCCTCAGAGAGAACAATTCAAAACTAGACCAAGTGGAAAATAAAGCCACGGGTCGTCCCAAAGGAACTCTAGAATTGTCTAATGAGAGAAGTGTTTTAGATCCTATTCCCTAGTTTCTTAATCTCAAAGGATGAAATTGAGGGAAGCCACCTAAAGAACATAAGACTCGATCCCACGAAAACCCATGGAAGCCAAAGGATTATCCCAATTGATGGGATTCGCGACCCCTGTGGGCACATGTCCGTGGTGTATGATGGTTTGAAGAGATGGGATCAGAGGCCACGTAGTATAGATTGGAATGGCATGAGGTTCATCATTTTGGCATTAAAGGCTTATATTAAGTCATATCCTTCACAACTTGGGACTATAATAGTTTGGGGTGGCGAATTAAGTAGAAAGGACAGGACCATTCTTAAATGCATGGAAGCTTGATTTTCTCACACTTCGCCTACTCAGATGATAATCATTCAAAATTATGGGTTGTGTTTTATTAATTTGCTCAATCTCGGGTCTAATTCTTGTTGTCAAGAAATTGGAAATTCAATTCAGAAGTAGAAAGAAGTTTTCTTGGTGTGCGCCCAAGCTGAGGAGTTCAGGTTTGGTGGAGGGGTTCGCCAAGTAGTCATCACTAGTGTTTCATTTCTAGGGAGGGTGAGCCCTTATTTTTTCTCTGTGACAATGGCTAGCCGGATGGTTGGTCGAACGAGGATTACTATTGTGTAGAACATGGGCTTCATCGGCTAAAGTCAAGACACCATAATATTAAGCGGAAGGTACGACACTTGAATCAAGATATACGAGCATGGGATCAAAGGTTGGAAAACTGACAAGAAGAACATGAACAAGCCCGAGTGCTGGAGAGAGGGGATGTACTGTATCAATTGGAAATTTGGGTGCAAACCTGGAACAACAACAAGCAAGGAACACAAAGCTGGAGGCTAGAATTACACAGCTGGAACGACTTTGAGTATGTTGTAGAACAAATTGAATGAAAAGGAAGCCGTAGAAGAATTTGACAACTGCCAGCTCGGAGCAAAAATTGAGGACCGGGTTCCTTACCAACATTTTTGATGTTATAATATGTTTTGTCACTTAGTTTTTTGTTAGGCCAGTTTATCAAGACTGATAACTTTTGTTTTCAGTGCATTAGAATTAGGCCTGGGAAGGACTTCTCTAGTTTTGTTCCTATCAATGATAGGAACTATTTTAGAAGCTCGAGTGAGTGGCCATTTTTGTGTAATGCATATTTGTACTTCTGGGGGATTTCTCCCTCCTTTTTAATATAAAAATTTCTACCTGTTTTGTAAAAAAAAAATAAGATAGTAAAATATTTTAGGTGGGGCAACACATGATGACACACTTTGCACAAGGAAACCTAGCATCTCTCAGTGAATCCATTAATTCTTTTGGAGGGTAGGGTTTTATTTGTTTTTCTAAAGGCAAGTTTAGATGTTGAAGTTTTAATATTTCCTATGTATGAGTGGTGTTGTTTTTAATTTTCAATTTTTAGTGTAATCGTGTTTTTTCTTTTCAATACATATGGAATGCATTAAGTTTGGTATTAGAGTAGGAGTGTCCTTTTGAAGAGAATAATTTTAGCTTTAGAAGAGCGTTGGGTAGAATTTTCTTAGGAGAAATTGCAATTTTAACAATGGGATTTTGTTGGGTTGAACTGTAAGAAAAGAGAATTTGTGTTGAAGAATCATAACAGCTGACATAAGAGGAGCAGTCATGTAATGGGGAGAGGTAAAGGCGGCGTGGAGGTGTTGCATATGAAGTGATTTAAATACTGGAAGGTATTCAAGCAAGATTGGAAGCCATAGAATCAACTGAAATTGGAGGGACTACAACGAAAGTTTATGATATGAGTGATTAGGAACAAGAGGTTGAAATTCCACAATAAGAAGCCAGGGAAAGTGAATCTATAGAAGAGAGGATTATAAAAGCATTATAATATTGGATAGGGAAGTAAAATATGGAAACCCCTCTTTATTTAGGGAGCTTGAATTTAGAAGACTTGATTGGTTAGATAAGATATATAAATAAATTCTTTGAGATGGAGAAAATTGAAGATACCAAAAGAGTGAACATGGTTTGCATGAAGCTAAAAGGACACGCATCCTTATGGTGGGACAATGTGTAGTTGGAAAAGCAAAGAAAATGCAAACAAAAAACCAAGAAATAGGACATAACAGTGGCTAAACTCCAAGATAATTTGTTGAATGCTCACTATATTTTAAATTTTATATAGAAAGCTCTAGAACCTTAGGAAAAAGGAGATGATTGTGAACAAATTTTATTAATTTTCTATTAGGCATGGACATAATGATGAAGGAAAGGAACATGTGGCTAGGTACATAAATGTATTGAGTTATTTTATTCAAATAGTCAAGTATAATGAAAACAAGCATAGTTGGAGAAGCCTATCAACTTGCCCCAAAGTTTGAGGAGAAACTATCATAAAAGCATCCAAGTACTTGTGGAAGATCAATAATAGCTAAACGTAGAAGTGTAATTGGAAGAGGAAGGAGTAGTGGAATTAAGTATAAAGAAGGAAACTCAGTATGAATGTTGCAAACTAGATATTTGGGAGAAGTAGTGAAGCCTCTAAGGTAGGGAAACCTTTGGAAGAAGAGGAAACCTTAGAGCCGAAGGGGATAGAAGGTCCCTAATGATTTTTTATAATTCCAAACACTATTACACAAGGGACTTACCCTAAATCCCTTAATTCTATATATAGGTTTTTATGTATTGAATCAATCTCTATTAAATAATGCTCATGAAGTAGATATTGCATGAAATATATATTTGTAAGAAGGTTTACTAGAAAGTTCCTAGGATATTACAAGGCTTACTAGAAGGTTTTTTCTACTAAATTTCCTTCACTAGAAAGTTCCTAAAAGGATAGAATCGATATAAAGAAGTTGAATCCATGTAATGGGATGTCTTGTGAAGAATCTTATAAATAGAGCTATGTCTAGTTGGAGGTTGCTCCTTCAAAGAGGCAAGTGAACTTTTCTTTCATCAATAAAGTTATTGTTATTTTGTGGTAAAAAAAAAGAAATAAATTCTCAAATTAAAAAATGCCCCATTTATTCCTCACCCACATCCACTTATTTTCCCTTCCACTACTTCCTTGCCATCATCTCCACCTCTCAAGATCCAAAATTTAACCAGAGCTAAAATGGTGGAATGCCAACATAAAGGTCTTTGCTACAATTGTGATGAGAAATATTCCCCTATGCATAAATGTAAAGAGAAAAAACTATGTATGTCCCTTTTGGAGGACATTTCTAATTAGGAAGTTGAATATATCATCCAAGAAGTCTCTTACCCATCTATGGAATGCATTTCCACACTTAATCTATAGAAGTTGCAAACCTAAAGCTCTTTGCATGCACTAATTAGTCTTTCTTCTCCCCAAATACTCAAAATTGATTGGCTACATCAATATCACAAAGCCATCATCTTAATTGACAGAGGTAGCACACATAACTTCATTCGTCATCGTGTAGCTCAATTAACACACTACTACATCCATGTTGTAAACAATTTTCAAATTATTACTGCTAATGTAGGATCTATGAAAAGTGGTGGTGATTGTGAAAATGTGTGGCTTCAAATAGGTGATTATTTGTTCAAAACCCACATGTATTATATTTAAATGGGTGGTTACTATGCTCTCAAGGGAATTACAACCAAATCTCTATAAAAAATTAGCTCACATAATATGGAAAAACTTTTTAAAAGGGGCCACTTAGGCATTATGGTTCAATTCCATGTTATTCAAGCTTTTGAGATCCCTTCTCACCCCATTCCTTTTGACATGCAGTCAATCTTGGCCAATCACCAATCCATCTTTGACACTGCCAAAGGAATTTATCCTTCTCGCAATGAACGTGATTATTCCATTATGCTCATACCTTGTATCATCCCACCCAACATACAATCATATCACTATTCATTTTCCAAAAAAATGAAATTGAAAAGATAGTTCAGGAATTGCTTGTTGTTGCACTAGGTTTTTTGGACCCAAAATCCGACGGCCTAAAAGTCGAATTTTCTACATTTTGTGGTTGACTATCCGAGAACCTCATTTTTTTTTAACGTCGGTCCAAATTTAGATACATTCCGACGGCTCATACCTCGTCGGTTAACTGATGCCAGACAAGGTCGAAATGCCGACGCCGAGCATAATTGGGTCGGGATTCTATCCGACGTCTTTTTCCTTCAGACCTATAGCAAACTCGTCGAATATCTATGTTTTTGACGCCGGGTATTCGACCACTCGCCGGCTTGAAAAAGGTTGAGCTCCGACGTCTTCTGCCGTCAGAGCTATGGCATGGGCACCGGATATCTTCATATTTAGAGTCGGATATCCGACGACGTTAGGTAATTTAAAAAAAAAATACACTATTGATTTGTCATTGTTTCTCCATATTGTGTGCCTAGTGCCACCTCTCTATATCAATGCATAAATCAACCTTTGCTTGGTTTCTGGTTCTAGATGCATGCCATTGAGTGTTTTTTAGAAATGAAGTCTTGTAGAGGAGGGCTAGTATGTGGCAAATATATATTGATTCTTGATGGTTATCTCATTCACTACTCGGTAGTCAGTACACATTCACAAACATTCATCCTGCTTAAGCACTATGATGATAGGAAACCCATAAGGTGAAACACTGGGTTATATATATGACTCCTTTCTCCAAGAGCTATTATAATTGCTTCTTCACATCATTGACTTCCAATAAAAATTGTTGATGCAATCCAATATAGGGAAAAGAAGATTCTGAAATTTTTTTGGTGGAAACTACAAAAGATTTGTAAGATGCTACTAATTACACATGACATATCTCATTCAAATATATCTAGAGGATTTGAGACATATCTCATTGAAATATTCTCAAGGAGATTCCAAGGAATTTAAACAGAAGGTTAAATATATTGGTTCTAGTGCATCATTTACTCAGCCTTTCAAGTTGTGGGAACTCAAAATTGGTTAGGATCAGGAACAACCAAACATCACAACAAGCTCCAAGAAATTGTCAAAATTTAGATGTCACGGGAGTGGGTTGTAGAAAGGAAGCATCGTTGCCATTCATTGAGCTCCTCTCTGTTTCGAGAATAATTTAATGTTCTCTACTGAACAGGGCCAACCATGTGAAGGTGGAAGCTCTTATCCCCCCCCCCCTCACATCACTCTCAATTCCCCATACCCAATGCATGTACTTGAAAAACAAAATACGTGCAAATTCATGCATATTTCATCATAAACAAACATCTACCATTCATTCAATAAAGGCTAAAATCCATTAAGCCAATGTTTCATTCTATCAACACATTCATTCAATAAAAGATAACATTCAATAAACCATCCATTCATTCAATGAACACATTCATTCAATAAAAACTAACATTCAATAAATATAATTGTTTACTACATTGAATCATTAAACCATCTCTTACCTTGATTTCAAGAGGCAGCTGTGAAAACGAACAGTCATAAAGCATCGTTTCATATATCTCTGATTTTCTCAAAACTTGAGAAAGAAGATAAAGAGGATTTCCATGGTAACTTGTTCCAGCCAAAACTATCAAGTGTACTTTTAGGTCAGTAGTATTCTTGTCTCCGAACTGTGTTAAGATTTAATATGCTAAGATAGAAAATAGCAGCATTAAATTCCATTTCACAATAATAGCATATACAGGATCACTGAAGAAACAACAAGCATAGCATAAACACAAGAGACAGAGATTTATCCTGGGAAACCCTCATGGGGTAGAAAACCCAGCAAAGCTTCCTCAATATAGATGACCAGCAATATACAAAGATGAAACCCTGAGACATGATCTCCTCCTCCACAATAGCAGACCTCTCCTCCACAAGTGCGCTATCCTCAAGTGAGTGAATGTGTATAATGAGGAACACACCTCCTCTATTTATACACTACTCTGATATGTATTTTACACAAGTACATGTAGGCTCGTATTTAACCATTAGGTTAAATACCCCATTATAACTGACTGGGCCGACCCCCACATGGTGGGTCTAATAACCCTTTGACCCACATAACATATATAGGGCCGACCCCCACTAGGGAAGTCTAATAACCCAAGTTACCACATTCCAATGGAGGAATAAACATCTCCGGATATACAATAAGATCTTCACGGAGGAATGAAACATCTCCGGAATAATAAAGTACAAATATAATATTCTTTGAAGTTACAATATCTCAACAAACTGTAGCAGTTGTTTGGCCATTTTCACCCTGTAACATCTTAGAAGCAAATGTGAAAATGGCCAAACAACTGCTACAGTTCGGAAACAAGAATACTATTGACCTAAAAGTACACTTGATAGGTTTGGATGGAAACCATTTTCAGTGTTGATGCCGCACAAGTGTAGTTTATTACCACCGTGCGAATTTAATTTGACCTTATCAATCAATTTTCATCGCCATTTCCTCTCATACGACGTCCCACAACCATTTCTCTCAACACCCACTCTTGATTCATTCTGCATGCATTTCACTATGAAACCGTCTCAGATTCTCACTGCTTTTTCCCTCAATTAGTTTCTCAATTCAGTATGACCCATGCTAGACGTCCGAGGAGTGTTGCCAGCGGTCCTGAGTTTCAGCCTAGCAACGGTGGGGATTCATGGTATTATGTTTCCCTTCGGCTGCAATATGGAAAACATAATACTATGAATCCCCACCGTTGCTAGACTGAAACTCAGGACCGCTGTAAACACTCCTCGGACATCTAGCGTGGGTCATATTGAATTGAGAAACTAATTGAGGGAAAACGCAGTGAGAATCTGAGATGGTTGCATAGTGAAATCCATGCAAAATGAATCAAGAGTGGGTGGCGAAAGAAATGGCGGTGGGACGTCAACTTTACGTATCCATTTATAGGTTTTCTACAAAACATAAGAAAAATGTGGAGTAAGTGAGAGACACGTAAAATCATAATTACTATGCAAAACATATGAAAAGTTCTGTTGAAAAAATAATAAAGTACTTTGAATGATAAGTTAGGGCACACAGAAATATGAACAAGCTATAATTGAAATTTGAGGAATGACAATAGATAATAACAGTTAATAGAGTGTTGCAACCCAGTGCATACAAGCTGATAGTCCACAAACAAAATGACAAAATAGTTTTCTAAGTTGTAATTTAAATTTGAGGAATGACATTAGCTACTAACAATTATAGTGCTGCAACCCAGTGCATACAAGTTGGTTTCCACAAACAAAATAATTATCGCAACAATTATATTTGACTAAAAGATTTCAATTACCGGAACATATGAGTATGCAACAACAAATTGAGCAGTTGATGGACCCCAAATAAGCCTTCCAGCAATTGCCACAACCCAATAGAGATTCCTTCTACCCCAAATTCCCCTCAGCATTTCAATTCAACCTACACATATGTCGTTATTATTATGACCATTTTCCTTCACCATGTCCATTAGGAACATAAAATTTTCCAGAATCACTGACAAAGATGGAAGCCACATCAACTCAGAAAATGTTGGGAACCTTGTGCATCTAATGCAGTTGGTCAGAAACTTAAAAGTGATGATGGTAAGAAAGGAATTGTGGCTTCGTGGCGTACATCCCTTGTAGGTGTGATTTCAACCACTGATCAAGATGGCTGTCACAACCAATTTGTGTAGCTCGGGTGCTTTCCTATTTTGGATGGTTGACTTCAAGAATCCCAAAAATGAAATACTGGAGATCCAGGAATACCAAAGGAGGGTGACAAATTTGTCGAAGCACTGTTGTTAGTGTTGCTATGTGCTCTTGATAGACTACCTGTAGATCTTGATGCTTTGAAGACATGTATGGGTGGAAAATCTGTAAACCACTTGAAAAATCAGAAGCACCAGCAGATTCAGAGGAAGACTAGGATCTTAGTTGATACTTGGAAGAAACATTTCGATGCAGTAATGAAGAACAATGACATAGTCTGGATCAAGCCAGGGAGCATATTTTCCCTATAAGTAAGATACATGAAAAGTTGCTTATACTTACGGTGGAAAGCATGCAAGATCTACTGAAGTTGAGAAAAAATCAACACCATTAAGTGATATGGATGATGGGGGTATGAATCTACTGGTAAATCTAGCAACCACCGAAAATTCCAAGGACAGGAAAGTTCTTGTTTCTGTCAGTGAAAGAAGTGAAGGACCTTATTGTTTCCAAATTCCAAGGACAGGGACCTTATTGTTTCCAAATAGAGTTCGGATGATTCTAGCTATGACTTGTTGAATAAGATTAAGAAAATTGGAAGGCATGATCCTCAAAAAGACACACTTGATACCCCCTATAACCTTAGAAATAACCAATTAAGAGATAGTGACCTACATCTTATAACTTTCCTTCTTGTCTACAATGACATTTTTATGTCGAGTAAATTGCATGGTAGATTGGTTTGCATTTGTTTACAAAATGCACTCTACCAGAATTCTTATGTTTGGGCCTATTAACCTCCATTTTGTACCAGGATTACCACCATATTTGGGCCTATTACCCCCCTTTTGGTATGGGTGTCCACATGTGCTATTGATCATAGTCTTCAGACAATAAGATACAACACTTATGAGCATAATGGGAAATCCTGATTTGTGACAGTAGTGGGCCCTTTCATTGTCAATCCCGTGCAATCCAACAGTAATGAAGATGGCCATACATTAAATCTGGGCATACTAGAAGGCATTCTGGAAAATTATAGTGAGGATAAATGTCATATGTGGGCATATTTGTATTCATTTGGAGTTGGTTGTGGCAATATTATCCCCAAGGAAGCCATTAAAGCATCATTTTTAAGGCCTATAGCTGAAAGGGTATGTGCAACAGGTATGAGAACATTATGTACATTGTATTAGACCTAAATAGGGGCCCTAACCATTCAATAGTAAGGTCTCCTACAACACCCAGAATTGGATCAGCAACCTATAGTTGCATAGTAGTCCTGTAACAACACATAGTGAGGTCTAAGCACATCTTCTAGGAGTTAGATTTAAGATATGCTCACACAATAGAGGGAGTTATCTCATTGTTTTGGAAGGTGCCAAATATTAGCAGTTACCCCTTATGCCAGCCCAACCCAACATTTTTTTAGAACAATCATCGTTTGAGGTCTTATGCCAAGGGTTACGAGTTAAAAACCCTTGGAAAGAGTTTCTAAACACCAAGGAAAAATTGTAAAACTTAGGCTACCACGAGATCTTCTTGTCCCAGCCATTCATTTAAAAATTTATCACAGGCTACACCACAGTATTGTAGTAATAAATTCTACCATTCCTTCAAACCCAAAAACCACTGACATTTAAGCACACAGATGCAGACATAGACATTGGTTGAGTGAATTAGAAATTGAAAGCGAAATATTACTCAAACATTTATTTACATTCCTCTTAGCATATCAATCTGCAGGTCACAGGGTCGAATCCCATTATCAATTTTTTGAGTAAATCGTGCAAACCCAAAAACGCGTCAATACATAGTTTTAAAGCTACAGATTCATCCTTTTAAACAAGATAGAAGTTGGACAGAGGCACCGTCATCATCATACGAATCTAGGAGGCCTTTTTAATTACCAAATCAACTACATAAGGAAATAGAACAACGACATTACATGCAGGATGCAGACCTGGGAATCACCATACATTTTTCCATACAAATCAAAACACAGAGCTAAATATAACTGAGGATCATAGAGCGAAATACGCAGAGGCCCATTTAACCCTGTCTATTTATTTCAACCACCAGACAATGCAGTAGTAAGAACTAGAATTTACACTTCTCAGGCTTATAGTTAAACTAGTATCAGGGTTACATTTTTCCCCTGTCAACACATTCTTCAATATTAGTCAAATAACAACGATAGCCAAAACACCGATGATAGAGATATTATTAACCATACAAACTTCATAAAGAAAACGCAGAGGTTCCACATTGCTTTATACATGTTCAAGGTTCAATAGAAAAACGCAGGTCACTGTATCGATTCCCCAAAACCCCAAATTTACACAACAGGAGCTCATAACTCCTTTAAAGAGGCTTACAATTTCATATAACCACAAAATGTTCAACTATTGCATTCATTAAATGGTCCAGCCAAACGGCGACCTTCTAGGAACTGTAAGAAGTTTTAGTGAACCCAAAAGGGGATTCGCATAGTTCCTCCTAAACATCCATAAACAATACCACTCCATAAGAGGCAAGAGGAAAGGGTAAGGGTTGTCAAACCCTGAACTTACCAATTGAAATGCCAACGAAGTCGAGGGTATTGGGAATCAGTTAGGAAGCCACACAGAAGAGGAAAGCCATCATTCACCTGCCAAGCAAATAACAACATGAAGTTAAACCCGAAGATTTTATCAAAACTTTGTTTTGAATGTAACAGAAAACAATTGCAATGAATCGAGATATACCTTACCTATTATTTTCTTATTTGTGCAAATGGAACCCTCGAACTCCTTTGCAGCCTCCTCAACATCCAGTATGAGCTCCTCAACCTCCTCCACGGCTGCCTCAACCTCCTCCGTGACTGCATCGATGACCTCTACGACCTCTAGTATTGGAAGTTCTTGTAGGGTGAGGTAAGTGAAATGTGTTCACGCAAGCTGGGAGGGAGGTAAGTTCTCAAGGGAGGTTAGTTTTGTTGATTATTGTTTTATGTTTTTTTTTGTATTTATATTTATTGTTTTTTTTTATAGTTAGTATTTATGTATTATTATTTATTTATTAATATAATATGTATGCAAATGTGTGTATAAAACCTAATATTCTAACATATAAAAATAGATGAAAAAGTAGGCCAAAAAATATCGATGGATTGAAAGAGACGTCTGTTCCGTAGGATTGTTGTTGATTTTGATGGATAGTGGACTGAAAGAGAGAACATGACCGTTGGGAGTTGGGAGGCGCCACTAGTGTGATATCAGACCGTACTATATGAAAGGAACTATATGACTGTTCGGAGGTGCGGTGATCAGATTTGTTCATAATTACCATGATATATTATTCATCACAGCAAACTCATCAACGTCGTTTTAGCATCCAAACAGTCATAAGTGAGTACAACAATTTCATCATGTGCATCCAAACGATCACAATCACAATGTCTCTTTCGATCAGTTTCGACTCCCGAGTCCCTACATAGATTGTCACTATTTTCAAGCTTAGTTGCTATCATGATAATCCTTAGAACTCATGATAGCAATCTGACTTTGACAAAAATCCAATTTTGATAAATGAGTTCCAAGGATTATATGAAAATTCAATTTGCATGGGAAACATGTGCCCCACCTCAAAAGCTTGGGACATAGACAAGAGGTTAACAAGGTTATGGAGTTGGACACTTGGAAACAAAAAATTAAATAATATTTTATATGGATTTCTACTACTGCCCCTCTCATTGGTTCATTGCCCCCATGGTGTTCACATGGAGATTTAACCCCAAGTGCACCTATTTATTATTTTATTATTCATTTCATTAATTAGAATATAATGCACTTACCCACTTACCATATATTTACGCTATATGGTCATATGCACATAGGGGTATTACAAACAAAGTTATTATGATTTAGCAAGACTACTTGGGGGTTTGAAGTAAGGTCGATCTTTTACCTATGCAAAGGAGTCCTTAACCAAAACACCAAACCAAAGTGTTTGGCAAGGTATGCATCCCATCGATTCTTTATTCTTTTAAACATAGTTAATCTATCCATTTAACAAGACCACTTAGGGGTTGGAACTCAATACCTTTTACTTGCGATATCCAATGCCGTCGGATATCCGACCTTCGCGGGCTTAAGATTAGGTCAGATATCCTTATTAAAAATTGATCAATATTTCTAAGGGATGTCGGATATCTAAGGGACGTCGAAAATCCGACGGTTCCTTCACTTATTTAAAAAAAAAACCATCAAAATTCATAATTTTGAAGGTGAAATCCGACGACACAGACCTTTTCGTCGGATGTTGTCATATTTTGGGGTCGAATCTTGTAGTGTTGGTGTCATCTCCCCCAATACTAGTCATTATTCTTCACTAGTTGTCATGGTACTCAAGAAATAAGGTACCTGGCATGTGTCCTAACTTCCACACTTTGAAAAATTGATCTTCAAGGATACGTTTCCAAATCCTATCTTTGATGACCTTCTAGATGAGAATAAGGGTAATTAATTCTTCACCAAACTTGATCTCCACTCAAGCTATCGTCAAATTCACATGAAGGAGGTTGAGATTCTGAAAACTATTTTTCGCCCTTGTGAAGACCATTATAAGTTATTGGTGATGCCCTTTAACCTTTGCAATGCACCCTCCAAATTTCAGAGTCTCATAAACAAAATATTTAAACCTTTTTTATGTAAATTTGTCCTTGTTTTTTATGACATCTTGATCTACAGTGAAACTTGGCAATCCCATGTTTCCCATGTCATGGATTAGATCTTACAACTACTTGGTGATCATCAACTCTTTCTTAAAATGTACAAATGTGCATTTGGTGTCTCTAAAGTTTAATATTTGGGTCATACTGTTAGTTAGGATGGTGTACATGTGGATCCAAAGAAAATTGTAGTAATGAAGGATTGGCCTCACCCGAAGACTCTTAAAAGTCTTAAAGGTTTTCTTGATCTCATTAGTTATTATAGAAAATTTGTACAAAACTATGGTAAGATTGTATCTCCATACATAGCCTTTCTAAACAAATGTTTTCAACTAGAATGACATGGAATAAAGGGATTCCCAGACTTAAAGGAGTTTGCGTCGACCACCCTAGTACTTTTTTGGCCTGACTTCACCAAGACCTTTGTCCTAGAATGTGATGAATTAGGTAAATGCTTTGGAGCAATACTCATGCAAGAGGGTAGACCATTGGATTTTACTACAAAAAAAATATGTTAGAGGCACTTTGGAAAATCAACTCATGAAAAAGAGATGATGGCCATATTGCACGCTATGGACAACTAGCATCGATCAATTGTTGGAAAAAAAAACCATATTAAAAATGATCATCATAGCCTAAAATACTTCTTGGGGGGGATAAATGTTTCCCCTCATTAATAAAAATGGGTCACCAAAATGTTGGGATATGATTTTGAGATAATTTACAAGAAAACCAAGGAGAATTGTTAGTAGATGCTATCTCTCAGTAGTATGAAGAAGAAGGTTCACTTTTCTCACTCTCCTTCATCATAGTAGACTGCTTGATTAATGTCTGCAATGAATTTTAATTGATGCCAATATCACTAACATGATCCAACAAATTCAAATGGCACCCCATGCATATCTAGGCTATTGGAAAAATGAAGAGATTCACTATAAAGGGTGACTTTATTTGAACAATAATTCAACATTGAAATAATGGGTGTTATCTGAGCTACATGCATCTCCCACAATTGGTCATTTAGGATTTCATAAAACATATGAAAGGATCAAACGATCATTTTTCTAGGAAGTCATGAAGAAGGACACTCGCGCCTTTATGGTAGAGTGTGACATCTACCAACGAAATAAGGGAGAGAAAGTAAAAAATCCAAGTGAACTTCAACCACTTCCTATTCCATGAGAAGTATGCACTAACATTTATATGGACTTCATTGCGGGGTTACCAAAATCAATAAATATGTAATCATGGTTATGGTTGATCGACTTTCCAAATATGATAATTTTTGTGCTTTATAACAACCCTTTAAGGCCTCTATGGTAGCTCAAGTATTCTTGGATAAATATCCAAAATCCATGGTATGCCACAATCTATTGTCACGGACCATGACCCACCTTCACTGGAAATTTATGGAAATAATTTTTTCGTCTCCAAGGCACTCAATTGAATCTTAGCATTTCCTATCACCCGCAAATTGATGGTCAGATTGAATCTATCAACAAGTTCCTTAATTTTTTTATGAGGTGATTTACTTTAGATAGGCAATACGAATGGGTTTAGTGGTTACCACTAGCATAATGGTGGTATAATACAACCTATCATGTTGTCACTCAAATGAATCCCTTTGAGGATGTCTATGGCCAAAATCCCCCATCAATACTCTCCTACTTATAACCAAGAATCTCTAAGGTATAGGAGGTCAAAAAAACATTCACAAATTGAGCCAACATTCTTCACATTCTCAAGGATAATTTGGTCATGGCTTAGAATAGGATGAAGCAACAAGCTAATCAACATCATTCTATACACTATTTTGAAAAAGGGGATCAGGTATTCCTCTACCTATACCTTATAAGAAGACCTCACTTAAGGAGAACCACCACTAGAATCCTTCCCCCAAGTTTTATGGGCCATATAAAGTCCTCAAATGTGTTGGTTCAATGGATTATAAATTAGAGCTACCTAGCCACATTAACATCCATCCAATCATTCATCTCTCTTATTTCAAAAGAGTGGTTATCCCTAACTCTAGCCTTCCATAATTGGATTAAGAAAGTTCCATATGGTTGAAACCCCCGATAAATAGGAATGTTGTCTCCATCACCGCACCATACACAAGTTCTTGGTATAGTGGAAACATATATAGCACAAGGATGCTACTTGGGAACCAACATAGATACTTCAACAATTTCTGCATCTCTAGCCTTCAGGAAATATTGCGGTCCTATGCTAACTCCCTTAATTCTATATATAGGTTTATATATACTAAGTCTATATTTATTAAATAATACCCATGAATTAGATATAGTGTGATAAATATTTGTAAGAAGGCTTTCTATAAAGTTGATTCACTAGAAAGTTCCTAGAAGGTTAGAACGTTTACTAGAAAGTTCTCTCAACTAGAAAGTCCCTTCACTAGGAAGTTGCTAAAATGATAGAATCTATATAAAGAAGTAGAAGCAATATAATTGGAGCTTTTCCCCTTGAAGAGGCAAGTGAACATTTCTTTCATCAATAAAGGTATTTCTATTTTTAGTAATCTTCTCTCTACAATTGTCTATTGTTATGGTAATTTTTTCATTTTCATTTTAAATCTTGTTATATTCTATTATTTTCACTTTGAATTTCCTCTATAAATAAGGTACATAACAAATTTACATTCTAAGAGGAGGTAAGAGATTAAGGCTCATGTTACCCAAGGAGTTGAGAGAACATCTAATTATAATTTTTTTTTTAATTTCGATGAAGTACATTCCAAGCAAGAAGAAAATTTAACGTTCAAAATGTTAAGATATTTAGACATTGAGGAGTTAGTTAAGCTCAAGTTGGTATAATATGTCTTTAGGTAAATTGTGTTTATTTAGTATGCATTTATACTCATGTAATATAATGGTTACAATATGTTCTTTTTTTTTAACAGAAACGGGGTATATGTATATATATTCGAAAAAGGCTGTGCACAACAATTCATTACAAAAAAAGAAGTTTTTCTCCAGAGAAAGAGAACATAATATAGCAAACAGTCATGCCTAATTTAGCTATGAATTTCCGATTTTGTTGTTGCCTATTCCTTTCCATAGAGGAGGTGGGATAAACCCTTACAAACTGAGAATTTAACAATATGCAGAAATACATTCAAAACAGGAGCAAAAGGTAGGACCCTGCAGAAAAGAGATCAAATTAACCATAGTTTTGTTGCTGCACAAAGGCAGTGTCTGTCATATCTTGGTTCACAGTGGGAGCTTCCTGAAAATGGCTACATTGTGTCTTTCTGGTCATGCTTGAAACATATTCTTTGATAATATCAACCTTGCCCATTAATTCAAAGAGATTTCTCTCTAAGTCCTCAATTCTAGAATCTTGACAGGAGAGTTGCTGAGAATTGTACCTGACTTCCAAGGAAATTTCACTGTTCTGTTTGACGCTAGTGCAAATCGTCTTGTAGACCCTGCGGAGGTGGACCTTGATGTCTCCAATAGTAGCACTCACGGCCGCAAAACCTTCTTTCGCATCGGCCATGGAGCTGCAGAGGGAGACGGGACAGGAGAAGGGCTCAGGAAAGCTATCGCTGGAGAGGTCAGGGCCACAATCCAGAGGGTCAGAAATGGCGAGGCTGTCGAACACGACCGGGAGCAGGTGAGCATTGGTAGGAGGGTGAGTCATCGCGTTGAATAAACCCCAGGGAAGGGAGGGAGGAATAAAGGCCAGCTCGCGTGAGCTGACAAGAGGCAGGCAAGCCATGTGATGGCCACGTGCCTTCAACAAAATCGCAGGAGGGGGGCTGCCCAAAATAAATTTGAAAATGCCAAAGAGGTAGAGGCTATGAAAAGGGGAAGGGTTAAGGTATAAAAAAATAGCCCTCTTTTTCATTGTTATATAGAATTTGGCCTATGGATAAGGTGGCTCCCTTGTTGGCAGCTTCGCCAGCAACAACGTTGTTCCCCCGAAGAATGTGGAAGTAGAGAGTGTCTTGAGGAAGAGTGAGAAGGCCGATTCTTCTTTGAATTCGGTGACTTTTTGAACCTTTTGTTTTTATCCTAGATCTCATTCTTTGAATGACATGCCTCGAATTGCCAAAGACCTTTAGTTTTCCAACATTGAGGGTAGTGACTATTTCCAGGGAATGGAGCAAGGCAAGCCATTCTGCTTCGTTGTTTGTTTTCTTTCCAAGTCCCCAAGAGAAGGAAATGACTTTCTTTCCTCCGGGATCGAATATGATCCCATTCGCACCTGCCTCCCCAGGTTACAATATGTTCTAGTCATAAAGTGATCTGAAAATTCATCTTCTCCTTTATCTTAACATCTATATTGATCCATTGGTGTGCACTCGATTGGTCCATGTTATATATTAAATAGCATGGAGGGTCATTTGTTGATGATCGAATATGAGAATATTATTGGTAATTTATTTACTTTTTCATTAATATATTGTCTTAAGTGGCTGCATTGGTTGGGGCCATAGATTGTTTCCCTCTCTAAGGGTTTCAATCACATAATACATTGGTGTGCCAATATGTGATATTTTTGTATGATTGATTGCTTAAGGTGTTTGGCTTGTGTGGAAATACCTTATTTTAGTCAAACATGGTATTAAAGCACTTATGAATACTCACTCTCATTGTTGACTAAGATCTTGAACCTATGTAGCTGCATGCATCAAAGGATTTTTGGATTTTTCTAATTTTGTGCATTTATTGGCTAAGAGAGTTGTTCCATTAGATTCAGAGTGTCGCTTCCAATTGGAAAAAAAAATTGTTTCACCCTAAAAGGGTTTTCATTTTCCCAAGATATGGCCATTTTAACATATCCAAAGATATAATGTTTACATGTACGGATTTTTTTAATCTTTTTCATACTAGTTAATATTTCATTTTTTTTTTATACTTCGCTTACTTCCTTTCTACTCTACATATTATCTTTTATGTCCACTCTATGTGAACTCAATAGAGACAAAACATATATTTTTCAAGTAAGCTAAGTTTCTAGTTAACTTACCCCAAGTTGTAAAGTTTTGGTTTCGAAATTCCACTTGTTTTTGTTTGTGGTTGTGTTGAAGTGATTTATAGGCAAAAATAAGGGTTTTCAGGGAAATCATGCACTTTTAGGAAAAGCGTTTAAAACAAAAAACAAAAAAACAAAAACCTCCTATTTCATAACATTTGTTATATATGTTGCATTACCTCACTTGGTTGAAATTTATTTTATTTATGTAAGAGGCCTTTGGTTCAAGTCTTTCTTTTCTATAAGTCGGTTTTTGAAAAAGTTCATGCAACTTTAAATTATTACATGACTTTATTGTAAAGTGCAATTCATTTATTTTATAAAAGTTAATCACTATAAAATAACTTTAATATTTTTTTTAAGTTGCTTTTGAATGCAATTTTAATTTATAAAGTAATTTCGGATTGTAAGTGTTTCTCACTCATTTTATAAAAGTAGGTCACTTAATTTGTTTTAAGTAACTTATTTGTAGAGGTGATTTTATAAGCAAAGTTAGTGAAAGAAGAGATTTTTTTTACTCAACAACCTGATTGTGCATCCATCACCATGTGAACTAATCTCTACCTTTCACATGGGACCTCGGCTTCATTTTATGATTTTCCTCAAAAGGGAATAACATTGACATTCACAGTCTGTTTTCAATTTTGTTTTTCTTGAAACTGCCTATGTTTTGAAAATCTTTGGATCCAGACCATCATATTATGTTTTAGAAGCCATCTTATATGCATATTATAATATGGATAGTACAAGTGAATTTATGCTTATCAATACCAATTACTTCTCATGGAAAAACCATATGGAGGATTTATTATGAGCCAACATAAGTTGTTCATTCTTCATAGACAACCATGGAGGGATATTGTTATTGATCACTACCACTAGCCAAATAGAATAATTGGTGTTTTGGAGGGAGTACGAGTTAACACCATCCATGGCTATGCTCTATCAAAGGATTTGTACTTCATCCTTGAATTTATCAGGCCATGTATCCTCTATATGATTCATGGTTATTGAATCTGCGGGGATCTACATAATTCTCAGCTCACTTATATGCGAGGCATGCCACCCCTGCAACATGGACAATTCTTTGCAATGAAAAATCCTTTGAACCCTTGGGATTATTGGCATGTGCTTCAATATATTATGAGGAGGGCCATGTGCCTTAGCCTTTATTTTTACATCTAATACTTTTCATACTCACATTTATGACATATTTCTTTGTCTCTATATAAAATACAATCCTTCCTAAGGACAAGCGTGATATGATATGTACTCAACACCAAAATTTTTTAGTATTTGCTTTGCCTCTTCACAACTATCCAGGAGGACGTTATCACTTGGAAGTACCTTTTCTTTGAGTAACCTACAATTAGTGGGAAATATAAATGTACAATGTCATTAAGCATGCAAAAAATCTCTTTTCGTTGTAGATTTAATGGGGACTTTATGATTAGTTACCTCAATAGTGCTAAGAAGAATAAGTCCATCATACTACATTTCTTTCAAGTTGTACAACAAAATTGTTGTCCCAAATTGAGTAGACCTTGATCCATGCCAAAAGAGAGGGGTGGTGAAAGCAGATTATGGATTTCGAAGAAGGCATCGACAAGATTAGCATCGTTCCTGAGCTCATCTTGTTGGAATGCATTTAACAACATTCCCTTCATGGCATGGGTATATCATAATAAATCATCCATACCAACCTCTATATCATTGTTTTCATCCCCAACCCATGAAGAACTAGTGTCACTATAGATGTTTTGAATTGGTGACTCAAGATGTAGTGGGAATTGAATAGATGGTTGATTTAACCATGCTTTGTATGCTTCCTATCTGAGCTCTAATTGTTTATTGGTCTTCTATTGATTTGACATCATACTGAGGCACAATGGTAGATGGTAGACAGGTTGATGATTGTTGGAATCATGGTTGCAAAAATTTTGAACATTAAATCAATGATATTAGTAAACATAATCCATTTAGTATGTTGAAACATTATACCAAACATTTATTAGAAGCATGGAATTTTGTTTCCAATAGGAGACATGTTGAAATCAATCACTTTATAAAAAAAATGTGGAATTAAACAATACTATATTAACATCAATTCCATTAAAAATCCAAAAATACAATTACTCAATGATCTTTTTCTTACCCCCCAAGGGAATGTGTAAAGGTAGTCCCAAAGAAAGTTGTTTCTGATGAGAATTTGGTGGTCTACAAAAGTTATAGTTTATTAACAACTCATCACCAGGAGACAAAATATGTATTTCATGCACAACAACGGATCTAGATGCCTTCTATTTCCTAAATAACTCTTTCTCATTGGAGTGTTTCTCAAATGAACAATTTGCACTGAAAAATGAGCACCTACAACTAGTTATGAAACCTGCATTGTTCCCATGAGTGCATGGAAAAGCATCGATATATAACGGGTTCTTCTTGTTAAATTTTCTTGAAGCATAACCATTCATTCACATACTATACATGGAAATACTATGTTTTTATTTAACAATATACAAGTAATCAAGTCAACTATAAAGAGGACCACAAAATGGCATAAATGCTACTGAACGTTTGGGAGGAAACAAACAACATTTTGTTTTCTTATATCACAATTGGTTCGCCTAAAAATTTATAGGTGCATTGATGCACCTTAACAAGAGAAATACACCGATGTGCTATTTATATATGTGCACCAATTAAAACCCACGCAAGAACCTCCACAAAGTATTAATTTTGCATGTTTACACTTCTATTGTTTTGTCCTGTTGTGTCACAGATGCACTTATGTCAGTCATATGCATTGGTGAACTATTATATACTTAGTGCACCACTATATTCATTTTTAGTATAGTTTATATTGTGCACTTGTATGATTCAAGTGCACCGGTGTGTTATATGGCTGAGTTGTGCACCAAATACCAAATTTAAAAAATAAAAAATAAAAAAATATATATGTGCATTTATCAACAATGGGGTTAAAATATCAAATGAAAAAAGAGCGAGAATTTAATTTAATACAGTGAGCTTATAAATAAAAGAAAAAACTAATCCCTCAACCTTTTTTGGCCAAAACTTTGAGGAGTGACTTATGCAAGAGCAGTTTACCATGGAAGAGTTTGGAGAGATAGACTTCTTTGAAGAGAAATTTTGTAAGGGATCACTGTGGACACATACAACTCCGTAGAGGAGACATTTCAAGTAAGTTTTCCTTCAATAGAATAAAAAAATGGCATAAATTTTATAAGTTTTTTCAAGAAAATAGAAAATATAAGAGCTACCTTCAATGCTGCAAATCCTTGTGTTCTTCTTCCTTCAGAGTTACCTTCATCACTACAAAACCTAGGGATCTTCTTGATTTCCTTTTGTTTTTATTTCGTTTTCTATTTCATAATAAGATTTTTTTTTAGCAATGTAAACTTCTTAGTTATATATATTAGTATATGGGGCTTCGGTCGCTCTTAGATCGAGATCATAATGCATTTCACTTCAAAGTTGACTTGTCCAGACTATCCCTATCAGTTTAAAAAAAAATGATTACACAGTTTTTGGTGCACATTTTACAGAAAATTTGCACTAGTGCACTTTTCTTATACTGTGCATTGGTTTTGTAAGACATAAAAAATGTTGAGACATTAAACAATGCACATATAATAGTGCGTAAGAACCGGTGCGTGTATATTTCAACTACACACAGTTTAAATTTGTTTTATTTAAAAAATGTAAAAAACATTGGTGGTGCATATCATACATATGGTACACATCGGTGCATTATATGATATAAGGCAGACTAGTGCAAAAATTATGTAATGTGTGCAGTGTTTGTCCTAGATACATTTTTCCTAAAATTCTTTACTTATTGTGTAAAATTTTTTTTTATGTTTATGTGTTTCATTATGCAGGGTGTTCACTGATAATAAAAATGGCTCATAAAAGATCACATAATATAAATCACATGAAGGGAGTGAGGGAAACACATTCGACACAAATAACATGGCGGGCTTTTTGTAATTTTAATATGAAATAAATATATTGGAATTACTTGTATGTTTTAATGATATGTATTGGTTTATGTGTATCATGCACAACACAAAATTAAGGAAACCCTATAAGATTATTCGTAATATGAGGGAAGAAGAGAAAAAGAGCTTTAATAAATGATTACAAATTGAGGAATTATGTGGATCAACAAGTGATTAAAATGAGGTTTTTGCTTGACTTCTTACTGACAATGCTTCTCAACAATATTTGCTATCATGTTTCAAACTTTGGATTTCAAATTTCTTGAATGTTGTGTAGGGATGGAGACCGAGGAAATAGGACACCCTAAAAAGATAAAAATTAAGAAGAGTGTAAATGGTGATGATTTGGTCATCAGTTCAATTGGAGTGTTGTTGGAATTTAATGAGAGGGGAAAAAGTTTTATACAATTTTGAGCGATATAGTGGAAAGAATGTATAGATGTACTGTTCATTCACAGTACAAAAATAAATCCAATGGCTATAAGAATCAGGTTGTAAGTAAACTACATGATGCATTTCCATAGTAGTGGGTGTTGGGACCAATGAGACTTGCAATGGCAAAAACATACAACAACAATTTTTTTAAATGTATTATTGGTAAAAGTGTTTTTCTTTAATATGTACATACTAGTCCAAACCATACTTTGTTAATATTTCTGCTATGCTTATTCTCATATAAATATTTATCATTTTTGTTCATTGTGCTTTTTTGTTTCTCAAGAAAATTGCTAAAATTCCAAAAGAAGAATGACATGATATCTAAATATGCTGATAAGGATGTAAAAAAAGGTGTTCTGTGAGATTGTCAAAGAAATGAACATACTAATATCGCAGGGGGAGCCATCCAAACAACAATATGCATAAAAAAATATGTAGTCATTGTTTTATTTTTAATGTGCATAGAGTTTAATTATTGCATGAAATACTAATTATCAATTGTTTTGTTGTAGCGGAAACAAAAAAAAAATGGCACACATTTGGGGCATCATACATGATGACAAGGCAAAAAAGGGTTGATTGCAAAGTGGGTTGATCACAAAGTTTGTGATTACTTGTGGTTTTCTTCAGATTTCATATTTTGTGTGATGTTTATATCATATTTAATTTAAAATCATACATTGATGTTTTCTAACAGGTGTTAACATACGGTGAAGAGCCATCTGATCATTTCATTGACATTGGATTAAGTAAGGGTTGTGAGTATAGGTTGGGGTATCAAGGGTTAATTAAACAATTTTTAAGTAGCTATATTGTTTTATAATGTCCCTTATTTTATAATTAATGGAACAACAAGAAAATTTTAATTATATCTATGCTTTGTCATGGCACATGAAATTCATAGGAAACGAAGTATGGAGAAGAGCCAATAGAGTATCTATTGACAATCAACATGAGGAATGGTTTCGAAAATATATGTGAAGTTTATGATTCACTTGTTGAATTGGTACATTTTTTCATTTACATAGTTATGTATGTTATATTATCTATAAATGTATATATGCTCATCACATTTCATTTTTATGCTTGTAGATGGAACATTAAAATATGGAACGAAATAAAGTCAATCAACAAAATATTTCAAATAACTTAGGAACAATATCCCTTGAAGATGATGAAGAGATGGGGAATGGAAGAAGCTCGAGTGACTACAACACTTCAAGCGATGAATGATGATCAATACATTTTAATGTTGTTACTGCAAGTTGTATATTTTGGAATTTTTATCCAGTAAAAACAAACATTCTTTGTAATATGGACATATCACCCCAATTGGATGAGGATAAGAAATCAATAATTGTAACAATGTCAAAATGACATTTTGATTATCAGCGACCTTTATATTGTCCCATATTTTGGATTCTTATTTGTATATAATAAAATGGGTTTCTTCTTCTAGTGGATTGTCTAATGTTGCAAAATGTTACATTATTGATTAAATATACGAATGATTTACATTGTGACTGTGAACAAAGGTATAATCAAACATGTCAAAGGTTTCTTCTTATTTTATTTTTATTTTTATTAGCCGATACCTTTTGAATCACCCTAAACAAATATTCCAACTAGAAGTTATACAAATTTGATGTTAACATAGCTTTAAAAACCTGATTTGCAAATTGTTTCATTGGCCAAACTTTCTCCTAAAGTATCTCTTAAATTTCAACCCTCCTAATTATTCTAAAAAATTGGTCTACAGTATCTTGATATTCCTTCTCTACAATGCTAGAGGCTTGACCAAATTTTAATCTGCCAAGAGAAAGTTATGCCATAACTTTCCCAAAACTTCTTGTTTTTATCCCTTTTACGATACCAAACTTGTACGGATTGACACATGTCTGTTTTTCAGGTTCTACTTCTAAAATATTTAACACAAACACTATGGTATATCTTCATTTTGATTCAATAAGTGATACTCAATTTGGAGCATTCAAGTTTTAGATATTACATTTTTACCCAAAACACCTATTTGAGACTAGTTTTTGAACTAGACAAAAACCCCAACTTCCATAGGCTATAACTGTGAATTTATAATGAACCAAGACTGGAAATTTTTACCATGGGTACTTAGATATGTCTCATAAGGTTCCTCAAAAATTTTCTATCTAAAATAGCCCCAAAAATACATTATAACAAAAATGGCTCCAATACCAAATGTTACACACCAAATTGCCAAACAACATAAAAATAGAAAGAAAGAGTAACCCAATGCCTTGAAAATGAAATAAAGAGATCAGTAATAAGACTCTTCGAGGGAGAAACCTCCTTTTACAATGTATCATATGCACAAGACAATATTAAATGATATTTAAAAATAGGTTTCGTTGCTATATATAGGAGATAAATGGTACCATTACAATTAAGGCCCTAGTTGACCAATAAAGACAATACTAATATAATAATAGAAATTTAAAGTCACAATATTCGAGGCTTAACAAAATTTGGTTCCGAAAGCATGAATTTTGATTTTGATCAGTGTGTCAATTTCAACTCCCAAATTGTGAATTTTGATTCCAAAAGTGTCAAGATTAAATTACAAGAGCATATATTGGATTTCAATATTGTGATGTTGCCTTACAATGTGTATATATTGGATTTCAATATTGTAATGTTTCCTTGCAATGTGTATATATTAGATTTCAATATTATTGTTCAACATTTTATTTGTATACATACATATACATATCACTCCTACCAGGAATGACTCATTCCTATACAAACATAGAACCATTCTATTCACATCATTCACACATCCAATATGTGAAGCGTGCATGACCTCCATGCTTGCTTTGTTTTGATTATTGACTTATCTATACATACGTTTGGTAGATACTTAGTTTCCACACTTCAAAAACATCATTATCACATATGAGTTGCTTGTTTTAAGGGGAAAATGTAAAGCAAATCCTAAGTATGCTTTATCACACAATCATAAGTACACCTAAATGCATGCATGTATGCCAAGTATACTTTGATATATTATATACACATTTAGAGAACTTCCCACTTGTTTTTGAAGCCATTTTCGTTTTTTTTGGACTTTGTTGGAGCCCCTCCCTAACAAGGACAATTTTAAGGGTAAAATTTAGCCCATGGGTTATTTTTCGATTAATTTTTCAAAAAAACAATTTGGCAATTTCCATTTTTTTTTTTAAATGTTTCACCAAAATTTCACATGATTAAAAATTTTTACTCGAAACATCACCAAAATTGTCCAAAAACTATATAAAATCCTTAGAAATTTGAATATTTTTACAAAAATATCGTGAATCATTTTATGGTTGGGAATTTAGGAATTAGTAAGATTCACCAAGGTCTATACACTTTAATAAAATTATGGATCCTTAAAATTTCCATGCTCTCTAATCCTTCTTGTGTTAAGTCTATATACAAGTTTGGAGAACTTCCACTTGTTCTTGAAGCCATTTCCATTTCCTTCAGACACCTTAGGAGCTCCTCTCTAGTCCTTCTTGTATTCAAGACCCACTTCATTTTTTAATTTCTTGTATATTTTTTGTTTTTGGTCAAAGTTGCCCCTTTTCCCATCTTTATCCCTTTTGAGTTGGCACACAATGCCTCACTTTCCTCCATGGTTCGCATTTTCCATCCATTGTCACACAACACATAATGTGGTTGTAAAAACTTTACATGAATGAATTGAACTATTATTAACCTTGAATTTATTGTTTTTGGATACTTGATTTCTCCTCCCTTTGCACCTATAACATGTGTGAAAGATTACATACCTTTTGGTCATATAACAAATTACTTT
Organism: Larix kaempferi; assembly: GCA_027924585.1. NCBI lineage: Eukaryota > Viridiplantae > Streptophyta > Pinopsida > Pinales > Pinaceae > Larix > Larix kaempferi. The sequence continues at coordinate 1,067,198 of BSBM01001239.1, forward strand.
TGACTATTATTGTTGTTGTTGTTGTTTCTTCTTTTAAAGATAGGAAATTAGTTTTTGTATTTTAAAAATGATGATGGATGAAAGTAGTTTTTCTATCTTCTGTTTTGGTTTGTAATTGATATCTACTTTTTCACATTAATTAGAAAAGTGACCAATGTTAAAATATATAAATGTAAGATATAAATAAAGAAAATTTTAAGGATCATAATTTTCTTAATGTACATAAATCTTAGCAAATCTTATGAATTCTTAAATTTTCCAAACATAAAATGTATATATTTGATGATATTTTTGTAAAAATATTTAATTTTTTTTTATATAATTTTTATTTTGTAATATTTAAAATAAAATATTTTTATTTAGATAAAAATAAATAAATAAAATCTACCCCTAACACAATAAACTCTCCGACTTTTATTGAAAAACTTAACTTTTATGATAATTGTTAAAAGTTGATACTTAATCACTATACGAACACCATATCACCGAGGATTATTATTCCCTAACAAATTTATTCACCAATTTAATGGAATGTACAGGAAGGATTTCACTAAAGGCGTTGAGAGTAAGTTGGCTTGACTAGTGTAATGGAACGTTTAAGATAAATATAGTCATCTATCCTCCCTATAACATAAGGAATAATAATTAAATTCCCATATTATAATCATGAAAAACACGAAGCCTCTATAGCTCAGTGGTAGAGCGTCAGTCTTGTAAACTGAAGGTCCGTAGTTCGATCCTGCGTGGAGGCATGCATGTGGCGGAAGTTTGGTTTAATTTATTGATCCTACTTCTGGTGTATTCCTTCATTTTCTGAAGAAAAAAAAAATCCCTCCCATACCAAAGTTGAAACTGTCTGTCTAGCGTTCTGTACAAATTTTGATGTTTATTACCATCGCAAAATGCATTTATCATTTTCATAATTTTCATTTCTCTTCAAGAATGTCTCAAGCCATTAATCACAGGCATTTCGTTCCCAAATGTTGAACTCACCAAATATTAATCCAATCTTCTTTGCAGGCCACTCAATTCTAAGGCCTGTTTTCGAACTCAGCGATGTATTTTTACTCGTTTGAACCGTGCCAGTTCCGTTTCTACCTCCTAAATATATTTATTTGTCCGTTCAAAAAAATCGTATTTTGATTTCACATTTTAGCCCAAATACTTATTACAAGGATGTAATTAAGCACTTTTATTTCTTAACCAAAAAGAAAAAGAAAAAAAGGGATATGAACCAATCAATTTCCTCGGTATATGTAATAACATAATAGCTTGCAAGCCATATAAACCAAGCCACATAAAACTGAAACTCATAGTTTAGCCCTTAGTGGAGAAGATAACATAATTAACTTCTTTTATTAATTTTTTTTTATTCATTAATTTTTGAACTTTACATATTATCAAAAGCAATAAAAAATTCTCTACGATGGGTGCTTACCACATGAGAGGATGAACATAAGGTCCTTGAGGATGGTGCAAGGATTGAGGGGACAAGTGGTTGTCGAAGGGGAAGCCGAACATGCAACATACATCTATAATGTGCCTGGAGGAGGAGGACGAGGTTAGGTTGATCATGCATCGAGCAGGCGAACTGTGTGGAGAGTATTGTGTTACTTGCTTTCAGGTGGGATCTGCGTACGGGGAGGAGGTGGCCATTATGGCAACCCACGTCGATGAGGAGCACTCTAGAAGGTGGTGGATATGTTTTCCCAAGAAACTGTGGGGTCCCTTTGTTTGCATTCAACGAGAGTTGGCATTGGCAAGCTTATGTTCTCGCTATTAGAACAATCCTACTACTTGCACTTGCGGGTTCTTGTGGCTGGGCCTATGTTTGACTGAGCGAAGATGTAGTGAGTTCTTGGTTCTTGGTTGGAATTACGGAGGTTCAAATAAGATGCACGCTGGGGAGAGGAAAGGTAAGGTGGCTTAGGTGGAGCCAGTCTAGGGTGATGCCTCAAACAAAGCCCTGAATCTCACTAGGGAGATGAAAAGGGCCATGGATGCGGAAAATTTCTACAAGGGGCACACTCCCCTTGAGGTGTAGCATGAGATTGAGGTGATAAAGAGGGAATTCAGGCCCAACATGGCGAATTCAAGTTGAACAAGGAGAATGGGGCATTAGCTAAGTGGATTATTGACCCCGGGGACACTTGGTCCCATTTGGCTCTTTACCACAGAGACCTGCACCTCCACTGGTCCACGAAAATCTTGTTGGGAATGGTGATGACAGACAGGGACATGTTGATGGAGGAAATAGAGGAGGACCTGCCCCCCTAAAGTGTATGCATGTCGAAGTCAAATTCATAAATGCCAAGTTGGATATCATGGCAAGGAACCTGGGTATTGAGTTCACAACCAAGCACCCACTAGCAGGAGGTACTCCTCAATCTCACCGAATATTTGAAGAATCGGATGACGACCACCTTGAGGTTCCTCACTATTGATTTCACAGTTTCTTTCCTTATGGTTTTGCTTGTTAGGATGACAAATCTACTTCACTTTTTAGCCTATCATAGGAACGGTTTTAGTTTTGTCTCTATCAATTCTGCTTTCGTAGCAGGGATGATTTAAGAACCCCCCCAAAATTTATATGTATAAAAAATGGGCGAATCTCCCCAATATATAGAAAAACTTGAAGGCGATTTTATCAATAATATAATATGTATATATAATTTTTTTAGCGAATCTTTCATTTCATTATATAATGCTGTAAAATATTGGCGAATCTTTCACTAAATTATAGGATATTGTAAAATCTTGGCGAATATTTCACTTAATTATAAAAAATTGTAAAAACTTGGCGAATCTTTCACTAATTTATAAAATATAGTAAAAATTTGGCGAATCTTTTTCCAATAAGACTCAAGATTTTGATTATGTAGATTACTAAGGTAGTGCAACAGAAGAACATGCACCAGAGCTAAACTCTGGACTCTCTCGACTCCTAGACTCTCGAATGAACAAGTGTATGAATGAGGAGAGGATGGATTTATTTAGACATTTTACAAGCAGTATTTGATCACTCACAACTAGAAGGTGTCAACGAAACACGACTGCACTAACTAGATTCAGGGCAAGTAGGGACTCTACTTGTTATCTCGTCCCTTAATTGTCCAATGGACATGTGGGGTCATGAATCTTGACATGCCAACAAATTAATAGAATTAAGTGAATATCCTAGTAGCAAGCCACTTCCTTTATATAGAGAGATAGTTAGTGGACCAATTCCAAGCTTCCAACCAATCTTCTCACCAAAATTTCTTCTCTTTGGTGTCGAATGGTAGAAGAGTTGCATATTTGTCAATGAATACTTAAAATGGCTCAATCCACACAAATTTTCCTCAGCAAGTGATAACTTCGCCCATCACTGTTTTAAAATGTGCCAGCACCATAAAAGCATCCATAAATTGAGAAATAACACCATGCACTTCTAAATTCACCCAGTGATGCGAATAACGCCCCATGCACTTCTAAATTCACCCAGTGATGATAAAAACGCCCCAGACACTTCAATGCTTGCCTCGGGCACTTCAAAATTATCCCCATGCACTTCAAAATTTCCTTGAGGCACTTTAATCCTTACCCCATGCACTTCTAAATTGACCCAATGATGATAGAAACACACCATGTACTTCAATACTTGCCTCAACCACTTCAAAATTCTCCCGACCATGATAAAAACACCCAGACACTTCAATATTTGCCCCAGGCACTTCAAATTTCTCCCAACAAAGATAAAAACGCCCCCATCCACTTCCATGATTTCCTAGGAACTTCATTACTTGCCTCAGACACTTCGAAATTTGTCCAATGATGATAAAGATTCCCTACGCACTTCAATAGTTTCCCTAGGCAAGGGAGAAAAACACCCGACAATGATATAATCACCCAGGCAATCACAAAAATGCCTCAATCCACACAAATTTGCCCCGGCAAGTGATAAATTTTCCCATCATTGTTTTAAAATGTCCCAACGTTATAAAAGCATTCATAGATTGATCAATAACAACCCCAAGCACTTCGAAATTCATGCAGCGAGGAAAAAAATGACCCATGCACTTCTAAATACACCCGGTGATGAGAAAAATGCCCCATGCACTTCTAAATTCACCCGGTGACTAGAAAAACGCCGCAGGCACTTCAATACATGCCCCAAGCATGTCAATTTTCCGAAAGATAATAAAATTGCCCTAAAAACTTCAATATTCTCCCAAGCACTTCTAAATTCTCCCAAGGATGATAAAAACTCCCTATGCACTTCAATATTTTCCCAAAGCACTTCAAAATTCCCCCTGAGTCACTTCAATACTTGCCACATTCACTTCTAAATTGAACTATTGATGATAGAAACGCCCCATGCACTTCTAAATTCACCCAGTGATGAGAAACACGCCCCATGCACTTCAAAATTCACCCATTGACAAGAAAACGCCCCATGTACTTTAAAATTCATCCATTGACAATAAAAACGCCCCAAGCACTTCAATACTTCCCCCAGGCACTTCTAAATTCTCTTAAAGATGATAAAAATGCCTTGAGGAGTTCAATATTTTCCGAGGCACTTCTAAATTCTCCCAAGGATGATCAAACTCCCCATGTACTTAAATATTTTCCCCAAGCACTTAAAAATTTCCCCCAAGCACTTCCATACTTGCCCCATTGTAACGCCTCATTTTGACATGACTACCTAAACTACTATTATATGTTGTATTTGTTTGATTGTGAGACTTTGTCGGTTTGACGACACTGTGGACATATGGTTCTATTATTTTGCCGATATATATATGTGTGTGGGTGTGATGTTTGTATTATGATCGGTAGTCATGTTTAGATATGTATCATGTGTTAATTATATATGCAAATTACTGAATGATGGGTACGTGGATACCGTTACAGTTATATTTTGAATAAATGAATGTTATGCCAGGTGCATGGCGAATAAATGACTTTATTATTGTTATTTTATTATGAATTGTATGTGTATATGTTGAGGATTTATGCACAATACTCTATATTGTATGTTGAGGACTGACTTACAGGTTAAAATGGCTAAGTGATTGCTGGATCCTATGAGATGAGAGAGCCTTCGGGACATGGACTTCGAAAGATAAATGGTATGCGAGTGATGCATTATTTACTTTCGCATGATTATTATTATGATGTATATTATGACATGGGTGGGGTGGGGTTTCAGGAAACTCAACCACCCAAATTGGTTATACGATGACAGACCGAGTACAAGTGCAACGCTGTTGTTATGTCGAGTAGACATAGTCCCTTGTTCCATTAGGGGGGTGGAGGCTTTACCCACCGTTTATCTCCGAAACCCAGAGTCATGGGAGGGCTGTGCTACGGCGCGCTCCCCAAAGTGTGTGATGATGACTGGTGGTTGCCTGCTGGGGAAGCTTGGTCAATGTAGTCAACACTTCCGCTTACGGGTTCTAGCTGGAACCAATCATGACTTGACATTTCAGGGTAGTCCAGCAGAGGACAAGATAGGATGTGGAAGTTACTGATGATGAAGGTAGATAGGTGTAGCATGAAGTAGGGGTGAAAACAAGATCTAACTATAGGTGTGTAAAACCCTTGATTGAGTATGTGTCGTAACTCAGAAAAGTATGAATTGTCATAACTAATAAGATTTTAGTTAGTTAAAGGATTGTACCTTGCAAACTATGTTAAAACGTGTATCAGTAAACAATAAGTTTCGTGATTATGATCTGTATATGTAAATTATTATTGTTAGTGTATTTATGCGAGGTATGTAAGCAGTAGCTACGCTTACATAACTTGCCTACATATTTATAAATTGTGTAAAATATTGTTGAATAATGATGTTAATTATTGTCGTTTAGTAATTAACTAGTGTTGATCAATGTTAATAATGTCGATTAAAGTTAATAATGATGATTAAGGCTAACAATGTAGATTAATGTTAATTACTGTCAATTAAGGTTATTAATGTTGATTAATGTTAATTATTGTACATTAATGATTAATTATTGTTGATTAATAAACAAGTTACGGTTAAATTAGGTAGTAAATAATGCAACCTGGTTAGTAATGATTAATCGAATGCTAATGAGTTGTTTAGTAAAAACTAAGGGTTAAATGATTATTGTAATGTAAAATTAAGTAGTATTAATTTGATAAGTAAATATTAATTGCAAGGTTAGATAATTAATTAAGAAGTATGGATAAGAATTAGTTATAAACCATTAGTTTTATAAAGATCATGCTTAAGATTAATTATACACAGGATTGTTATTCGTAATTAATAAAATAAAGTAGTTGAATGTAAAATTAGAGGGTAATTAACATAATGGAAGTATGTTAAATCATTAATTAGATGATTAGGTTATTATTAATTAATCAACTGACAATTAGTATTAAGTAACTAATTAAGTGATTAATATGAGTAATTGGATGTTGACTAGGAAGAATGATTTATTAGTTTTTAATTGAGAAATATGAGTTACAAAGTCCATGAATATATTATTAATGATTAATAGAGTCCAAGTTGAGGGCTCAAGGAATGACATGGGGATTGATGCATTTATGTTTAGGATAAGGGATTAATGGAGGGGAAGAAGAGTCGGCAAACATAGGATAAGGGGAGAAGTGAAGGGAAGAAGGGGGGTCATCTTTTTACCTTAGTTATTTTGGGAGAAGTTGGGAGAGCAGACATAGGATTTTCAGAGCAGAGCTGAAAGGGGGGTTTTGCTGGAGATAATTCAGAAGGGAGAGAAGTTTGGCTTGTACTCGGTTTGGGCTTGGGGGTTCAAAGGGGTATCTTTGGAGCTGGGTGGTCAACGAGACCTTGCCAGTTGGCAGGGTGGCAAAACAGGTTTGGGCTGGTTGAGTTTCAGAGCTTTGGGGAAGGTTTTGGTTGCAGGAAAAGTAAAGGGAGTCAGCAAGGCATTCAACCAACAAGGACAACCTGAAGGGTGGATCTCCTAGCTATCTACAGGTATTTTCCAGCAGGTATATTTTATCATTTCTACTTTGTCAAATTATGTAAAAATTTAATTACAAAAGATTATATGCTGTTATTATATCTGCTACTCCTGCACAAACAATAAATGGTTAGAAGTAGATAAAATAGAATTATAATTGTTCAAATCTGTAATTGGAAATGCTATATTTTTACAACCAAAACTAGAAATGAGAACATAAACATAACAGAAACGAAAACAGAAATTTTGACAAGAAGTGAAATATCTGACTTTATTAAGAGATAAAGGAGACCAAGGTTGGGGTCCCTACATATGGGATCAAAGCCATGGTTCCAAATATGGAACCAGAGGGCTTATGACGACTGATTTAGAACCTAATAAGATGAACAAATTTGAAATTTTGGCTCATGTGCAAGTTTACTAGTGGCAGAAGTATTTGACCTGCATAAAACAAAGAGAAAGAGTTAGAGAATTACAACATATATGTAAAAATAAAAAATAAATAAATAAAAAGGAGGAAATTTACATTTACATTCGAAAGCTAAACTAGATTTGCAAAGGGGTTTTATAACAAGGAAACATAAATACAACATATAGAAACCTTGTGCAATTGACAAATGCACACTATGATACAATACATGGAATGTACAGAAATAAACTATGACAAATTTATTTTTGTATATTTGTATATTTTCATGACTTCTATATTACAATTTATGGCTTCTATATCTATATATATCTATCTATCTATCTATCTATCTATCTATCTATATATATATATATATATGTTTTTATGTTATCAAACTGAAAGAGTTTATAAAAAAAAAACAAATATATATATATGATTTATATATATCTAGTAACAAAAAAAAGGAAAATTTCATTTAAATTAAATTTTGTTTAAATTTAAAAAAAAAAAAAAACAAACAATATATATATATATGGCATAGGATTAAATAAATAAAAATAAAATAAAATAAATATAATAAAAAATAAAATAAAAACATATATCAAACTTTTAAACAAAACAAAATTTATTAAAACATTTTTTATTTTATTACTCCATAGCAAAAAAAAATTAATTAATTAAAATTTTAGGGCTCATGTGGAAGCCATGGCCTGCCCGACGGCCTGCTTGAGCGCAGCCTGGAGAGCATGCTACTCGGCGGCCTTGTGGCGGCCATGAGCCGGCCTGGCCAGCAGCTGAGTTGCGACTTAGGGCACGCCCAGCCAGTAGGGCCTTGCCTGTACAAAAAAAAACATGTTGAATCCTAAAAAAAAGAATTTAACTTCAAACAAAAAAATAAAATTTTGACTTTGAATATATAAAAAAAAAAATTCATGGTCGCAACCCGTGGCAACCAGGGCGCAGCCCCTGTAGCGGCCGTGAGCCAACCCCTAAGGGCGTGCAGCTCGGCATCCTGAGGCAGCCTAAGCGCAGCCCCTAAGGGCCTACAGCTCGGCACCCTGAGGCAGCCTGAGCACAGCCCCTAAGGGCGTGCAGCTCGACAGCCTGAGCGCATTGCGCTAAAAAAAAAAAAATTACATATTAAAAAAATAAAAATTCTTGATAAGTAAATCAATCTTTGGAAACTGTCTCTAAATCTCTCTCAACCAAAAAAAAAAAAAAAAAAAATTCAATAAACTTCCCATGCAATTAAATTTAACTCTACTGTCTAAGATGAGGCCAACCAGCAGTCGTTTGGCCCAGCCATGGCAGCTCGGCCAGCAGCACAGGCTGCGGCAAGCATGCAACCACGCAAATATTTTAAAGAAAAAGAGAGATAAAATAAACAACATAAAAGTATGCTTTCGATCACCAAACAAGGCTTGGGCGAGAGCCTGCAATGCGTCCGGGGGGAGATTCTTTCCATACTCGAGGTAGAAAGACCTTACCGGCAAACAGTTGATGCAGAGCTCACCATCTTCGCAGAGTTGCAGACGAGGGTTTGCCAAAAAAACACATGCGAACATGAGTGAACATGACAGAATGACCAGCGGAATAGGGGACCTTTTTTTTAGGGTTTCTACATGGTATAGCGGAATAATTTAATAAGAAAATTCGCATGTCTGCCACGCGGCCTCCATGTGGTCGATTAAGATCAGGGAAGGGTTAGAGTAATAAATACTAATTACTTATTATTTTATTGTTAAATAATACTTAAGATTGATTAATGGTTAAGACAAACGGGGATTGGGTTATAAATTATGGAATAGGTTAAAATTTCATTTAATTTAAATTTGATTAATTATCAATTTTAATGAAATTTTATTAATAAATAATAATAAATTTTATTTATTTAAAAATAATAATAATAATAAATTAAAAATTAAAAATTTTAGAATAAGATTGAAATGATATATTATGATTAATATATTAAGGATATGTTTGAAATGTTAAACTTAATATGAACATGGATACCGGTGTGAGGGTGACCCGAGTAAAAAGTTGGGGGGCGACTAAATCAAAACTAACTAGCTGATCTTCTCCTCGAGAATGTTCCTTGTCGAAACTTCAGCGTATAGTTGAAGGGGCAAGACGAATCCGGAATCTTGAAGACGAGACACCACGGAGACCAGCATGACGAGCTGATCGCTAGGACACTGATTCTACCCCATGACCGGATTGTTGATAAACACGACTCTAGACTTAAAAATTAGGTTATGTTTTTATTTAATTATAAAAATTATAAAAATTATTAATTATTAATGAGAAGCGAAGTAGTAAACATTAATTGAATATCTTGAAGAGTTGATGGCGACTCGATGAGGATTGTGTGGAATCCAATACCTAAACCTACGTAGAACTATTGCAGTATATCTAGTACTGGGTGGCCTCAAGATGGCCTGATTGAAACGTCCTGAACGCGAGCAGGTCAGGGGCGAGGTCAGGCGACATCATTACCTGAGCCGAATGTGCCGGCACCATCGCCAGATACCATCCTTATAATGTGCTTGCTGGAAGAAATGAATGAAACACTCAGGGGACTTGTACAGAGAGGAAGTGTTACCTTGGAGGTAGAAGTGGAGCCCCCTCCACTAAGGGAGGAAGTTCCTATGGTAGAAGTGAACACGGTACCAAGACCTCTGCATCAGGATATTAGAAGGGAGCTTTAGAAGATAAGGATTCCATATTTTTTAGGGGGTCAAGCAGGGATACGAGCAGAGTCTTGGTTGGAAGAGATGACTAGGTGCTTAACCTTATAAGAGCACACTTCCACGTCCAAGTCCAAGATGGCCATATTTCAACTGAAGGGGGGCGCTTTGAACTGGTGGGGGGACCAAGAAAGGTAGCTACACCTCACCCCAGACACGGTTCCATGGGAACTGTTTGTGGGAAAGTTCAAAGGGAAGTACCTACCTGCATCCTACCAGGAAGAACAAGAGGGGCTCTTCATGACTTAGTATAGAGGCATCTATCTGTGGAGGAGTATGAAGAGAGGTTCATGGAATTAGTCAAGTATGTCCCTTACTTGGACAATAACGAATGCCAGGTTGAGTGCTTCATGTATGGGCTCAATACCAAGATCAAGGCTCAGGTACAGATGTGGAAGCCAACTTCGGTAGCTGAAGCAGTAGATTGTGCTCGTTACACTAAGGAGATGTTGGGTGCAAAGCCCATCAGGTCATTCAACTCTCAGCAGTCAGGGTTTGTAGGGAAGGCCCCTCGAAGCTATCCTAGGGGAGGATATGCGAGGCCACCTCCCTACAGGAACAGGAGCACACTAAGAGTTGTAGTGGTAGACAGATCAGTGGCAACTAGGGCGGCACCCCAGTCAGCCACAGAGACTCACCAGGGTGTGAGGAATTTCAGAGGATCGACCAGAAGGGGAAGGGGTCACAGGGGAAGGAACCCCTCTCAGAGGTATCAACAAGTCATCTCGCCCACTCCATTATAGGTTGCTTGTTGGGGGTGTGGAGGTCCACATTACCAGCATGATTGTCCCGAATTACGATCCGGAACAGTGCATCGAGATGGAAAGGCTCCAATGGGGAGTGACGGTAGTAGACATCAAATCTCGGCAGCAGTACACAACCATCAGGTAGAGCACCAATCCATTGTGGTGGAATCATCAGGTACGGTCAATAATGTCAATCTTAGAATATTGTTTGATCCTGGTGCTACAGATAGTTTCATTTCTCCATATGCATTAGACAAATGTGGGTTGGTAGCCTACGAGCATGACGATTTCAACTTAGTTGAAATGGCTTCAGGGGTAAAGCAAGTAGTAGGAACTAGTGTCGACAAGTGTGTAGTGGATCTCGGGGTGTGTGTTACACAAGTCAAAGTGTATGTCACCACCCTCAGAACTTATGATCTCATCATAGGTATGAATTGGCTTGAGGAACATCGAGCTTTCTTGGACTGTTATGGAAAGAAAGTTCTTTGCATTAATGATAATGGAGAGGCCATCGAGATCCAGGGTATCAAACGGAAGGTGTCCCTACGTTTCATATCAACGATGAACATAAAGCGATGTATGTGACAGGGATGCCAGTTGTACATTGTTGAAGCAGTAAACAATGAGAAGGGACCCTCCTTTGATGAGTATCCAGTGCTAGCCGAGTTCAATGATGTATTTCAAAAGGAATTACCTGGGTTACCTCCTAAGAGGGAACTTGATTTTACCATTGAGGTAAAACCCGGTTCAGAGCCAACATCAAAGACACCTTACAGGATGATGGCCCCAGAACTTTGTGAGTTGCAAATGCAGTTGAAGGAACTGCTAGATCTAGGGTTCATCAGACCAAGTATTTCACCGTGGGGTGCACCAGTAATCTTTGTGAAGAAGAAGGATGGTTCCTTGCGTCTTTGCATAGATTACCGAGATTTGAATAGAGCCACCATGAATAATAGGTACCCGATACCTCGAATTGATGATCTCTTTGATCAAATGAAAGGGGCGATAGTCTTCTCCAAGATCGACTTACGATTAGGTTACCACCAACTACGGATTAAGGAAGGAGATATACCTAAGACTGCTTTTCGAATGAGGTTCGGGCACTATGAATTTGTAGTGGTACCCTTCGGTTTGACCAATGCCCCAGTTGTATTCATGAGTCTCATGAATAGCGTGTTTCGAAAATACTTAGATCGATTTGTGCAAGTCTTCTTGGACGACATCCTCATCTACTCCAAGAATGAACAGGAGCACGAGGAACACTTGCGAATAGTGTTGTCATGCTTAAGAGAGCACAAGTTGTACAGTAAGTTATCCAAATGCTCGTTCTACCAGAAGGAGATCCATTACCTAGGCAATATAATTTCTAGTGAGGGAATTTCAATTGACACTAAGAAGGTAAAGGCCATAATGGATTGGCCCATGCCAAGGAATGCGCATGAAGTAAGGATCTTCATGGGGTTAGCCAGGTATTATAGAAGGTTTGTTGAGGGTTTCTCAAAAATCGCAAAACCCATAACTACCCTACAACATAAAGGCACTAGGTACGAATGGACGGATGAATGCGAGGTCGCATTCGCTGAGTTGAAAAGACTATTGACGAGTGCACCAATTCTACGAGTTCCTGATATGGAGAAAGAATTCATAGTTTGCACAGATGCTTCAAGGAAAGGTTTGGGTGGAGTGTTGATGCAGGGAGGTGGGGTAATAGCGTATGTATCAAGAAAGCTAAAAAAACATGAAGAGAATTACCCTACCCATGACCTAGAGTTGGCTGCGGTGATGCTAGCTTTGAAACTTTGGAGAAATTACCTTGTTGGACGAAGCTTTGAAGTCAAATCTGATCACCAAAGCTTAAGGTATATCTTCACTCAGAGAGACCTAAATGCTAGGCAAAGGCGATGGAGTGAATTCATGAGCGAGTATGATTTTGGGATTTCGTACATCAAAGGGAAGGAGAATGTGGTAGCCGATTCCTTAAGCACAAAACCAAGACTTTTATCTCTTATACCTTTGAAGGTGGATTTGAGGGAAAGAGTTTCAGGGCAGCTAATCGGGGATAGTTGGTACCTAAAGGTCACATCGGCTCTCCAGAATGGGAAACCGGTGGGACCTAAGTTTGAAGGCTATGAGTTGGAAGCCAATGGTTTGTTACGGTATCAAGGGAGGATGTATATTCCCGAGGAGGGAGATATTAGAGAGACTATCCTTAAGGACGTGCATAGAGCAGTATGTTGCGCACACCTGGGTGTAAAGAAGATGTATGCAGACATGAAGCAACTCTTCTTTTGGGCAGGGATGAAGAGCGACGTGGTCAAATTCGTCGCTAGGTTCCTTGAGTGTTAGCAAGTAAAAGCTGATCATCACCACCAGACAGGATTATTACAGCCACATGACATCCCTATGTCGAAGTGGCAGGTTATATCCACTCATAGGCACGATGCCATTATGGTCATCGTTGACAAACTGGACAAAACTGCTCACTTCATTCCAGTTAAGGAGACCTATGATGTTACGGATGTAACATGTGTGCTCATAAATGAAGTTGTTCGTCTCCATGGGTTTCCCAAGAATATTATCTCAGACAGGGATTCCATGTTTACATCCAGGTTTTGGACAAGTTTGCAGTCAGCGTTGGGTACTCAATTGAACCTAAGCACTCCTTACCATCCAGAGACATATGGGAAAAAAGAAAGAGTAAATCAGGTGATGGAGGACATGCTTAGAATGTATGTCATGGATCAACAAAATCATTGGGAAAAGCACTTACCTTTGGTAGAGTTTTCTTACAACAACAGTTACCATAGCTCAATTGGGATGCCTCCATATGAAGCTTTATATGGAAGGCCATGCAGGACACCATTGAGTTGGGAAAGGTTAGAGGATCAAGTAATTATAGGACCTGAGTTGATTCAGGAGATGGAAGAACAGGTTGTTCAGATTAGACAACGGTTAAAGGAAGCATAGGATAGACAGAAGAGCTATGTTGATGCGCATAGGGTTGATCGAAGCTATAAGGTTGGTGATGCAGTGTTCGTCCGCATAAGGCCTAGAAAAAGTACCATCAGGTTTGGGAAAGGGACAAAGTTGTCACCACAATTTATAGGACCCTTTGAAATTTTAGAGAAGGTTGGACCCATCGTGTATCGTCTTGCGCTGCCACCCCCATTTGCACAAAACTCATAATGTTTTTCATGTATCTATTTTACGAAATTATGTAGTTGATGAGTCACATAAAATAAATTGGAAGGAACTGCAGGTTTCGGATAAGGGAACCATTAGGGTCAAACCATTACTTATATTGGACCGCAGGGTTAAATAGTTGAGGCACCGTTTGGTGGACCAAGTTAAGGTCCAGTGGGACCGATATAGCCCAGGTTCTGCTACCTGGGAGGATGCAAAGACTATGCATTGTGATTATCCCACGTTATTTTGATCATAACTTCGGGACGAAGTTTCCTGAAGGGTGGGTGTATGTAACGCCCCGTTTTGACATTACTAACTGAACTACTATTATATGTTGTATTTGTTTGATTGTGAGACTTTGTCGGTTTGACGACACTGTGGACATATGGTTCTATTATTTTGCCGATATATATATGTGTGTGGGTCTGATGTTTGTATTATGATCGGTAGTCATGTTTAGATATGTATCATGTGTTAATTATATATGCAAATTACTGAATGATGGGTACGTGGATACCATTATAGTTATATTTTGAATAAATGAATGTTATGCTAGGTGCATGGCGAATAAATGAGTTTATTATTGTTATGTTATTATGAATTGTATGTGTATATGTTGAGGATTTATGCATGATACTCTATATTGTATGTTGAGGACTGACTTACAGGTTAAAACGGCTAAGTGATTGCTGGATCCTATGAGGTGGGAGAGCCTTAGGGACATGGACTTCGAAAGATAAATGGTATGCGAGTGATGCATTATTTACTTTCGCATGATTATTATTATGATGTATATTATGACATGGGTGGGGTAGGATTTCAGGAAACTCAACCACCCAGATTGGTTATACGATGACAGACCGAGTACAAGTGAAATGCTGTTGTTATGTCGAGTAGACATAATCCCTTGTTCCATTAGGGGGGTGGAGGCTTTACCCACCATTTATCCCCGAAACCCAGAGTCATGGGAGGGCTGTGCTAAGGTGCGCTCCCCAAGGTGTGTGATGATGACTGGTGGTTTCCTGCTAGGGAATCTTGGTCGATGTAGTCGACACTTCCGCTTACGGGTTCTAGCTGGAACCGGTCATGACTTGACATTTCAGGGTAGTCCAACAGAGGACAGAATAGGATGTGGAAGTTAGTGATGATGTAGGTAGATAGGTGTAGCGTGAAGTAGGGGTGAAAACAAGATCTAATTGTAGGTGTGTAAAACCCTTGATAGAGTATGTGTCGTAACTCAGAAAGGTATGAATTGTCGTAACTAATAAGATTTCAGTTAGTTAAAGGATTGTACCTTGCAAACTATGTTAAAACATGTGTTAGTATACAATAAGTTTCGTGATTATGATCGGTGTGTGTGAATTATTATTGTTAGTGTACTTACGCGATGTATGTAAGCAGTAGCTACACTTACATAACTCGCCTACATATTTATAAATTGTGTAAAATATTGTTGAATAATGATGTTAATTATTGTCGTTTAGTAATTAACTATTGTTGATCAATGTTAATAATGTCGATTAAAGTTAATAATGATGATTAAGGCTAACAATGTAGATTAATGTTAATTTCTATCAATTAAGGTTATTAATGTTGATTAATGTTAATTATTGTACATTAATGATTAATTATTGCTGATTAATAAACAAGTTACGGTTAAATTAGGTAGTAAATAATGCAACCTGGTTAGTAATGATTAATCGAATGCTAATGAGTTGTTTAGTAAAAACTAAGGGTTAAAATGGTTAAATGATTATTGTAATGTAAAATTAAGTAGTATTAATTTGATAAGTAAATATTAATTGCAAGGTTAGATAATTAATTAAGAAGTATGGATAAGAATTAGTTATAAACCATTAGTTTTATAAGGATCATGCTTAAGATTAATTAGAACACAGGATTATTATTGGTAATTAATAAATTAAATTAGTTGAATGTAAAATTAGAGGTTAATTAACATAATAGAAGTATGCTAAATCATTAATTAAATGATTAGGTTATTATTAATTAATCAACTGACAATTAGTATTGAGTAACTAATTAAGTGATTAATATGAGTAATTGGATGTTGACTAGGAATAATGATTTATTAGTTTTTAATTGAGAAATTTGAGTTACAAAGTCCACGAATATATTATTAATGATTAATAAGAGTCCAAGTTGAGGACTCGAGGACTGACATGGGGGTTGATGCATTTATGTTTAGGATAAAGCATTAATGGAGGGGAAGAAGAGTCGACAAACATAGTATAAGGGGAGAAGTGAAGGGAAGAAGGGGGGTCATCTTTTTACCTTAGTTATTTTGGGAGAAGTTGGGAGAGCAGACATAGGATTTTCAGAGCAGAGCTGAAAGGGGGTTTTTGTTGGAGATAATTCAGAAGGGAGAGCAGGTTGGCTTGTATTCGGTTTGGGCTCGGGGGTCCAAAGGGGTACCTTTGGAGCTGGGTGGTCGGCGAGACCTCGCCAGTTGGAAGGGTGGCAAAACAGGTTTAGGCTGGTTGAGTTTCAGAGCTTTGGGGAAGGTTTTGGTTGCAGGAAAAGCATAGGGAGTCAGCAATGCATTCAACAAAAAAGGACAACCTGAAGGGTGGATCTACTAGCTATCTATAGGTATTTTCCAGCAGGTATATTTTATCATTTCTACTTTGTCAAATTATGTAAAAATTTAATTACAAAAGATTATATGTTGTTATTATATCTGCTACTCCTGCACAAACAATAAATGGTTAGAAGTAGATAAAACATAATTATAATTGTTCAAATCTGTAATTGGAAATGCTATATTTTTACAGCCAAAACTCGAAATGAGAATAGAAACATAACAAAAACAGAAACAAAAATTTTGACAAGAAGTGAAATATCTAACTTTATTAAGAGATAAAGGATACCAAGGTTGGGGTCCCTACACCCATGCACTTCTAAATTGACCCAATGATGATAGAAATTCCCCATGCACTTCAATACTTTCCCGAACCACTTCAAAATTATCCCAACGATGATAAAAACGCCCAACCACTTCAATATTCCCCGGGCACTTCAAAATTCTCGCAACAAAGATAAAAACGCCCCCGTCCACTTCCATATTTGCGCAGGAACTTCATTACTTGCCCTAGACACTTCAAAATTCATCCATTGATGATAAAGATGCCTTAGGCACTTCAATACTTGCCCTAGGTAAGGTAGAAAAACACCCGACAATGATATAATCACCCAGGCAATCACAAAAATGCCCCAGTACACAAAAATTTACCTCAGCATGTGATAATGTTGGCCATCATTGTTTTAAAAAGTACCAACACTATAAAATCATCCTTACATTAATAAACAACAACCCCATGCACTTCTAAATTCACCCAATGATGAGAAAAACGCCCCATGCACTTCAAAATTCACCCATTGACAAGAAAAACACCCCATGCACTTCAAAATTCACCCATTGACAAGAAAAACGCCCCAGACACTTCAATACTTTCCCCAGGTAGTTCAAAATTCTCTGAAAGATGATAAAAATGCCCTAAGCACTTCAATATTTTCCCCAAGCACTTCAAAATTGCCCCTAGGAACTTCGATACTTGCCCCATGCACTTCTAAATTGACCCAATGTTGATAGAAACACCCCATGCACTTCTATACTTGCCTCGACCACTTCAAAATTCTCCCAACGATGACAAAAACATCCATACACTTCAATATTTCCCCAGGCACTTGAAAATTCTCGCAATGAAAATAAAAAACGCCCTCGTCCACTTCCATGTTTTCCCAGGCACTTCATTACATGCCCTAGACACTTCAAAATTCGTCCAATGATGATAAATATGATCTAGGCACTTCAATACTTTCCCTAGGCACTTCAATAATTGCCATAGGCAAGGGAGAAAAACACCCGACAATGATATAATCACCCAGGCAATCACAAAAATGCCCCAATACACACAAATTTGCCTCAGCATGTGATAACTTTTGCCATCATTGTTTTAAAACGTCCCAACACTATAAAATCATCCTTACATTGATAAACAACAACTCCATGCACTTCTAAATTCACCTAGTGATGAGAAAAACGCCCCATGCACTTGAAAATTCACCCATTGACAAGAAAAACACCCCATGCACTTCAAAATTCACCTTCAATAATTATATGGTGAAAGTTCTAAACGTTTCTAACTTGCTAGAGAAGTGAACATCTTCATATACGTATATCATTGTTTCCTAATTTGCCATACCAACTAACGAATAACCAACTTTGCTACCAGCAATTATGTTACAATAAAGAGCATATTATAATCCATGAAGCATCAATGGAAGATGGCATCACTATGTATACTTGTTGAATGCATCATGTTAGCTAGTGAGTCCGTCCATGTAGTGTGTGTATATAGATAGATCTGATAGATAGATGAACAAATGAGCCAAAAATATTACAGATGTAGAATAACATAGATACAAGTGGAAGAAAATTGCTCATAAGCATAGAGATTGGATGACAAGTAGGTTACAATAATTTGTAGTTTAATTCTGAATCTTAATTAGAATAACTAGACCTAAAAGAACGATAATAATTAAACATACGATGAAGCTAGGAAAACACCCTCTAGTGGATGCCAAGACAGAGTTTATGGCTCCCACAGTGGGGGGAGGCACAAAAGAAGCCTTCCTGATAGGACATAGAACCACAGTCACTACATAAAAACACAAAACTTGCTCAAAGATTTTGGTAGAATATTCCGTTTACTTCTAATCATATCTATCAAGTAGGGCATTATCCTCCAAGATAGTTTTTGGATTTGATAAAAGGAAACATGCAATTTTCTTATAGCTCGAGAAGGAATGATGCAGAGTAATTTAGGGAGATAAAGGATTTTCCAAGATCATTTTGAAAACGTCTTTGCTTCCTCCCTTGGAGACGACAACAAATTTATTGCTAAAAACAAGGAAATGACATTATAATAATGTCCACAGATGACTAAAATAGGTGAACATGACTCCTAGTAATTTGCGTGAAATATCAACAAAAAGTGTGCATGAAGCAACTGCTACCTAAATGTGCTACAAAATGGGTTAAATGAAAGTGTAAACCCTACAAAAAAAAAGAAATGCATGAGAGCTAATATAAATATATTAGAGAGAAGGGAAAATGAGATGAAAGTAGAATTGCTTCCATAGAACAATATGGAAAAGGAGAAAAGGGGAAGGAAACCCATATTTATCCCTCATGAACATCAGAGCTGGGATTTGCAATACCACCCACCAGACTGTCCCTTTATAGGGGCAAAAGATGGAGCAAGATGAGGAAATATAAAACAAAGATCCTAAAGTGTGACCAAATCACATGAGGAACTTTCTCATGAAAACATAAGACAATATTTTCAACTATGGTTCTATATGTACACTTGCTTACAAAAATGGAGGAACTTTAAAATGTGCATGCCTCTAAGCTCTTAGACAAATGACACCTATGCAAACAACAAGAGTCTCTAACGGAGTTACAAGTTGTAAGTGTCACCTAGATATAGGATCTATAAATACAGATGCAAAACTCTACTAGAGACGATATTTATTAAGAAGAAACTCTCTATGTAACAAACTACAAACTCCCTGATTGAATCCACATAACCACACATTGCGAACTTGAAGAAACTAGTGCTTGAGAAATTGCTTGCAAGCCTATTCAACCACATATCTCTACTAATTGTAAATTGTAACCGATTTTGTTATGATCCTCCCTAGTGGTGTAATGGGAGTCGGCTCATTTAAAAGAAAAGAAAAGAAAAAAATAAACATGGTCTTGGTTAGTTAGTAAAGTGGCGCTATTTCATAACCCCCACCAAGGTTCAAATCCCCCAAAGACACATTTTGAACCTCGTGGATTTTCTTGGCCATGAATGCAAGTCATTTCGTGACTCAGATTGGCACCAAGTACACTCCCCCAAAGACACATTTTGAACCTCGTGGATTTCCTTGGCCATGAATGCAAGTCATTTCGTGAGTTTGGCACCAAGTACAAGTTCTTGGCAAATTTGGAAAAATATATACCCCTTCACTTCCAACTTCTCAACCTAAAGAATTTTTCTAGAGTATTATAATCCTGCTACATTCCATTGTAATAGTACCAACAGAATGGGAAAGGGTGTGTTTAACTACAATGCTAATAAGAAGCATAATGTCAAAAACAACAAACAAAAAGAAATCCACAAAAAAGCATTTGATCCTAGAGTTGTATATGTTAACATTACATTAGTTGTCACTTTCACTTCCTAATTGTATGTCATTTGGTTTAGAAATCTATTTAGGGCCTAGCATCTTATTGTATTATAAATCTAATGGAGAGATATTTGTAAAAAAGGACAATGGAAACCAAAATGGCTCATCTAGGGAATGCTCATAAGCAATAATTTTTACAGAGTCAAGGAGGGTTGTGAGGAGTAGATAAGTTTAAACCCAGAACAAATGCAAGAAAGGATAAAATGGAATTAGGTATGGACTCCTTATTCTTTACCTAGAGTTTAAAAAAAAAAGTGGTTAATAGCCTTGAAATGTTTTTTCAAAAGGGGCAACCTAAGAAAATGGGTCCCACATGACCCTTCTAAGTACCCATTCATGCTAAGAACAGGAAGAAACCATGAACCATATGTTCGTAGAGTTTAATCAAGTTAAGATGTTCTGGATGAAACTAATAACAAGAATAAATCTCCCAATGAACCTAATTGCTTCAATGTGGGAGGATACCTTTTGTAATTGGGTATTGAGATATCCAAGTACACTCATATGTAAAACTTGTTTAAAAAAAGTCAAGCAACTCTTGCCCAATATACTAAGGAAAATAATTGCCCTCTTGATTGAATTTTGAAACTCACCAAAATAAAGCATTGAGCAGTGACAAAATTCAATTAGATAAAAGAATGAAAGCACAAAGGATAGATTGCAATAGAGAAAATGTCTATAGGGATAAAATCACAATCTAAGAAACCCCTAGTTCTAGAGAAGGATGACGCAATGTACAATGTTTTTCGATGTAGAGGCAAGAGGTAGCCCGAGCAAAGTCAAACCCTAGGGATATGCCATAGAATCACAGAGGAACAAGCTTCTAAGAATCAACACAAACAACCTAGTGAAGGTGACAATTTTATAAAAAGGGTTGGAAAATAGTACTAGCTAATTATTTAGGGATTATCAACTTGATTTACATTGTTGATTCTTGTTTAATGAGTCAAATCACCAAGTTAAATGTTCTTCCTTTGAATTCCATGTTGGCGTATATTATAGCCAAAATCGATTTAATCATTAAGTCCCTAGATAGAGTGAGCTACCATCATGTGGACTACAATGTTGAAGTGGAGTATTTAGTAAATTAAGGTGCAAATCAAGAACAACATTTCATCCACATAATGGAAAATGATGACCTTGTAGTGCTCCAACTTCCTTAAATCGCATCCAATAGTCAAGAAATGCAAACAAAATGAATCATC
Source organism: Larix kaempferi (assembly GCA_027924585.1). NCBI lineage: Eukaryota > Viridiplantae > Streptophyta > Pinopsida > Pinales > Pinaceae > Larix > Larix kaempferi. The sequence goes on from BSBM01001239.1 coordinate 1,088,708, forward strand.
TAGTAGAAACAAGAAATTAGTGTATAGGAAAAACCAACAATTCAGATTGGACGACGATGGTGCAGGGCTTGCAGATGGAGCAGCATGAGATAAGGTCAACAGTGAAACACTAAACACAAACTTTTTCAATTTGTTGAGTAGGTGGAACACTACAATGTTGAAGTGGAGCATTTAGTAAACTAAGGTGCAAATCAAGAACAAGATTTCATCCACATAATGACAAATGAAGGCCTTGTAGTGCTCCAACTTCCTTAAATCACATCCAATAGTCAAGAGATGCAAACAAAATGGATCATCTAATAGAGACAAGAAATCTGTGTGTCCAGGGGAAACCAACAATTCATATTGGATGATGATGGTGCATGACAAGCAAATGGAGCAGCATGAGATAAGTGTCAAGCACTCTATATGTAGATAAATTGTTACCAAACACACAGAGCATATGAAATTTATTGTCAACCCGAGAAAGTCTTTTTATTTCAAAGGATAAGTGCACAATATATGCTTAAACACCAAACCATTAGAAGTGAATACTTTTATCTTCTATCATCCATGTTCATCCCAAGAATCTATGCAATCCCAATTGCCTTCTAACTACTATACTTCAATTCTTCTCTATCATGCATCAATAAGAAATGGTATCAGATCTAATCAACAATTGCAAAAAAGAAATCTCATTCGTATTCTAGAACAATCACTTGTCTGATCTAATCAATCTGGAAATCATAAAACATAAACTGAACATTAATCTAGAAATCCAATTGCAAAAGATTGAGTCAACTGTTCTAAGAAATTGAATTGCAGAATGGAAATCAAGCAACACACAACAGGAAAGATAAATTGTAAAGACTCATGGGATCACAACTTAGCTGTAAGATGAACACGGCTGCGTATAACAGCAATTGAAATGCATAAAGCAAACCTTACTCAGTCGACTGTTATTCTACACCATTCACCAATCTCACAAAAATATAATCTTCTACTGAAAAATCCACACAATAAATATTGCTGCTGCGTACAAAGGAAAGAACAAATCATCACACAACAAGAAAGATAAAATCCTATTTTAACTCAGCAATCTCTGTGGAAGACGGGCCCAGTCTTCACACAGAGACGCTGGTTGAACAACACAACTCTTTAGCTCAGAAGTAACCCCTTATATTAACAGAAGAATGAGTACATAGTTTTGCTCGGCTGCTAATACAATGAATTAATTGTTTGCTGTTCAACCCCTGAGTCGAGGCAACTCCCCATATTTATACATACAAATCGTAACATCTAATCCTATAATTGGGCAGCCATGAAGATATCTGATCTTCAGGAGCCCTAAATAACTAGCTGTTACAATGCGTGGCAGAACAGAAACATCCAAATATGAGAGAGTTATTAATTGACCCAAGAGTGGCGGTCCTTCTAGCTCACAGCTAGACTCGAGCAGCAACATACTTAAGATGGCGAATTCTGTTACAGTTGCCCTGTCACGGCTGTGCTTTGATTGTTGATTCGAGCCCCAAGGATCCTTCTACAAGCAACGAACATCCCTTTCTTCATGACTTGTTCAGCCCTGATCTTCCTGCAATCCATTTGTCTCAACTACCTTCATAAATCGCAACATGTTAGCACAATTTGAGAGATGCACAGCTTTAATTATCACAATCATAAGCATTAATAAAATAAAACAATGATCAGCCATACCTTGGTAATTTGGGGAATAAGGTAAGGAAAATAGGTCTGATTTCCATGGTAAGTGGTATAGGACAGGGGCAGGAAAGATGAATAATGATGACTAAAAAGGGCCAATTCTGGGCTCAACATCTCCCCCCAACTACCCTGTTGCATGTCCTCATGCAACAACCTGCATCTGAATCCTGTACTGAGCTCTATCCAAGGAGAGAGGAAGAAGTGTAGGAAACTCAGGCACCTTATCTATCTTTTGAAAGGCCTCTGTGAGTAACCCAGTATCTTTCAACCTCACTGTTCCCCTTCCACTGCTGCTTGCTGGTGTCTGGGAATGCAATTGGTGTAGTGGGAATCTTTCTGCAGTCTCATTATGCTGTGCCTGGGGAAGTTGAAAGGAAATCCTCAATCTGAATCCAACTCAATGACATCTCTAGGAGGTGGAAGCACTGGTTCTTGTGGGACAATGTCTTCCAGCGCATCTAGGTTTAACAAGAGAGTTGTTGGTTCTTGTGTAACAGCAACATCCTTTAAACTTTCTTCAACAACTACCTTTATTGATTTTGGAGACACTGGTTCTTGTGTAACAGCATCTTCTTTGTCCTTCTGCTGCTGAGATTGGATATCCTTCTCATCGTGCAATCCTTCCTCCAAGATTTCGGTGTCTCCTGAGCATGGTGTCTGTACCTGTTCATCTTCACTCCACTGTATATCGGGAATGATATCCACTCCAGGGTTATCTTCTAAATGCATTTCAGGAGTTCCTGCTGCAGCTTCCAAGGGTGTTGGTTCTTGTGTAGCAACATCCTGGCTTACCTCTTCATCCTTCTTTTGTTGTAACTCTTCTCCTATGAGCTCTGTATCATGGGAGTCCTCTGGGGTTACAACCCAGAGTTCATCATTAAACTCCAGAGTCTCCTCTGTCCCAGGTTCTTCTCCCATCTGTTTGGCCGATTGGACAAGTATATTCAGGTTTACTGGTTCTTGTGTTACAACATCCTGTTCCAATTTATCACTGTCCTGTCTTTGTATCTCTTCTTCTAAAATTTCTGTGTCCTGGGAGCATTCTGGGGTTTCAGCATATTCCTTTATAAGCTCCAGAGCATCCTTCATTCCAAGTTCTTCTCCCATCTGCTCTATATTCTCTGTATCGTGGAAATATTCTGGGGTTACAATACTTTCCTTATTAATCTCCAGAACGTCCTCCATCCCATGTTATTCTCCTACCTGTTCCATAATTTTTGCATCATGGGAAGTGGCAGCTGCAGCAAGGATGTTTAAAAGTGTTGGTTCTTATGTGGCAGCACCTTCTTTTTCCACTGCTTTCCCCACTGTGGCCACAGGCTGTTGTGCTGAATAAGTGCTAAGTAGAATTTTATGGCCTGCTTCCTTAAATATTTCTCCACAGGTGGGGCAGAGTATTCGTTCATCCTCCTCCCTAGCTCCAGCAGAATCTGATTCCTCCACTTGGTCTGTAGCCTCTATCAGTGTGTACATTTTTCTTTCACCCTGCTTTCCGCAGGTTTCCTTCCAAGTTTCCAGCTCCCTTCTAAGTACTTGGAGGTCCTCTTTCAGCATTGCATTCTCATACAGAAGTCCTTCAATTCCAGGTTCTTCCTCCACTGGCCTTTGTGGAGCATCCATCGGTCTTGGTGCAAGGATTGGGGGCTCAACCTGTGTCTCCAAGGTTGTCCATCTTTTCCTAGCTGCCTCTGCTGCTGTGGCAGATCGAGTTCATTTCTTTCTGATTGGTGCTATTAGGTCATATTCATTGGTGGCTCTCTTTCTCTTATTCTGTGGCGTTTTCTTTTGTGATTTTTCCTTTTGTGGTGTTTCCTCCTGTGGAGCTGGGATATAGGGAGCCAAAACTGAGGTCAAAGGAATATTTCTTTGCCCCTCATGCTGTTCTTCTTCAATCACAGCTCCTCCTCCTACCCACTCAGGTGAAGACTCAATTGTTACCAGCTCAATGTCTTCGTCCATTGCCCTAGATCCGTCATCTTCAGGTTCCATTGTCGCAGCATTTGATGCTGCTCCAATTTCACCTTCTGTTGTCGGAGCTGTCCTGTTATCTAGGTTTTCCACAAATGTTTCATCTACACTGTCACCTAATGGCTCTGTTTGTGCTTCCCCTTGCTCTCCTCCAAATGCAGTGTCATCCCCAACTGGTTCTGCTTGTGCTGGAGATTCATCTCTCCCGAATGGCTCTGATTGTTCCCCTGGTTGTTCTTCTACTGTGGTTTCACCCACCCCAGATGGTCCTTCCTGTGCCCCCGATTGTTGTTCTTCTCCCATTTCATCCCTCCCCCCAACTTCACTGGAGGAACTTCGGTCCTCCTGTTGTGGTGGAACCTGTAATTGCTGTAATGGGATGACCCTCAAGGGAACAGGTTGCTGTGGTCGGGTTATAAATTGTTCCCAAGTTATATTATGTTGGGAAAGGGTTCTTACAATAATTAACTTGATAAGGCCATGGTGGGTGAGAGAGGAAAGTGGGTGCTTCGCAGACTGAACAAATGTCTCCATATGACGCAAGTCGTGCAGTAAATAAAATGGAATGCTCAATAAAATGTCGTGGCGGAGATGAGAAAGCAAAGGAAGTTCAAAGTTATACACAGTTTGATATCTACCTTCACAAGTAATGTATTTCTTGAGGAAGACAGCAACCTGGTCCCATGGCCGCGGCAGTGAGTTCAGTGCAATCCCTCTCCTGGATGCTTCAACTTGCTCCCCTGGAAGTAAAAATTCTTCACGTGCAACCGTTGCAGGGACTCGTCGGTTAAACCATGGTTTTCCCACCATCGGGATGGCTGTAACCTCGGATATAATGATCTCGGAGACGTCTATACACAACCCCCACACTGTGGAGTGAGTTTTGGTAAGATTCAAGGCAAATTGCAGGGCTGCGTCCCGATCGAATCCGTCCAATCGCTCAAAGAATTCGAGCCAGCCAGCAGCTTGAAAAATGGCAAGAACTTGAGGATTTCGTCTAAGTTCCCGGGTATTGAAAGGTTCATGGAGAACTGGAATCCCCATGGTCCTGGCTGCAAACTGAAACTGCTATTCCACAGATTATAGGATCCCAGAATGGAAGTTGCAGCATAGAGGATGCACGAATCGCTGAGCGAAGACGTTGAGAGAATGGCCAAATTTGAAAAGTTGAGCACATAACAGTGTTTGAAATTTTCATGCCGAATTGGGGAAGGTGGAAGTTATTAGCATTTACGTCGTACGAGGGAAAGGTTTAATCAGGTATAATGGTGGTACGAGTGAAGGTACGACCAATATCGTTTAAATGATATTAATGCTTAATCACGTGATACATGAAAGCCATACCTCATAAAACTGTGCGTCGGAAAGCTGCGGAAAATGGTGGAGCATGCAGTTGGTGACGTCACGGAGCCGAATTCGTGCACAGTTGGACGTGTGATCATGATGACTCGGATAAGGCAATAAGTTATTCCGCTGGTGAAACAAAAACCATCACTTCCTCAGGGTCGGAATGATGAGTTCGCTGGGACGACTGAGGTGAATCAGCACCATGATTAGCAGGTTTGAAACAATTCTTCTGTTAACACGGGAGTTACCACTGCAAGTTGCCAAAAAAAATGATAGCACGGCCGACGAAAAAGATGTTGCAGTCGTCAAAAAAAATATGTTGCAGCCACCGGGAAAGAAGTTGCAGTCACCGGAAAAGAATTCACGGCAGCCGAAAAAATAATTTACAGTATCGGGGAAAATTATAGCTGTCACGGAAAAGTTTTGCGGTGGCGGGAAAAGTTGTTGCAGCACTGTGACGTGATGTTGCAGCCGCTGGATTGAAGTCGCGGCTGCCGGGGATGATTTACAGCTGCCAGGAGAAAGGATTTTACGGTAGACGGAAAACAATAACGCAGGTGTTGGGAATTGAGGTGGCAGCTACGGAAAAGATGTTGCAGCTGCCGATGTTGTAGCCGCCGATGTTGCAGATGACAGAAAGGATTGATGACCAACGGAAAAGGATATTACGGCTGCTGGAAATGAGGTGGCAGCCGCTGGGAAATGAGATGGCAGCCGCTGGGAAATGAGGTGGCAGCTGCTGAAAATGAGGTGGCAGCCGCGGGGAAAGATGTTGTAGCTGCGGGAAAACGGTTGCGGCTGCGGGGAAATGATGTGGCAGTGGCTGGTAAATGAGGTGGCAGCCACTGGGAAATGAGGTGGCAGCTGCGGAAAATGAGGTGGCAGCTGCGGAAAAAGATGTTGCAACCGCCGATGTTGCAGCTACCGAAAAAGATTGACGGCAGGCGGGAAAAAGGATTTTACGGCTGCTAGGGAAAAGGGTAATGTGGTTGCCGGAAAAAGATATACAGCTGCCGGAAAATATGTTGCAGCTGCCGGAATTTTTTTTTTTTTTTTAAGCAAGGACGGCACAGGGAGATTTCCGTTTAACGGGCCCAAACTGGTCGTTCTCCTGGCGCTTCCCTGAAATTTTTTGAAAAATGACAGCAAACAAAAAGATCAAATGCAAAGAGGAAAAAAAAACAGTTATACGCTACAGCAAGAAATTATTTATGTACAGCAAATACGATTTTCAGTTTAAGGTTTGGCAAAGGCAGAGAAAAGTTCCTGCTCTGGTGCCAACTGATAATCTGGATCGGCAGCAATTTGTGAAATGAATGCATCTTTCGAAATGGGCTTACGATACAGTCGCAATCTGTGGCCGTTAGCAAGTAATGGTATACGGTTTTCATCAATGGTCACCAGGCGAACAGTGCCGTTGTCGAATACCCTGTCGACCAAATATGGACCCAGCCATCTTGTGCGTAATTTTCCTTTAAAATCCTTCTTGAATCTAGAGTCGTATAATAGTGCCCAGTCTCCTTCACGGAAGATTTTCTTTTTGATGAATCGGTCTTGCCAGTTAGATCTCTGTTGCTGAAGCAGCACAGTCTGGTCTACTGCAGCTAACCGTTTCTCATCCAGTTCATTTAATTGATTCAATCTTCTCTTCTGGGCTTCTGTTACATCCAGATTCATTTTGGTGGTTGTTTTCAGGGTCTTGATCTCAAATTCAATTGGAAAGATGACACTCTTTCCATACACCAGATCATAGGGAGAAAACCCTGTGGTGTTGCGCCAAGTTGTGCGATATGCCCACAGTGCTTCTAGAAGCCTGTCATCCCAATCCCTTCGATGGCTTTTAACTGCTTTAGTAAGGATTGCTTCAATAACTTTATTAGTACTTTCCACCTGACCATTGGCCTGAGGGTGATAAGGTGAAGCTATCCTATGCTGCACATGATACTTCCGGAGCAAGGATTCAAATTGGTGTGAGATGAATTGCGGTCCTCCATCGGTAACTACTTCCTTTGGTACCCCAAAGCGGGTAAAGATTTCACTGTACAGAAAATCAATCACCACCTGGTCATTAGCCTTAGCCAAAGCTACAACTTCTACCCACTTGGTCATGTAATCTGTACACACCAGAATGTAAACCTTCTGTCTGGAAGGAGGGTTGATAGGGCCAACAAATTCCAATGCCCATCTATCAAACGGTTCTAGTACCACTTGGGGCTGTAAAGGCATCTGATCTGTCTTATTAGGTTGGCCCATCCTTTGGCAGCTGTCACAGGACTGAACATATCTTTTAGCGTCCCTGAACAGTGTCGGCCAATAGTAGCCCATCCGCAGCGCTTTATGCCCTATTCTTCTGTCTGCAAAGTGTCCTCCACAAGGTTCATCATGACAGGCCTTCAGTATATGAAAGATCTCATCTTCCCTTACACATCTCCTAATCTCAAGATCGGGTCCTGTGTAAAAGAGATGACCATTAAGCCAACAATACCTGGCACTTTGCTGGATAATTTTTCTTTTCTCTCGTTTAGACATATGTGGCGGAAGATTTCCTGCAACCAAATAATTAGCAACGTCTGCATACCAGGGTGAATGAGCTGAAAGTGCGAATAGATGTTCATCTGGGAAAGAATACTCAACAGGCGAACTGTCATCACTGTTAGTAAATCGTGATAAAAAATCAGCAACAACATTTTCTTTTCCAGGTTTATCTATAATGGTAATATCAAATTCCTGTAATAATAAAAGCCACCTGGTTACTCTGGCATTGGTGACAGGTTTGTTCATTAAATACTTAATGGCAAAGTGGTCAGTGTGCACAAATGTAGGATACCCAGTAATGTAATGTCGAAACTTATTAATAGAATAAACAATAGCTAGGAATTCTTTTTCAGTGACAGTATAATTTAGTTCAGCAGGGGCTAAGTTTTTACTAACATAATAGATAGCATAAGGTACTTGACCATCCTGCTGTCCTAGTACTGCTCCAATGGCAGTATCAGAAGCATCTGAAGAAATGTGGAAAGGTATGGTCCAATTAGGTCCCCTTAGAATAGGGGCTGTGGACAGCTTCTCTTTAAGTTTATCAAATGTTGTCTGGCATGCTGTACTCCACACAAACTGTGCGTCCTTCATTAACAATGAAAACAAAGGAGAAGCAAGTTTGGAGAAGTTTTCTATAAATCTCCTGTAATATCCAGCATGTCCCAGAAAACTTCGCACCTCTTTCTGAGTTGAAGGAGTTGGTATATTTTTTATCACCTTAATTTTTTAAGGATCCACTTGAATACCATCGGTAGAGATGAAATGTCCTAATACCACCCCCTCACTCATCATCATATGGCATTTTTCAGTGCTTAATGAGAGGCGAGCCTGTTCACAGCGAATTAAAACTTTCTTTAAATTCTCCAATGCTTCCTCAAAATCCTTGCCATAGGGAGTAAAATCATCCATAAAGACTTCCATACTATCATTAACCAATTCAGAAAATATGCCAATTACAGCTCTTTGGAACGTTGCTGGTGCATTGCATAAGCCAAAGGGAAGCACCCTGTAGGAAAACGTTCCCCAGGGGCAAGTGAATGTGGTCTTATCCTGATCCTCCGGAGCAATTTGAATTTGGTTGTACCCGCTGAACCCATCCAAGAAGGAGAAGAACTTCTTCCCTGATAGGGTATCAAGTACTTGGTCAATAAAGGGAAGAGGAAAATGATCCTTTTGTGTAGCTTTGTTCAGCTCCCTATAATCAACACAGACTCTCCATTTACCATTTTTCTTGGGCACAATTACAAGTGGGGAAACCCACTCACTATCTGAAATAGGGTAGATAAATCCTGCTTCCAAAAGTTTCTGGATTTCCTCCTTCACTATATCCCTCAGATTGGGGTTCATGCGTCGTTGGGGTTGACATACAGGCCGAGAGTCGTTTTTAATGTAAATATGATGAGTGCACAGATTGGAAGGGATACCCTTCATGTCTGTATACTCCCAGGCGAATGCCCCCTTACGTTCCTTCAAGAGATTGGTTAGGCGCATCTGTTCTTCTGAGGAGAGACCAGGGTTGATGTTCAAAGTTCTTCCAGGTTCTACCTCAATAGGAATGCTTCTCGAGTTTTTCAAAACTGGGATTATGTTTGCGTCATCGACTAGTGCTTCCTCCGTAAGTTGTTCTTGTTCTTCCTTACCAAAGGTAATGTTCAGGAGTTGATAAACTTCTTTATCCACTAAAGCAGGTTCGCTAATGAAATTACTGATGGCATCGTCTTTTGTTTCATTTTTGAAAGTTAGGGCCTTCCCTATTGTTAATAGTGGCTGAACATCCTCCTCCTCTTCCTGTTCTATCCAAAGGGAAGTTTCAGTTTCTAGACTCGGCCGTGCTGGAGGATACAGGGTGAGGTTTTTGGTTTCCATACCATCAGATATAGTCATGGACCCCGATCGACAGCTGATGCAAGCATCAGCTGTGGCCAACCAAGGCCTCCCCAGGATCAATGGGTGTCCCCCCAGCTGTGATTTTGGTTGTAATACCAGAAAGTCGGTAGGGTATTCCCATGAGTCTACTGAGATGACAAGATCGGCCAGAATCCCTTCGGGTTTGATGGTGGATCTGTCTGCCAGTTCTAAAATGGTAGGGGTCGATCTAATATTGGTGAATCCAAGCTTCTTTACAGTCTCAATTGTTATAACATTGATCTCTGCTCTTAAATCTACTAGCACGTTGGGTATCTGCGTCTGTCCTATATGTACAGTGACAGTAGGATTGCCCGGGTCGTCATACTTGGTCACAGGGGTTTTTCCTGTCATTAAAGCAGATAAATTCCCTATGGCATGAACAATAGGAGGATCTCTGGGCTTCCTTCCCGGTCTTTTAGTGCACAGGTCCCGAACAGTTCTAGCATAAATAGGTACGTCTTGAAGAGCTTGCAAAAGGGGGATTTTAACATAAAGATTCTTCAACTCCCCTAGGAGATTGAACTGAGGTTGCCCCCCTATTTTTGGCAGCATTAGCCTCTCAGGGTATGGTGGTTGCCTTACCAGCTGGGTAGGCTGCGTATTATCTGATTTCTCGTTTAATGTTTTAGCCGTCCCATCTGAGGGATGCTCAGCACCTTCAGTGATAGGAACCGGATCGAATGGATGCTGGGAACTCTCTCCTTTGTCATGCACAGAAGGTGGAATATCTTCTGAAATTACAGGTTCTATTATCTTCCCAGACCGTAAGCGAATATCATTACAAGGTACAAGGGAGAGAGAGTAGGCCGGCATATTGAGAACTTCCAATTGATGGATTGTTTTATTATTTGGGTTAGGATTAGGTTGGGCAGGCAACTGAGGCCGTATTGGTATATTAGGAACATGATTATTCTGCAGCTGCAGCTGCGACTGCTGAGGTGGGTATTGAGGATATTGAGGAAATTGAGGATATGGAGGAGAATATGGTAACTGCTGAGGTAGAGGTGGTTGAGGAAACTGGTTCCCAGGATGGAAGTTTCTCCATCCAGGAGACCATGACGTAGGTTGATGTGGTGGCTGTGTCCAAGGACTCCATGAGTTATAACTTTGTACTGCAGGTTGAGAAGGATTCCACTGAGCATAATTTGAAGGGAATTGTGTATTCATATTTTGCATATTAGTATTCCAACTGTTCATATTATTCAAAAATGGAAATGAGTCTGGAGACATACCTTGATTTCGGGGCTGCCAAGGTTTCTTCTGTGCAATGAAGTAGGCTGATTCCACTTCTGGAGTTGAAGCTTGCAAAACAACCTTTACTTGGGGAAGTGTGGGGCATTCTTTCATGTCATGGTTCAGCTCGCACAGCTGACATACTTGTATTTTTTCAAGAGGGCATTCTTTCAGTGGATGATTCTTTCTACATCGGGGACAGAACACACCTAGTGTGAGATCTTCCACTGCCTGTCTTTGTTTGGCCTTCAGGACATCAATCTCCGAAGAGATGGAGCTCATCATTTCCGTTTTAAAATTTTCAAGAATATTTCCTATCTCTACACGTGTAGCTCCTCCATTGGATGACTTCTGAGTTCTGTCAAAGACATCACGTTCCAGCTTATCTCGTTTATCCCGCTTATTATTCCTGGAAGATCCCCTGGAGTATCTCTTACATAATTCCACAATCGTCTCAAAAGGTTCTTTGGAGATATCTCCTTTTCCTAACAGATTTAACATGTCTAAACAATCATCCCTGATCCCTCGAAGCAAGATTATCTTGAGCACATCCAGCCCCATGTTTGTCTTCCCAGCTCTCTGCACATTGTACAACAGCCTTTCTACAAAATCCTCCAGACTTTCATCTTCCTTCTGCACCATCTTGAATAATTCCTCTCTTTTGTCCCTGGTGTTGCAATATTCTTGATATTTTTCCAGGAACACTTGCTTCATCTTATTCCAATTAGCAACAGTTCCTCCCCCAAGGCTCATGAACCATCGTAATGCATTGTCCTTCAGGGTGGCAGGAAAAAGATTCAGCTTTTGGGCATCTGTGACATAATCATAGCTGCGACAGAGGATATCGAATTCAAAAAGGAATTCATCTGGGTCTTCTGCTGCCCTGCCATGGAAGCGAGGCAACACCGATGGTGAGATGTTTTTCATAGGAGTTGTCCCTTCTAGCTACTGTATTGGAAATTGTAATGTAGCCATCGTTCCTTCTGGCAAGGAGTCATTTTTCTGATGGTATTGTACCACTGCTTCTTCCTCTTCGTTCTCATGTCTGTTATTCATCTTTTCTTCTGTATCCTCTTCTTTGTTCGTTCCTACGTTCTTTACCTCAGTTGTAACAGCTGCGTATTCTTCAGTTGTAGCAACTGCATATTCTTCAGTTGTAACAGCTGCATATTCTTCAGTTGTAACAGCTGAATCAGCTGTTCCTTCTTTAGCAGGGGTATATGCAGGAATCACGGCTGCTCCTGTATTTTCCACCGTGGATCCTGATGTTGGCGCTCCAGGATCAGCAAGGACTCTTCTGATAGGAGTCTCCCATTGACGAGTCCTGACAGCTGAATCAGTTTTGTCAACAAAATCGTCGATAAATGTTCTTCTACCCAACGGTGGACCTCGACCACGACCCGAACCACCTGCGCTGTTAGTATTTTGTGGGGTTTTGGGGGTTGGGAGGTGATCGCGTTCTACCCTCCTTGTATTCATGCGAAGCAGATCATTTCAACAAAGAAGAGACTGACTAAAAGCAATTATCAGATGCAACTAATGACTAGTGTTTAATTTTTATCCTTCCCCGGCAGCGGCGCCAAAATGTCAAGCACTCTATATGCAGATAAATTGTTACCAAACACACAAAGCATATGAAATTTATTGTCAACCCGAGAAAGTCTTTTTATTTCAAATGATAAGTGCACAATATATGCTTAAACACCAAACCATTAGAAGTGAATACTTTTATCTTCTATCATCCATGTTCATCCCAAGAATCTATGCAATCCCAATTGCCTTCTAACTACTATACTTCAATTCTTCTCTATCATGCATCAATAAGAAATGGTATCAGATCTAATCAACAATTGCAGAAAAGAAATCTCATTCGTATTCTAGAACAATCACTTGTCTGATCTAATCAATCTGGAAATCATAAAACATAAACTGAACATTAATCTAGAAATCCAATTGCAAAAGATTGAGTCAACTGTTCTAAGAAATTGAATTGCAGAATGGAAATCAAGCAACACACAACAGGAAAGATAAATTGTAAAGACTCATGGGATCACAACTTAGCTGTAAGATGAACACGGCTGCGTATAACAGCAATTGAAATGCATAAAGCAAACCTTACTCAGTCGACTGTTATTCTACACCATTCACCAATCTCACAAAAATATAATCTTTTACTGAAAAATCCACACAATAAATATTGCTACTGCGTACAAAGGAAAGAACAAAGCATCACACGACAAGAAAGATAAAATCCTATTTTAACTCAGCAATCTCTGTGGAAGATGGGCCCAGTCTTCACACAGAGACGCTGGTTGAACAACACAACTCTTTAGCTCAGAAGTAACCCCTTATATTAACAGAAGAATGAGTACACAGTTTTGCTCGGCTGCTAATACAATGAATTAATTGTTTGTTGTTCAACCCCTGAGTCGAGGCAACTCCCCATATTTATACATACAAATCGTAACATCTAATCCTATAATTGGGCAGCCATGAAGATCTCTGATCTTCAGGCGCCCTAAATAACTAGCTGTTACAATGTGTGGCAGAACAGAAACATCCAAATATGAGAGAGTTATTAATTGACCCAAGAGTGGCGGTCCTTCCATCTCACAGCTAGACTCGAGCAGCAACATACTTAAGATAGCGAATTCTGTTACAGCTGCCCTGTCACGGCTGTGCTTTGATTGCTGATTTGAGCCCCAAGGATCCTTCTACAATCAACGAACATCCCTTTCTTCATGACTTGTTCAGCCCTGATCTTCCTGCAATCCATTTGTCTCAACTACCTTCATAAATCGCAACATGTTAGCACAATTTGAGAGATGCACAGCTTTAATTATCACAATCATAAGCATTAATAAAATAAAACAATGATCAGCCATACCTTGGTAATTTGGGGAATAAGGTAAGGAAAATAGGTCTGATTGCCATGGTAAGTGGTATAGGACAGGGGCAGGAAAGATGAATAATGATGACTAAAAAGGGCCAATTCTGGGATCAACAATAAGGTCCACAGTGAAACATTAAACATGGACTTTGTCAATTTGTTGAGTAAGTGGAACATGCATTCCTTGATTGTGTGCAAAAGTCAATAAACTGGCATCGCACCAGAGAGAACTTGAATAAAATCTTAGAGCTTGGGGACGAAGGTGTACCAAATTTCAGTTGTGTATTAAGTAGTTGTATAATGATGTAAATCCCAGTCTTTAGAACCCTCCTAGTACCTGTTATAGTTCATATTCATCATCAGTGCCAAGCGACAATAGATATGATGATGCTAAGAGGAAATAGAGATCATGTTGTTTTCATCAATTCCAAATCTTCAGAAGGAGGTTGTAAGCAAGAAAAAATGGGAAGGTAAACTGGCAAATAAGTATTCAGAATGTCAAAAACAAATTGTCTTTTTTCTTGAAAATTTATGAGGCAAAAAGCCCACTGTTAAATTTACAAGTTGTCAATCTTTTGGGGAATATGGGTAGAGAGAGTAATCTTGGTTGCATAATAGTAAATACACAATTAAAGAGCTAAATGGGCTAAGTAAATTTAAAAAAAATAGGTATAAGCATGAATTGAAACCTACAGGTATTGTTGGGGGTGCATGCCATCTACTTATAGCTTTATGTAATATAAAAAATTAAAAATCTCTTTTGTTTATGTTAGAATGCCCTATTTAAATTGAACAACCAAACATATGACATAGATAAACAAAAGCAAGAAGTTTCCCTAGTTTTTTATCCAAAGGCTTCACTGTCTACATACCTCTGCATTCATGGCTAAGCGAAGTACCATAACCAGATAGTATGTTGTCACACTATACATGGACCATGATCAAGAAATCATGTTGCAACAAACATGATAACATTGGTATTTCCCCAGAATTTTTCCTAGTTTCTGATCTAAAGGCTTGATTGTCGATATACCTCTGCAATCATGGCTAAGCGAAGTACCATAACTGGATAGTATGTTGTCACAATATACATGGAACATGATCAAGAAAGCATGTTGCAACAAACAAGATAACACCAGTCTTTCCCCGGAAGTTCAATGCCCAAGAGGGTAAAAAGTGACAAAAAGAATAATAAATGCACTTTAATCCATATGGAATTACATCTCAATACAATATAGCTATGTCTTCTATTTGCTTTTCTTCCCAACTTTTTAAATTAAAGAATTTTGACATATAATCAATCTCCAAAGTCTTTTGACTACAAGACTCCAATACACTCACAGTAAGTAAAGGTAGAAATACAGAAAATATGTGGAAATTTTCTAAAATGTAGTGGTTGGACTATAATAGATAAGACAAAAGGCTACAATGTACATACATAGGAATAAATTTCCAATTTTATTTCATTGGTTAACCTTTTCTTAACAGGGTAGAGTTGATACTATATTTGTAACAGGAATGGAGGTAAACCCAATGATAAATTGTACCAGTTTGGAACCAAAGGCCAACTTAACTAATGAAAACAAGAAACAAAATTCCAGCTTCCACATTTCGAAAAATTAAAAACAAGTTAATTAAAAAGAAAATCAATTTCCACCATCAAAAATTAAATTCAAAAGAAGCTTGAAAGTTCAAACAAAGAGTGATATGTCAAGAAGCTCATTCACTAATGTTAAAATTTTCAAAAAGACAGTATCAACCTGAGAAACAACATACGTTTAATTGCTGAGAAACAATATATGTTTGGCATTCGTTATTACAACAAATGAAAAACGTTAAAGAAGGAATGAATACTTACCCATTCAAGCAACATGACATCATGATCATTTGATAAACGTGCAAGATCAAATGCCTGTTGTCCTGTAATAAGTTCCAACAGCATGATTCCATTTCCAAATACATCTATCTTCTTTGAATACTTTACGATAGAAAGGTATTCAGGTGCTATGTGGCTAATGGTGCCATGAACATCCGTCGTAACATGCATGCCCTTATAGTCCATAAGTTTTTCCAGGCCAAAATACCCCACCACTGCCTCATATTCTTCATCCAGTAAGATCTTAGCAGCCTTGACATCCCGGTGAATAATCTTAGGATCGCAATGATCATGCAAGTAGGAGAGACCTCTTGCAGAACCCAATACTATGTGCTTGCGAGTTGTCCAATCTAGGGGTGGATCATTTTGTACCCTCTCTACAGGAAAATCAAGTAACAAGTAAAAATTTCATAACATTAAACATTTCACATGATATTGAATAGCACCTTCAATCACACTTAGTCCTTTTTGTGACCACTCTACAAAAAGAATAGGTTACATAAAACTAGCAATTTGGAAATTCAACATTGTACAGAATAACACCTTTCATGGTACTGAAAATAATAATTTGGAATGTTTACAAATAAAGCTAAAAGTCAAGTCTTAATACCAAACAAGGAAGGCACTACATGTATGATAAAATTAGGTCAACTGGTAAACACATAAAACTAGCAATTGGCAATGTATAGAATAGCACCTTTCATGATACTCATAATAATAATTTGGAAACGTTCACAAGTAAAGATAAAAGAAAGTCTTAATATCAAGCAAGGAAGGCGTTGCATGGATGAGAATAGTAGTTCAAAATTTCAAATAGATCCACCACCATACAGTTTGAGATTTACACCTGTTGAAATTTTCTCAAGAGTTTAAATATAAAGCTTAACTGATGATTTTAGGGTGAAATACAAGATAGGTTACTAATTACTTAAATACTTTCCATACCTCATAGGCATGAAGCAACACTTCCATTAGCCATGTAGGGATAAACAAGCAGTCATTCAATGGGTGTCATGCAGAATCCACGTAGTCGAAGGAGGTTCCTATGTACTACCATGCTAATCATCTCCACTTTGGTTTGAAACTGCAACTCACCACCTGGTGTACGCTCTTCCTTCAGACGTTTTACAGCCACCAAGGAACCATCTGCAAGGCGCCCTTTGTACACCTTTCCAAAACCACCTCTGCCAAGTATGTTTCTATTGATAAACCCATCAGTTGCAACCTGTAATTCCCATAATGAGAACCTCTTAATCTGGATTAAATGAACCATTGGATCCTCCTCAGCTGCACAACCATATATTGATTTAGTAAATGTGTGTAGACATGTTCATAGAATAATATTAAGCATTCCATGAAGGAAGCAATGCATATCCACTCAAATATACTTTTATTTATAAATATAACAAGGAAGCCTACCAGGTATATCAAAGAAGTGCTCCTGTGGCTTTCGGTGATGCCACCAGGTAAACCCAATCACAGGAGCTGCAAATAACAGGGAGACACCTGCAGCTACTCACCCAGCAATGGCTCCTGTACATGAAGAGCTCTGCACCCTTGTTGAATAAAAAAGTAAAATAAGACATGCTACATTTGGGAAGTATGACACCATCCATATTTCTCATTTACCATGAAATGTGGAGGTCAAAAATACCATCGAAAAATCCATTAGTGAAATTCCACGGACGATTTGGCCCAGGAAAGTATAAATGTGAATTTTTTGGGCATAAATTCAACCCATAAGAGCCGCAACCTTGAATACTTGAGGAACTATGTAGCAGGTCATCATAGGACATGGATTAAATGGCTACACCTAGGGGAACACTTCTACAATAATACACACCATATGACCATCGATATGACTCCTTTCAAAGCCTTGTATGGTTATGATGACTTATCTTTTGTAGATTTGATATTTGGTGACAGCAGGGCTCCAAAATCCAAGGAGTGGATTCAGGAAAGTCAAGATATTCTCAAGATACTCAAGGAAAAAATATAGGTTGCTTAGAATCAGCAAAAGGTATATGCAGATAGACACATGATTGAGAGCAATTTTGAGGTAGGGGATCTGGTATACTTACGTCTACATCCTTATAGACAATTGTCCCTTAAGAAGAAATGAGTAGAGAAACTTAAGCCTTGGTTCTATGGTCCGCACAAGATAATCCAGAAAGTTGGAGAGGTAGCATATGAGCTCGAATTACCACAAGAAAGCAAGATTCATAACGTGTTCCATGTGTCTAACCTCAAGAAGGTAGTAGGTCAACATATTGTTACTTCATCTGAACTGCCCCCCTTTGATAATGAGGGGAAACTGATTTTGGTTCCAGAATGAATCCTAGAGGTTTGAGAAAGAAAACTAAGGAACATGATCGTTAGATAATACTTGGTTCAATGGAAAGAATTGCCTATAGAAGAGGCCACTTGGGAAGGAGAACATGTATTACAACACCCAGCATTACAATTGCTTGAGGACAAGCAATTTCGAGTGGGGGGGACTATAATATCCTCTTTTTCTTAAGCACTAAGGACCATCCCGCTAGCCTATCTGATTCCCATAGGTTCAAGCGGGAACTGACACTTAGGGAATTGACTGCGGATTGATGCCATTTACACCATAAGAAGATCTTAATCATGGATATTAGATAATCAATAGATAAATAAGAGCCACATGAACTAGGGGCCACCTGCATGCATGGAATGCAAACCTTATTTCATGTTGTATGCACTGAAACACCTTTATTGAGCTTCCATGCACACAGGAAGCACTGCATGCAAGTCAGCTGGAAATTAGAAGAGAAAGCAACCTAGTCATGCAAAAGTTAGGTTAGGCGAGCTGAAAGTTATAAAAGAAAGGTAAAGTGAGTGAGTAAGGTCTTCTTACATGATTACCGAGCTCAGTGATCCACTTAGGGTTGAGGGCACACCACTCAACCATTCAGTGTATTTCGACAGCGAAATCTATATTCCCTAGTCACTATCAGGGTTGGATCATCCAGATTCAAAATTACTACTATCATCAGGTATCATTCTTCAGCATTCTGTAGGATTCAATTTATATACAGATCAAGGGAAGTCGCTAGCTTTACATGAGGGAATTACACAAGTGGGATATATTTATATCTCATCACACAGGGATCCTTTTGTCTGCATGTTGGATTCATTCTTCCAAGAGCACCACTATTACTCTAATCCCTGAAGAAGGGCTTCCCTTACGGACCCAGCAGCAAGTTATCACCCTTTCCACCTTTCAGAGGACGTCTTCTACTGCATGGGAGACTTTCCTTGAGGAGGTTCGCACTTTAGGCTTGGGATATAGTGTATGGTCTACATGCATCTTCCACATTGATCATAGGGGGATCATAACCCTATTGCACCACATCCAGATTCCTCTCACATCAAGTCCACCCTTATTCACTCATTCATAGGATTGGAAGGACGCATTCTTGGAGGCAGAGCACTCCATATCTTGCTCGATCACCGAAAAATATTCTGCATGTTGGTTTCATATTGATCTACGTCCATTACTTCAGCTATTGGTATGTATATGCATCTCTTCTATCCCTACTTTATAGCATTTCTGATTATTTGGGTTATTTAGGGGTTGGAAAATCCACCCATCTGCATGCATGCTCATGCAAGCATAGTTCAGTACATGCATTCATATTTACTTCAAGTATTGAGCCATAAAGACTACTAGCAAGCAACATAAACTCCATAAACAAACAAAAATATCAGTTGGAATATTACACCATGTTAGGATAATAGTGGAAGGCTCTACTATGTTGTTTAAGGATGCAATGAGAGGAGGGTTAGTAAGAGGAGTGAAAATTTGTGATGATATGGCCATGTCTCGCTTTTTGTTTGTGGAGGACATAGTGATATTTTTTGGGTTTATATGAGAGTTAAGAAGTACCAAAGAAATTTTGGATATATTTTGCAAGGCCACGGGAACAGAAATCAACATGATGAACTCTTCGATGATGCTTGACAAGGTGTCTGAGGGAGAAAAGGATCAAGTTGTAAAACTATTTCCTATGAATGTATGTAATTTAGATCACAGGTTAAAGCACCTAGGTTTTAACATAAAGCCTAACAAGTATAGTTTTGAAGACTGGATGTGGATGTATACAAAATTGAAGCTAGGGTTTCTCTATGGTGTAAACTATGGTTACCTAGAGGAGGAAAATTAGTCTTGTTCAAGGTGGTATTATAAAGCATTCATATCTACTAGATGGCCATCTTCCATATCCCTGAGGCATTCAAACTAAAATCGGGAAAAAATGCTTCATCTTTTTGTGGACTAGACTGGGAGGGAAAAAAGAAAGAACTATGTTAGTCAAATGAAAAAAAGTGGCAAACTAGAAAGCCGTGGGGTGGTTGGGGGGCTAAAAATATGTTCATTTATTTAGTTTATCTCTTGCTGCAAATTTTTTATGGAAATTTTTCTATAGACTACGGGGCAATGTCATGGGATTCAGATACTTGAGAAAATAGTCTATAATAGAGTGGTTCAAACAATAAAGGAAGAATCCAAGTGGTGGATCCATAGCTTGAAAAGCTTGAGTGAAAGGCTTTCCCTCAACAATGAAATGATTAGCATGGAAGATTGGATTAGGGAATATAATGACAAAGGGGAAGACTCTTCGATTGGATGCAAAGGCAACTTTAGATTGTCTAAGGAGTTGTTAAGAGATCTCCACCTTTTAGGAATTTTGTCCCTGGAAGATGCAACATCATATGATATTAGGAATGTGAGGTCTCAGGGGTAGAAGAAGGTAGAAGATTTGAATTTGTAGGGGGGAATGATGAAGAGTGGAACCATTATGTGGGAATCCTATTGTCCAACACTATAAAACTCTCAAATCAAGAAGATTTGTTGAAGTGGTCAATAATTAAGGGGCATGAGAATGAATTGCAAGGTTGGGTTACAAGGCATCAATAGAAGAAGCCTTTGTGGGAGAAATATCTTAGTGGTGGTCCATAGTTTGGAATTTATATTGTCCTTTGAAATCATTTTTCTTTACTTTGGTAAGCTTTAGAAAATAAAATCCTAACTTAGGATAATTGCCAAAAGATAATAAAGTTGGACCTAGGAAGGTGTATCTTGTGCAAATTGTGAATCACCTTATTTGTTTCCAATCCTTCGGATAGAGTTGTATGGTCAGAGCTTTTATAGGTTACTGGGGAGATAAATAAGTGGGTGCAGAGGACTCTATTAGATTTTTTTTATTCATGGATTGTTAGTAAGTCAATTAAATTTTTTATGTCCCTATGTTGCTATGTGATATGGCTAATTTGGTTATCAAGAAATAAAACGATCTTCCAAGGTTTCGATTTTACTCCACCACAAATGACCCAGATTATTGGGAGTGCTTGCAATAAAAGCTGGTCTTCTTCCAAGGAAAATCCTGTCAAGGAATTAAAGGAACCTGAAATTGATTTTGAATAGGGTTGGGGGTATTTTGATGGGGCATTCCGAGGTGTCCTAAGGATGTGTGGGGTTAGAGCAATTTTATATCTGAATCGACAACACTTAATTAAACTAAAGTTTGCAGTAGGGTCAAGCACTATTAAACAAGCAAAACTTGATGCCATGTGGCTTTTATTGAAGAAAACTATAAACAATGGTGTAAAAGATTACAAGTATTTGGGGAGAAGTTGAAAATAGTTTGGGAAAATCATATATGCAAATTAAATAACTTATTGTTGGAGCATATTATGAACCAGTTCTTGTAGGTTGAAGTGAGCTTTGAAGATATACCATCTGCACATGTATATAGAGAATTCAATATCCTAGCAGACCAATTAATAAACTAAGCTCTTTATATGGAGGAAGGGACTCAATGAACACGAGTTCAGAGAAAGGTTTCTGGTATCAAATTCAAATCTTTCTTCGGTTTAAATCAGAGGGCAAATTTTAAGCCACTTTATATGATATTTTTTTGTATTATATGGCAAATATTTTTGATGTATGTAGTAACTAGATTTTTTGGAAGTAGAACAACATAATCATAGGAATTTTTTTGTTTAAACAAGTTTTGATGTTCCCAAATAGTTTTTTGTGAATGCGCTTGCACACATCGTAGTGTATGTTTAAATTTGACTGTTGGAAATATATATATATATATATATATATATACATATATATATATATATATATATATATATATATATACATATATGTATATATATGTATATATATACATATATATACATATATACATATATGTATATATATATATATATATATACATATATGTATATATATGTATATATATATATACATATATGTATATATGTATATATATGTATATATATACATATATATACATATATGTATATATATGTATATATATATATGTATGTATGTATATATATATATATATATATATCACAACTACAAACACTAGGGAGACAAGAAGACACGCAAAGAAAAAACATTTTCCTTGCTATCATACTTACTAACGCTCAAAGTTTTAGGACTTTTGGTGATAAAAGTATATGGTGACTCAAAAGTTATTATTGACTGGGAAAATGGTTTGAAATATATGTAGTCTTTGGCTTTGTTCAGCTAGATGAGGAGAGTGAGATTATTAATTCATCATTTTGAAGTCATCTCTTTCAATCACATATATAATATTTTCAATGAGGAGGCCGATGTCTTATCTAAAGAATCTATTGGGGAAATGATGAGGTATCTTCAGTTCTTCGATTTTCTGGATGGAAATATGATTGATGCAGGTTCATATTATGTATTTTGAGGATCCAATGGGCGACTTTCAGTTATTTTTTTAGTTTTATAATGTTAGTTTTTTGTGTTTTGAATGAGTGACTTTTTTGTAAAAGGTTAAGCTGGATTTTGAGCTTTGTTGTAGATGTGATGGAGGACAAGGAAGTACTATGTTAGTAGGCTATCCAATATTTTGAGGGAACTCTTATGTTTTTTGTATGATTGTTGGAGAAGTAGGAGGGTTTAAATGTAACTTTGATTCCTTGTATGAATAACAAGTTACAAGCTTTTTCTACTGGAAAAAAAAACATTTTCCTAGCTGCAAGAGATTTTGGACAAGAAGATATACAAAGAAAAAACGTTTTTGACTTAACGAAGCTCCGAGTTTTAGGACAAGAAGACAATACAAAGGAAAGAAAAATTTCCTTGCTATAAGAGTTTTCGGATTTTTAGGACAAGAAGACAATACAAAGAAAAGAACAATTTCCTTGCTATAAGAGTTTTTAGAGTTTTAGGACCAAAATACAATACAAAGAACAAAAAAAATTATTATTGTAAGAGTGTTTCGACACTTGGGAGTTATAGAACAAGAAGACACACAAAGAAACATAAGATCTTTTTGACACCTGCGAGCTATGGAACAAGAAGAACTAGACTACAACAGAGCAAACAGTATATTATGAGAAGCAATTTATAAATAAGGCAGAGATATATGAGAAATAATTTATAAGTAAGGATGAGATATATGAGAAATAATTTATAAGGAAGGCTGAGATATATCAGAAGTAATTTATAAAAAGGAATGCTAGGTGTTGTCAATTGTATGCACCAACAAGTAAATTGAAAAAACGTGGGAGTATAATTCTGTAACCTTCATTTTTGTTTGAGGGATGCTTTGTTTTCAAAATTCCAACCCTATTAATAATGGTCTTATGTTTATATAAGATAGAATAGAGGAGATGACTGCAGTGAACACTCCGTCACACAGAGCATACAAAGAATAAGAAGAGTACTCTCGGGTGAGAGTCGAGCATCAGACCAACTAGACTGGATCATACTGTAGTGAACAAGACCTGGAATTGGCCCTCTCTCACACACAAATCCAACAAAGAATAACAAGAGAAAAATGGAATCCCTTCATCGCAGCAACAACAACAACCAACAATAGTTATTTTAGTGGAATCGCTGTCATATTTGATTTAGTTTTGGTGTGGACGCCGATTCACAGTGGATTGATGTTATTGTTGACTTCACATACGAGGTGGGGTGTGATTAGGAACTGTTGTGTTGTCACAGTGGTGGTTCCAGTTTGAAGACAAACAAACACACATTATAAGTTGGTGTTTTGATAATGCCACCCTTGATCCGCGAGAGATAAAACCCATCCATCCACATTTTGAATTTTAATAAACCCCCCACAGAGGAAGAGGAAGATCTCACGATATGCTTTTGGAAGTTAAGTGTAGGTGCACACATAGGCGAGAGCCCAGAATCCTAATTATCATGGTGACTACAACACAGCGGAGGACAACTAAAAACACTGTTTTGAAAACTAAACTAAATTCAAGTTGTGTATTGTTGTATTTTAGAAAATGATATTCAATCAATCACTCTTTCGCACAACAAACAAAGAATATAAAAACAATGGCTCTCTCTGTCTGATATTCTATAGGATATCACTCATGGAAAATTTTCCTTTAAATACCTAACATGTTGACAAAAGCATTGCCCCCTGAAATACTATCCCATTCTAGAAAATGGCGAAAGTGAAACTAGAGGAAAATGTGGGGAATGAAAACCAATTTTAAAGAATCAAAAGTTTTGAAGAGTACCTTATCAACAAAATTTTTATGAAGCACCCCGGAAATGGCCTCCATCAAAGGAACATCGAGCATTTATGGCGGGATCCGAAGAACTGAGAGCGGAGAGAATTTATAATTTGTCTTACCTCCCAAGTTGTTGAACGAATGTTGCATGAGTGAGAGTCCAACCTGTGATTCACAAGATTTCGTGGCATTCTTGGGATTTTATAGGCATACCTGGGATTTTATAGGCACATGGGGGGGCGAAATAGTTGTTTGAAGCCTCCCCAACTGAATATCGGGGGACGAAACAATTGTTTCAAGCCGCCATGACTGGTTATCGAGGAGTGAAATAGCCATATGAACCCAGCAATGAGTGTATATCGGGGGCGAATGCCATATTTTTGACCAATCGAACCAGAAATGAGGGAGAATGACATGTTTCTTACCAATATAACCTGAAATGGAGGGTGAATGCCAGATTTTTAGCAAATTTCAGGTGGCGATTTCCAGATTTTGTGAGATTTTTTAGCAAATTTCGGGGGGTGATTTCCAGATCTTGGGAGAGAGGGTTGTTAGAGGGGAAGGCTATTTTCTTTGAAAATATTATTTTGTTAATAAATAGTGGACGATTTTTTTTTCCAAATTTTTTTAATATACAAAATTCACCCACCAAATTTTTGAAACCCCTCTAATTTCTCCCATGGGCTATAATTCTCCCCTAAAATCATCCCTGGTTGTTGCATTGGATAACAAGAGGAGAAGCTTGGATCAACCTTCAGAATAAGGTACACATTCTCTTAAACCCTAATCTCTTTGCTTAATGATTGTACTATATGTCTTTTACCCCAATACGTTGGCAGTCTCACCCTACTATAGGAACACTTTTCCTAACAATAGTGAGATCAATATTTCTTGGTTCATTGGAACCAAGAAAAGTTAGATCAATGTTTCTTGACTAATTATTTCTTTCAACATTTTGTATTCTTCTTTAATATTTTCACATTGCCAATTAGGAATAGTTGTTAGATTGAGTTATATTTGGCGCATTCATAATTGTAATTTCAATTCTTGTATGCAAGGAATCCATCTTAATATTGTATTGGAACGGACATGAACATAGGTGAAAATATAAATCCGTATTTACATACCCTATGCATTATCATTACCATGAAATGGCATTATATAAGTTTCACCATTTGTGTATATTTATAACTATTGCATGTTTGAAACCTAAAAATGGATATTTTTCCCTCTCCTATAAAGATAAAAAATACAAGATATAACCCAGGAAAAGGTAAGTAAATGTTGTTAATTCCCTTGATTGTGAGAATAAATGTAGAGGAAGTGGAGGAAATTCATTGTATCTTGTGAATGACCCAAATCCAAGCCATGCACATGATCATATCGTGTTATTGAAAATTAAGAGGAATTTTTCAATGTTCATTTGGGTTCAAACATCAATGATGTTTATTTTTATAGGAAGGCATGGGATTCCATCCACAAAAGGGTTTCAATTTTTCATTTTTATGGAGTTTAATTTATTAAGCTTATTGAAAACATGATCTCTCTATGGCTATACTTGTATTTACATGATATAAAATTGGTAGATTGGCAGGCTGTGGTGTGAAACATCCGCAATTCTCATCTTTTCTAAGCATTCCACTAACTATTGGACTATTAGTATTTTACATTCTTTGTTATGTTGATCTCTTGACTAGGGTTCCTTTTATGCATTTTTCCTTCCCCAATACTATTTCGTTGGGTATTCCAGTGTCCAGTGCTATAAATTGATTAATCGCCCCTGCAATCCTAGTGGGATCATTATTAGCATTATACTATTACTTTATTTAGCATCTTGTTTTCTTATACTAAGATGTGTTAGGGATCTTGTTTGTTACAACTTGATAATATGATATAAAGGGGGTGTTAAAAATGGGTTGATAGAAATGGATAACTACAATATCTGGTGAAACTAGGGGTCTTCTTAATTGGAAAGGAATATTGAGAGGGGGGTTCAATAATTCAATTTTAGGACACATTTTCCAATATTTAGTGAAATTAGGGATATTCTTTAATATCATGCAAACGATCGTGAAATGTAACAAGTTCACTTACTGAACCCCCCATGCACTTAAGGAGGTATCACTAGGATTGTTCTCCAAATAATTTGCACCAATATCTTCATTCTTCTTTCCAAATGCTTTGTCCAGTTGGGCCCATAGATCACTTGGATATTTAGTAGTTTCCATGAGGTAGCACATACTAGGAGACATAGCAATACACATTGCTCCAAAGGCTCTATCACATTCATTTTTCCAATCATTCTCTTCTTCATAGGAAGACAAATCTCTCATAACACCAATACACATATAAAAAAGACCTTGTCTCTTCAGATATGCTATCATCTTTGGTTTCCATTCATCATAGTTGAATGGAGAGAGAGGAGGAATTGCTTTCAAATTCATGGAAGTTGTTGTAGAATACCTACATAAACAATGGAAAAATATATGGAGGATTGTTACTGAATCTATTGAACACTGCTTTAGGACAGTAGGCACTTTTATCTGGATCCTTCACACATGGATAGACCTCAAAGAATTTCTCCAATGAATTCAATGCAATGGCACCAGGATTTGTTATGGAAATCTAGAGGCTTCTGGTGCTCTACTGATAGCAGCTTCTCAATCTACTGTTGGAACTGCTGCACTCAAAATCTCTCATGAGCTCTGATACCATGTGAAATTCCACAGGGGTAGATCAGTGAGTTGGAAAAACCTCACAATTTCACATTGTTATTACTGAGAAGAATTAGACAAAGACATGGATCAATTCACTCATAAAACTAAAACACACATGAAAAATTGTTGTTGATACATTAATCATCTGTAAGCTAGAAATCAAATAATGTTACAATAGAATGAATTTCTTACACCTGGAAGAGTTCGAATTCACCTCAAGTATAGGTTTAGTTTTCATTGGAACCATCTCCCGATAAGGTTCAGTGGCCACCGATGATGAATAATCAGTTAACTGAGGTAGAACTGAGCATAAATGAATCATTTGGGCACCAAAATAGGGGAGGATACTCCAAGGGGGTGAAATAATGACTTGTAGTGGTCAAAATAGGTGCTCCTACACTCAGTAGCAGTGAAACTAGGTGTAACGGTCAGTTAACTAGGAAATCAAGGGGACAAGGTGCCCTAAATCATAGAAATGACTGTGCTAACTCCTAAAATCATGCATGAGGGATAATTTGGACTTCAGTGATGTAAACAAGGTGCTCTGAGTGGATAGGATGGCTAATGATGGCCGAAAACAAGCTCCAGGGGGGGCAAAGTAGGGACTAGGTGCTAGGAGACTCAACTGCCAATGCATGGATGCATGGAGTATTGCATGGAATGCATGGATGCATGAAAAATGCATGCAAATCATGCAATGCCAAAATAATATTGTGAGAATATTCCAACAACCCTAAACCACATGCGGCCTTAGCAGAAAAGAATGATCCAAATCAACATTAAGAAAAGAAATATTGTTACTTTTCCCCAATATTGTGCCATCTATTCCCATGGCCACTTAGTCTTCTCTTGTAGAAAGGTCAAGCATCCTCGTCTCATCCTACTTTATAAACTCAAGAATCCCTCAACCACAACCATTAACCATGTCAAGGCCTCCATGCACACAACCACCTCCTTAGCCATATCTAAAAGAAATGGATACCTCTAGTTTTAACCCTAATAGTCACAAAGATTTAATGGAATGACAAATCACAAGTGTGAAGTGTGGGATGGGAATGGGTATTACTTTTTTCTATTCTTTTTTTTTTCTTTTATCTTTTTGTTGTTTTATTTTTGTTAGTTATATATGTATTATATAAGTGTTCGACCCACCCCCCAAGGTATAAAATTTGTGTGTGTGTTATGCTTATACATGCGTATAAGTATGGTTCCATAGAACATGAACCCATACCTATAGTTAAACCTATGAATCAAGGTGGGGAGGTATACCCACACAAAATGTGAGAGTATAGTGGTGGGACACCATATGTGCTTACATATTAGAATTGCATGTGGGCATGTAAGGTATATGTGAAGTTTTTTTCTTCTTATTTTTCTCATATATATATATATATATATATATATATATATATATATATATATATATATATAGAGAGAGAGAGAGAGAGAGAGAGAGAGAGCGCATGCATACGCACACATATGAGTGTGTATGATTGAGATATATAAAAGAATGGCAATTTTGGGTGTATAGCCTATGTGTAGACCATAACATGAATTTTATATCAAAAGTATGCATAAGGGAATAATTGCCATGCCATTCATTGCATTATTGATCAAATAAAAATAAATAACTTATAAACTTCAATGTAGTAAGCAAGGCCACTTAGATCCTCATGTAACTGATGATGATTTCCTTGACATAATTTCAACCCATTGAATTTAATTCCCATTCTATTTTGAAATTGTTTCTAGCCATTTGTTTAATTTGTATATATCTATGAAAAGTTGGTTGTCATTAATTTACAAAGTAGTCTTATTGTCAAATAACATGCTAGATTTAATTTAGTTTTGTTATAGAATAACATTGATTTTTATTCAAGATAATTGTTAATATTGATTAGTTCTAACATGATATTATCATAGTACCTTAATTGTCACAATGGATAAATGATAGCCTTAGTAGAGTATGATAATTTATTTTATTTGGTTAAATCATCTACATCAACATGCAGACACTACATGTGTTAGGGAACACAAAATTCCCAAGGATACTCTTTTGTATCAGTTTGAGTGCACGGTTCACGCGCCCTTGGTGGAATCCCAAGGAATTGGTATATTTAAGCATCAGATAGTGGTTGAGTGATAAGAATACCATACGTGGATAAGTCAGTTTATTGGCATAAGTTTCTAGGAGAATTTTTTTGACATTCAAACTCTATGTCATTTGGTCATAATTTTGTGAGTTGTCGAAAGAGCCAAGGTTTGTCCCAATTCTGATCTAGATGCAATACAAATGAGACAATACAAAGAGTGAATCAACATCACTAGAAACTATGCAAACCTAACTAGAGTGCATTAGAAGCAATAGATCTGGAATGGCCTTACACCTGCACCCAAAGAGCGAACCACTTATTAGTGACTTATGATCCTTTTTATACTATAGGAAGAACTAGGTATGGCCACTTCTAGTTCATGAACTTAGAAGCTGAGTAAGGGGAACAACTGAGGTCATGCTCCCAATTGTGACCATCAAAAACATGAGTAGTTGGATTGAGAGGTGTATATTTTAAAGAGCCAAGTTAATGAGAAATAATCCTACCTTTGAGAAATGAAGGTCATGTTAAGAGTCTTTGGGATCCAAGGTAGAGAATCAAGATAAGAGACCATAAGAGGAAGAAGAACCTAGTTAGAAAGAATTAATTACATGTTGCAAATTGGGTTATGAGCTAAGACGACATAAGGTTCTCACTTTCAATACAATCATCAAAAAAGGTAATGAGGTCGAATAATGGTTGGAAAATATATATTAGAATAATGGTTTTCGAATATTCTACGTGATTTTATATGATGCCATCCCTTTAGAGAAGACCATGGTTTCTAGCTACCAATTGACTGAAGATGCAAATCTGTGGTGGGACCATATCAAGAAAAAGGAAAAAGGTGATGAATACCACCTAAGTTGGGATCCTCAAAACTCCTTTTGAGGAAAAGTAATTTGGAGAGATGTGCTACCAAAATAAGGAAGATGATTATTTCTCATTCAAATAGGAAAATTTTATAGCATAAGACTATGAATGCAAGTTTGTATAACTAGACAAGTATGTGACTCAGTGAAAATACTTGGGTTGGGAGATTCATTGGGGTGATCAGGGACCATGTCAAAGATAAAGGCTAAACATTTATTCCAAAGACCCTATCATAGGTCATGCAAAGGACTCGACTATGTGAAGTTGAGGCCTAATAGAACAATGGACTAAGTGGCAAATCAAATCAGAGGATAAATAACTAGAAGACTTGGAGAAGCATAATAAGTGGAGTTTCAATCATGGAAAACCAACCAAGTCTATGGAAGGAAGACAAATCCTTTGAATATGCAAGATTAATGAACCCAAAGGTAAAAACATTTGAATGTAGGGAACAATGGCATGGGTCCTAGCAATTTCCAAAAAAGGAGAACCATACCAAGGGAGTTGTGAACCATTTAGGGCCTGAGGATATTGTGGGAGATGCAATAAGAGGAATAATTTATATAGTTGTGGACCACTGGTGGGTATAATATAGGCCTCCCTCATCCAAGCTAGAGGTAGCATTTCCAACCTACCCATCACTTTCTTGATTGATACAGGGAGTACCCACAATTTCATATCCCTGGCAATGATAGCCAAGTGTAAGCTAAGCACTAAGAAGCTCTAGGAACTTTGGGGTATATATGGCAAACAGAGGTAGTATTCCTAGTAATTTCCAAAAAGGAAGAACCAAACTAAAGGATTCATGAACCATTTGAGGCCTTAGAATATTATGGGAGATGTAGTAAGAGGAAGACTTTATATAGTAGTGGACCACTAGCCAGTAGAATATATGCCTCCCTCATCTAGTGTGTAGGTAGAATTTCCAACTTGCCCTTCATTTTCTTGATTCATACAGGGAGTACCCATTGTTTCATATCCCCCCACAATAGTGGCCAAGTGTAAGCTAAGAACCAAGAAGCTCCAAGAACCTTGGAAGGTATAGATGGAAAATGGTCCTATGAAGTGGATAAAAAAAGCAATTGATAGATGTATAGTATATTTTGGGGGGGATGGACTAGCAGAGTATGTTTTCATGACTTAAAGTTGGGAACTTATGACAAAATAATGGGGCAAGATTGGGCAAGTTGGTAGACTATTATGAGGCCCATTATAGTGTCATTGCTATATATATATATATACACACACTTTTAGAATAAATTAAATTTATGAATGATATGAATACGAAAGAGGTATGTTAGCTATGTATGAGGTATAGTGTCATATATATAAAAGTTGAATCATACACATTCATTTATATTTAGTTTGAATATATAAAATAACATGTTAATGTGATAAATATTTATATTGAATTTTTACATGTATATTTTGTATTTATAAATGTTTTAGTTGTGAGTGAAAATAATTTCTTAGATAAGTATTTATATTATAAAAATATTTTCAAAATGTATAAATATTTTTTTTATTAATATTTTTTTTTTCTTTTATAAAAAATATTAGTTAGTAAAATAATTTATGCTTCAACTAATAAATTAAAAGAATTCATGCACCACCATTGACTTATTAAGTTAATACTACTCAATTTTTAAGAATAAATTAAGTCTTATATTATTTTCTATGAGGGACTTAACTATAACATTCCTTTACAATAAAATAAATATCCCCAAAAAGTTTATGATTTTGATATTAATTTACTTATATAGATTTAATAAATAAAAAATAATAATAATAATGCAATGTGGATTATAATAATATTATTAACATTTTACATGTAAATAAATTTTCAATTAAATCACATTATATTAAACTAATGAGAAAAGTATTAAATATAAAAAGTCAACATAAATTTAAAAAATAGCTCTTAAAAATATTTTTTATTATTTAATTTCATTTGCAAGTTCAAGACAAATAAATGCTAAAGAACAAAATGTTTTTGGAAATTTACAATGAATCTTAGTCACATCAATGTAGAGTTATTTTATTAATTTTATTTCTAGTGAATTTTGAAAACTAACTCAACCATGGTTATTTATATTGTGCATAGAAAATAGTGTAGGAGGTGACTTGTCATATATACCTTCCCCATAAAACCCCTAACTCATAATATTTTAATATATCTCATACTTTTTTAATACATCTCTTAAGAGGCCATTTTTTTACCTCAAAATCTCTCTAATGAAGGGAATGATTTGAAGCATTACAGAAGAAAAGAATCCCATAAGATTCAATAAAATCTCATCTATGTCACAGTTAACGGTAGTGTGTGCAAGGGATGTAAGAGATATCTCATTCATATCATTGAAGTTGTAAAGGAAGAAAGCATGAAAGAAGGACAATTTCCCATAATCGAAGAAGTATTAGATGTATTTCTGGAAGAATTATGAGGAGAATTACAAATTTCGATTTCAACAAGAAAAATCAAAACAAATGAAACCCGTAGAGGATTTCAACAAGGAATCTTCCAAGATAATTTCTCAATAATGCTTCAAGGATGAATCATTTTGAAGCGTGAGACAATGTAATGAAAATAAATCATCATGGATATAATAACAAAGCCAACAACAACAACAACAATAATAATAATAACAACTTTATATTATTGATAAAAGGTAAAGAGCCTATTAATGAAAAAGACATGACCCTTCATAGAGATACCTCATAGAGTATATTTATACTTAGGGGTATCATCATTGTAATCATCTTATTAATCTTATCCAATATCCAATAATATATTATATTTTATAGATATTTGTATCTATATTGCATAAAAGCACTTTTATGCTTATTAAAATCTTGTTATGGGTTTCCTATGACACTGTAATGTTTTTGTAACGGAAATGCAAATATAAATGTACAATGTTCCTGGTGAGGATCTCAAGGACAAGGCCCCACCAATGAAGCACTACAAGTATTTTTTTACTTTCCTAAGTTGTTTGCAGTTTGATTTGTAGACTTAAGAGACTGAAGGGATACGCAACTAAACGAAAAGGGCAACGAATCACTGGGGGGAGAGGATGATGGCCGAGAAGCTATGAGAATTTAGTTACTAATGACGGGAGTCATCCCGGTTCCTCGAGAACCTAAAGGAAGTAAACTTGTGATGTTCACTAGATGGCCTAAAACCCTATAGGTGTGAGCGTAAGTAAGAATAATAATGGATTAAATGTATTTGCAAGTGAGCGAATAGCAAACATCTATGATCTATTTATGATTACTGAGCCTAAAATAAAGTTAGATAGTAATAGTATCTTACTATTGAAAATATGATTAGTAGTTGGACCATAGATATTGCAAGTGGTATTTAAGTGTGAGAGCACATACACATAAGTTAATAGAGTTGACCCTAACACACACACACATATATATCTACTTGCAAATAATTCAACTATATACAAATATATATAGGAAAAAAAAGAAAAAGAAAATAATTAGACATATAATTAAATATTAAATATTTATAAAATGTTAAAGAATGGTACATTGGCAAATGAACTATTAATAATCGATCAATTGATATGATCAACAAGAGCCACAAGGTTGCAATGTCCCCGACATTTTCATCTGGGCTAGTTGTTATTGCCACCTGGGCTAGTTGCTAGTTTTTTGCAATTGGCATGAAAGTTTTGAACAAATAGCACTATCAAAACAAATATCAATTATGATTATTTAGTATCGCAAATTATCCATTTGCAAATAAAGATTGCAATGTTGTTTCTAGTAAAAAATATGATTCTATTTTGTGTTTCTATTTACTGATTCATTCATGAAAATGATAATAGCGCATATGTAATTGCACTCCATATCTTGTTGTATTTTAGTGATTTGAGAGGCTTAATACTTAAATTTCTTAAAAGAATTAAGAAAGAATGTGATATATGCTTCTTTATATTTTTAGATTAATACAAAAACATGTATAATGCCATAGCTATTGGTAGATCACATGATGATCAAATTTGTTAGGTTCAATGTTGTTGTTGTTATACTCTAAGTATACTAAGAACATTAATACATTTTACATTTTAGTACACATAAACATAACTAAAACATAACCATAATCATATTTTAAATGCCATAAAGTATGTGTACTAAGTTAGAATAATAATAATAATAATAAATTACTAACTTAATAATGTAGGAAACTTTATCAACTATCAAGACATAGATATCAGTTGTTGCCATGGAGCAAAAAACTTGATCAACACAACATAAATATCAGTAATTGTGATAGAGTTTATGAATACGTAATTGTAGTCTATCCATTTCACAATATGATCGAATACTTTTATCTTATTTCCTTTTCATTCACAACTATTTTTTTATAAGTACAATCTCAACAAAACTAACATATCATTTTGGTATGTAAACCATCTCTCAATCACATATGGATACAATAAACCATTCTTCAATGTGCACATAAAATAAACTTACACATAATAAATGCATTATTTTGCATATTTGTATTCATAGCACATTGAAAAAGTTGTTACGAGGATCAATTTGATCGAAGTTCCAAGGACAATTGATTTCAGTTTCATGCTCTAAAACCATGTATTTTTGCATTACTAGGTTCTTTGCTTTTGAAACTCTTGACCCTGGTAAAAAGCAAACAACATTGATAAGATTTGGATCTTGGCATTGAAGGAGTAGTTCGATTTTCTCACCATGGTCAAGAATCTGTCAAATCAAGAATTTATAATTTGTTTTCAATTGTCAAAAACAGATTGCTTCTAGTAGCTAACACTATTTCGCAAATGCCATTGCTATGAAGATATTATAGAAATTTGAATCATTGGAAAAAATTATAGGACTATCTTACCTGGAACTGAGAATGTAGAGAATGTTATGAACTGAGAATGTAGAGAATGTTATGATAATCAAGGGGATCAAAATTTCAAGGACAATCAATTTTAATTTGATCTTCTTCCATAACTGGGTTTTTTTTATTTTTGAAAGTCTTAATCCTGAAAGAGCATATAACATTCAAATATTTTTGAGTTGTATCATGAGTCAGGGTTGTTTGTTAACAAATGACATAAATACAAATCAAGAAGGTTCCTGCTAGCCACAGTGTCTACTTTCACAAGTTGTATATTTTCTCCAACTTTACATTTTTGGGTCTCTTCAGCTTTATTTTGTATTGGTTTCCCTTCTTGATCATCCTCTTTTCCCTCAATTTTTTTATGGCAAGCCAATGAATCCCTTGTGCTCTCCATTGTTTTCCATGTCAAACAATTGTTCTTTAATGCAACTTGCATCAGTTATACCATCAATAATAATAATGCTGCTCTCCTGACAGGCTCTATCTTCAACTTCAATCTTTTCCACACCTACAATGTAAGATCCATATTTCACCTAATCTCCCTCTGTTAAGGGAATATGAACATCCTCAAGATCTGCTCAACTACATATTCCTCCTTTTGAGGAGTTGAAACATACAACTCATTGGCACCATAAAACTCTTCTCTATCTTCTGAAAAGTTTTATTGATATGCTTCATCCTTTGTAACCGAGTTACAGTATTGTAGACAGAATTCTGAAGCTTGAACATTCTCAATTGCATCAAGTAAATCAGGAGAATCATCGTTTTGATTTCCATTGTAGATCTTAGGGAGATTAGGGATATTATTTCTTCATCATCCTGAGATTTTCCCATTGAAGCAAGTTCATAATGCTCTTCTTTTTCATATGCGAAGTCATGAAATCCTTCACTAGTTTTTGAATCACTCAATTTATCTTCTTGAGCTTCATCATTAACCAGTGAGATGTGACTTTGTTGAACTTCATCTAAACTGAAATATCCTCTTTATTGCATTCTCCAGGCTCTTGAGCTTCACCGTATGATGCCAGCTGTGATTGATTTTCTAGAGATATATTCTTAGGTAGAAGTTCAATTTGATGAGCATGATTCAAATTGTCTGCATCAAATTTAAGATTATTTTTTAATTATGGAGTGCTGCTACAATCCATTGATTCACCTTCAAGAACTTCATTATGTACCATGGATCCTAAGGAGGTACTTGAATGGAGCATTTGATGTGGATTCATTAGTGGAGAACTTACTACTCCAACTTGCTGGTAATCGGGCAATAATTGTCAATGTATATGATATTACCAACAGCTCAACTCCATTGATATTGTATGGTCCCCAAGTTACAGATAATGTTGTGCCACATGCCAGTAATCTTGATTTTGGAGACTCGTTCTGAAGGCATGTGGTGCATTGTCAATATGTAATTGTCTCTAGTAACAATTGATCTGCTAGTCTTGATTTTGGAGACTCGTTCTGAAGGCATGTGGTGCATTGTCAATATGTAATTGTCTCTAGTAACAATTTATCTGCTAAATGAGTTGCTTGTAATCTCTATTTGATGGCCAACATCTACCAGCAATATTATCTCATTTTTTTTTTGTTTAAGTCTGTTTGATGGCTACAAATGTTTTGAATGCGGGTTTAATGAGAACCCTCCAATCCCATGGTAAAAAAAATTGATACTAGTCCAGTTGAAACAATAAAATTTTGCATAGTAGCACATTCTTCATTATTGTCTGATTCACTTGATTCTTGATCACTAGTTTCATCTTCAAAAGGAAAATTATTGTTTTGCAAAACTACTACCAGCATCAACTAACCAATTTTCATCAGTTTTATACTTTACTAGCAAATTTCCATTTTGCATACCTGCAATTGAATCTGTAATCTTCTCTTCATCAGCAGTTTCTTCAACCATGTCCAAATCACGTGATTCATCTCCATCATCTGTGTCTGCAAAAAGTGAAATATCAATTTGCAAATCTATATTTGAAACTCGACTATTCTCTTCCCTGCCACATTTTTCATTACTGAATAAGCAAGTAATTAATTTGCAAACATGCATCTAAAACTGGTCAATAATATGAACCTCATCATAAGATATATTGCCTTCGTTATCTTCTTCTTGTTCTATAATCTTCACTTCATCAGTAGTTTCTTCAGCAATGTTCAAATCATGTGATTCATCTTCATCATCTATGTCTGCAAAAAGTGGCCTATCAATTTGCAAATCTATATTTGAAACTGGAATATTCTCTTCTATGACACATTTTTCATTACTGAAGAAGCAAGTAATTAATTTGCAGACATACATCTAAAACTGGTCAATGATATAAACCTCATCGTAAGATATCTCACCTTCATTATCTTCTTCTTTCAGATGGGATGCATCAGCGAAAATCATGTGTCCTTCATATTCTTTATCAAAATCACTAATTTGTTCTTCATTAATTCCATTGGCAGGCTTCAACTCCTCTTCAAGTGGCTCATAACATTCAGATAAGCTATCATCCTGAGAATCTACTTCTACATCAGTAAGACTTTCTCCAGCAATATAATATTTATTCTCTATAGTCTCATCAATTTTAGCAGTACGGGATAAATTGACATACATAATCTCATCATTTACAAGGCCAGGAAGACCTTTGTCTTGGACTTCATGGTTGTATATAAACTAAGATCAACTTGCTCTGTCAATGATGAACAGTCAAGCCTGTCTTCAACTTGAATGATTGTTGAGGACACTTCAATCATAGACTGGCACTGTTTCAAATCGTTCCCACCTTCAATTGGCTTTTGCTCGTAACCATCTATTGACTCTGGGTCTGAGCCATCTTCCAGATACTTTGGATCTCTAAGTTGACTTCCATACGTTCATCTATTGGTTCCACTAGCTGGATGATTTGTTGCTCTTCATCATGGATTTTTATCTCTTCTATTTCAACTAAATATTTCTTGAAATTTGCCTCATTAACCATGCATACCGAACCCAGTTTCTCACTGGTAGTTGCATCTTCTCCCTCTTCATCCTGCATATTTCTTCTATCGCACATATGGATGGAATATTTCACAAGAGCAGTATCTGTCGGTGCTACTGGCTTGATGATCTGTTGCTCTTCATCATGAATATTTGACTCTTCTATTGCAACTGCAGATTCCTTAAGATTTGACTCATTATCCATGTGTAATGAACACAGTTTCTCACCGGTAGCTGCATATGCTCCCTCTTCATCTTGCATATTTATTCTCTCATACATATGGATGGCATATTTCACAACACCAGTATCTGTTGGTGCTATTGGATTGATTTTATCTTGCTCTTCTTCATGAATTTTTGTCACTTCTAGTTCAACTGCAGCTTCCTTGAAATTTGACTCACCATCAAAAACCGGTCTCTCACAGGTAGCTGCATCTACTCCCTCTTCATCCTCCATATTTCTTATCTCGTCCTTATTGATGCCATCTTCAGTAGGATTTACAAGCTTCTTTTGCTATTCTTCAGACTGTACTGGCACATTCTAGATTATGACTGTTTTGTTGGATTTAGAGACGTCTAATTACAATAATTAAGTTGGACATACGTGCATTATGATTATGATATCAAATACTGTCGAAAGATTACATTTATGTAATGATTAAAACATGCCAAACAATGTGATTAATTAAGTCATGGCATTATACGTATTTAAATAAGGATTTGGATACAAATACATATAGAATAATGTTAATCACTTATAATTGTTAATGGACCGATTATAGTTGATTAAAATAATAGCAGTAATAAATTGAGCTAAATAAGGAAATCAGAATTTATTCTGATTTATTTCAGTTTTTCTGAAGTTTCCCGATTTGAAGTTTTTTATAAAATCGGAAACTCCAGATTTCTTTTCAGACTTGTTTCCCAAGTATTAGCTAAATTTCAGCAGCCCTAGGATTAGAATCTTTTTCTTTGGCACTGCTATAAAGGGCTGAGTCTCCAAGGCTTGCAATCAATCCAGAAAAATTGTCTGCTCCATTGAAGACAGGATACTCTCCAGAGAAAAGGATTGCAAGTTCTTGGAAGGATTCGAGAGCCAACAACTCAAGTCAAGACCAGAAGCTGTCCGCGACCTTTGAAGATGGAAAGTAAGTTCCGCTGTGCATTAAACTTAATTTCTAAGTTCCGTTGTGCATTAAGTTTAATTTCTTGCATAGGAGTAGATCTTGGTTAGGGTTTAAAGCAATTAGTAAAACCCATCAATTGGTATCAGAGCCTCCCTTATGTAAGAATTGCTGCGTGTGAGCCTCTTGTTAAATCTCATTATTAATTCAGAAATGAATGAATGTTTTTCCCAGAATTTATATTATGATTGTACAGAGCGTTTTCTCAGAATTCATAGTATAAATCTATATCGACTTCTTGATAGTCTCGGTCTTTAATTCAGAAAATTGGAAGGCATTTCAGATCCTTGACTAAATGCCATTGAAGTTTAAACATACTGAATCTCTGCATCTTTTCTCCTAAACTGTAATCGATCTACGTTCTGCCTGATTTACAAGCTCGGTATATTCACTTGGCCTATCACAGAACCTCTGTATCTAATCCCAGTAATTGACGGGCGTCTTCGGTTCTTATTCAGAGAAATATTTATAAATTTGAAGCCCGATTTTATCTCCAGAGTCTAGTACTGCCGTCGATCTAAATTTCCTAAGAGATAAAACGCAAATTGAATCTCGATTTCATTCCCAGAAATCTCCATCGTCTATTGAAATCGTTGTTTTCCGGCTCTGGAACGTTTCATTGCTTGACAGCTCTAAACCTTTTGGTTGGGAACTTGGGACAGTCCATACCCTCAATTACTTTACTGCGCTAAAGCTAGATTTGATTATTGAGTCTCACGCTGCAGAGTTTGGAACTCGGCATTTCTATCTCAGAGTTTTTTGTTTTCTGGTGCTTTGATCCGGCAAAGAATCACGAATCTGCAGTTTTGATAATTAACAGTTAGATCTTTTTTGCTGAGCTAGATTATCGCTCTGCGATGACAACTCATAGCTTCCTCGTTTAAACACTAGTTCGATCTCTGTCTGGTGAATAAGAGACAGTTCAGGACATCGTTTCCAGGTTAGAGATTTCAAATCGCATTTGTCTTTTGTCTTCTTTCTGTTAATGGATTCTTGGAGTGACATTTCACAGAATTCTAGATTTCGATTTGGACCTATTTCACACTTCTGCAAATCGATTTTGTGTAACTGTACGAAAGGAATATGCTCCCTTCCAATCTTGTGCTTGAAAGAATCGGCGTCTCCCGAACTGATAAATTCGATCTCCATTTTTGCTTTTAAGAGTAATCATGTTGAATCCTTGAAATCCAGTCAAGATCGCTGTATCATAAATTAAACGACCTCAAGTTTCACTTGAAACGGTTGAATCTAAAATCTCTGTGCTAGAATCGAATTCGATTCAGATCTGGAAACCCTTCATGCCCTTTCAAACTCTGTCATCTGGAAACGATTCAGATCTGGAAACCCTTTATTTTAAAAATTCTGTGTGTATCCATTTCCAGAATTTATGAAGCGATTTGTAACCCGTGTTTATGCCTTGGGAGGGAACTTGCATTGACTTAAAAGGCATGTTAAGTTATTGCAATGGTGAATAATAATATATTTCTAAAAAATTCAATATTGTTTAATGTGAATCTTAAAGGTTGATTATGGGCAATGCGTCTTTAAAGAACTTTGAATCCTTCTTATATTGTTGAAAGTCTCTCTTTATTCCGAGATACGTACGAAATGAAATTTGATATATTCGGTCTTTTTAATGATCTGTGAATATGTTTACAACAGTTCTTTACTATAATGGTATTGGTTATGAGGAATACGATCAATTGCTGAATATAATGTTGATGGGCGTATGTATATGTTTGGTTTTAGAATGATAGACTAGATGACGAGTAAGTTGAATGCAACATCATTATCACTATAATGATGTAAAATATGTTCAATGAATTCCAAATTGATTTTCATTATCACTATAATGATGTAAAATATGTTCAATGAATTCCAAATTGATTTTGGAAGGTATGGATCTTGAATAAAAACGTTTTGGTAATTCTTGTATGGCCAGAAAACGATTTTAATACTTTGGTTTTTCAACTGTCAAAGATTGATGATTTTAGGCATAATTTTGGAATCTAACTAAAGGCGTTTTATACATTGGTTGTTTTCGCATGAGTCAAGCATTGATGTTCGCAAAACGAACCGCTCTGTGTAAGACGATTGCAAGGATGACTCATGACAAGCTCAATGGACGTGGGTGTTAGCTTTCCCAAAGGAGGGTTGGCACCTGCTAAGTTGTTTGGTGCATAAGGGTGATGTATAACAAATAAGTTGCAACACACATATGCTGGCAATGTCTAGAAAAGCATTTGGGGCTTGGTGCACCAGGTCCGTTAGTGACCTGCCTTCCCCACTTGACTGGCCTGGTAGTTAGCAAATGGATATGTCAATCTGGCCCAAAGGCGGAAAAGACAATAAGGTAATGATTGCGCCCAAAGGTGTTTTTCATTATTTAGTGGTGTTTTGGCTAAAAGATTCAATGGAGCACATAATTTAATTTGGGCCTTTAGATGGATTTTAGAATTATGATTAAAGATCAAATCGTGATGCATAATATCTAATTTTTCCTTTTGTTCTTCAATTTTCAGATCTAAACATAATGTCAAATCTAAGTCAAATTAAGCCCCTCATGGGGAACAATTTCAAACAGTGGGAAGAAAAGCTCAAATCAGTCTTAGGGATCATGCAATTGGACACTGCACTGAGATTTGATCGCCCCAAGCCCAATAAAGAGGGTGAAGAAACTCCCCAAGAGAAGGCTGATATGTCTCTTGCTTTAGTTTGTTCTGAAGTTAATTTAAGTTCTGTATCTAGATATACTTGGTGGATAGATTCAGGTGCAACGACTAACATCAGTATGTCGATGCAGGGTTGCCTAAGCCATCGCAAGCCAAATGAGGCAGAGCGCTACGTTTACGTAGGAAATGGCAACAAAGT
The DNA here is from genome assembly GCA_027924585.1 of Larix kaempferi. Classification (NCBI taxonomy): domain Eukaryota; kingdom Viridiplantae; phylum Streptophyta; class Pinopsida; order Pinales; family Pinaceae; genus Larix; species Larix kaempferi. The sequence continues at coordinate 1,130,313 of BSBM01001239.1, forward strand.
AGAAGTGAAAAGCATAGGAAAATTTAGATTATTATGTAAGACAGGATTTTATTTAAGTTTTGATGCTTTAGTGGTTCCATCTTTCAGAAGGAACCTAATTTCTATATCTTATTTGGACAAAAATGGTTATGTATGTTCATTTGGTAATGGAAAATTCAGTTTGTGTCAAAATTCTAAGCTTCTTGCTTCTGGTATCCTGTCTTCTTATGATAATCTTTGTTTTCTAGATATAGACACTTCACATTCAGAGGCACTGCATGTAGATAATAGAAAACGTAAATTAACTTGCGAGAAATCTCCAACATTATGGCACAAGCGATTAGGACATGTCTCTATGAAAAGGATAGAACGTCTTGTGTCTAATGATATTCTCCAACCTTTAGATTTTACAAACTTAAGTGATTGTGTGAATTGTATAAAGGGAAAACAAACTAATAAACGTAAGTATGATGCAAAAAGATGTAATGATGTCTTAGAATTGATTCATACGGATATCTGTGGTCCTTTTCCAAAAGCTACAAGAAATGGTCACCGTTACTTTATCACATTCATAGATGATTATTCAAGATATGGTCATATTTACTTAATAAAAGAAAAGGCGGAAGCATTAGACGTGTTCATAAAGTTCAAAACGGAAGTTGAGTTACAACTTAACAAACGTATAAAGTCCATTCGTTCTGATCGTGGTGGTGAATACTACGGTCGTTATGATGGATCAGGAGAACAACGTCAAGGTCCCTTTGCAAAATACTTAGAGGAATGCGGAATTGTGCCTCAGTATACGTTGCCAGGTTCGCCTGCAATGAATGGTGTTGCTGAACGGCGAAATCGCACCCTTAAAGACATGGTGAGAAGTATGATTGCTCGTACAACTCTACCTGAGAATTTGTGGGGAGAAGCCTTAAAGACTGCAGCATACATACTTAATAGAGTGCCTACTAAAGCAGCTAACAAGACTCCTTACGAGTTATGGGTTGGGCGCAAGCCTAGCTTGAATCATTTGAGAGTTTGGGGATGTCCATGTGAAGCTAGGCCTTATAAGCCAAATGAAAAGAAACTGGACGAAAGGACCATTAGTTGTTACTTTATAGGCTATTCTGAACGATCTAGGGGATACAAATTCTATAATCCAACAGAACATACAGTTTTCGAGTCAGGAAGTGCGAAATTTTTTGAGGATAATGAGTTTGTGGGGGGAGATATGACAAAAGATAGTATTTTTGAAGAAGAAGAGACGAATGCGAATGAGACTATGGACCAAAGTCCTGGTTTTGTTCAAATTCCGATTGCGTTTAGAAATGAGACTATGGACCAAAGTCCTGGTTTTGTTCAAATTCCGATTGCGTTTAGAAATACATCTTCTGACAATATGCAAACTTCATCATCACAAATAACTCAGTTAGAAACTCAACATGGAATAGAGAACACAAATGGACCTGAACCCAACCTAAACCCTGACATTGACATGACAAATGTTGATGGCCTAGGGCCTGTGGGAGATTCAGAAATTGATAATGATATTCCTCCTCCTGTTGAAGATCAAGTTGTAAATGAACCTCAAGAAAATCTAGTACCTGTGCCAATTAGGAGATCTACTAGAGAGAAAAGATCTACACAATCTAAGGATTATGCATATCTTCAAGAACATGAGTTTGACATTGGCATGTTTGAAAATGATCCTATTAATATCAAACAAGCTGTGGAAAGATCTAACTCTCAAATGTGGATTAATGCCATGAATGAAGAGATGAAATCTATGTATGACAATGACGTTTGGGATATCGTTCCGTTGCCTAAAGATAAGAAACCCGTTGGTTGCAAATGGATATTTAAGACTAAGCGGGATTCTAAAGGCAATGTTGAAAAATACAAGGCACGTCTTGTTGCGAAAGGTTTCACACAGAAAGAAGGCATTGATTATAAAGAGACTTTCTCTCCAGTTTCATCGAAAGACTCTTTAAGGATTATATTGGCGCTTGTAGCACATTATGATTTAGAACTTCATCAGATGGATGTAAAGACGGCGTTTCTCAATGGTGACATTGATGAAACGATCTATATGAAGCAGCCAGAGAACTTTGTATCAGGTGATGCAGGGTCTATGGTTTGCAGACTTAAGAAATCTATCTATGGGCTAAAACAAGCATCTCGACAATGGTATCATAAATTTCACAAAATTGTTAGCTCATTTGGTTTTGAGTCTAACATAGTAGACGAATGCATATACCTTAAGTTCTGTGGGAGTAAATTTATTTTCTTGGTTTTATATGTAGATGACATATTGCTTGCCAGTAACGATAAGGACATGTTGCATCAAACTAAAAAAAATTTATTTAAGAACTTTGAAATGAAAGATCTTGGTGATGCATCATTTGTTCTAGGGATTGAAATACTTAGAGATAGATCTCAAGGTATTCTATGGTTATCCCAGAGGAACTATATCGATAAGATTCTAACAAGATTTGGCATGGAAAACAGCAAACCAGGAGATACCCCTGTATCAAAAGGAGATAAGTTTAGTCTAAAACAATGTCCCCAAACTGAATTAGATAAAAACATCATGAAAGATATTCCCTATGCCTCAGCCGTGGGTAGCATCATGTATGCACAAGTATGCACGCGTCCAGATATTGCGTTCATCACTGGAATGCTAGGGAGATATTTGAGTAACCCAGGTATGGAACACTGGAAGGCAGCCAAGCGAGTGTTGAGATATCTAAAGAGAACAAGGGACTTTATGCTCACGTATCGGAGATCGGAACAGCTCGAGGTCATTGGATATACTGATTCTGATTTTGGAGGATGTGTCGACAGCATGAAGTCAACATCAGGATACATCTTTATGATGGCAGGCAGTGCCGTGTCATGGAAGAGCGCTAAACAGTCATTGGTGGCCTCCTCCACTATGGCAGCTGAATTTGTTGCATGCTATGAAGCATCTAATCATGGCGTATGGCTGAAGAACTTCGTCACAAGTCTGAAAATTGTGGATTCTATTTAGAAACCACTCAAATTATTATGTGACAACAATTCAGCAGTGTTATACGCAACCAACAACCGAAGTTCGTCAAAGTCAAAGTACATCGATATTAAGTTTTTGGTTGTAAAAGAGAGAGTGCAGAATAATGAATTATGTATAGAACACATAGGTACAGACTCCATGATTGCTGATCCTCTTACTAAAGGATTACCACCCAAGAAGTTTCACGAACATGTTGCCCGTATGGGTGTAATATCTATTTAGGATAGTTAGAAAATGTGGGAGTCTGAATATGTTTTAAGTTTTTGATGTTCTATGTAATGCAATTGTAAACAATTTTGATGATATATACAAGTTGCATTCAGTTTCGGTTTCATTATTTCTTTCTTTAAAGTTTAATTTTTGACCTCATACAGTAAAGTAAAGGTGACTCAATTAGAAATAGGCACGTATAATCACACTTGCGTGTAATTTCTAAACTATATGTCCAAATCAGATTCATGTCATTCAGTTATGTTGGCAGCGTGATTTATGTCGGTTTAGTTGCGAATAAATGTGACAAGTGTTGCTTAAGTCCTTTGTTAACATAATTGATGGACAGAATTGTTTAAGAAATACGATAAGAAAGACAGAAAAGTTGCATGCAATAAAGTTAAGGATATATAATCAAAAGGTTGCACTTGTCCATGTGGGAGATTGTTGGATTTAGAGACGTCTAATTACAATAATTAAGTTGGACATACGTGCATTATGATTATGATATCAAATACTGTCGAAAGATTACATTTATGTAATGATTAAAACATGCCAAACAATGTGATTAATTAAGTCATGGCATTATACGTATTTAAATAAGGATTTGGATACAAATACATATAGAATAATGTTAATCACTTATAATTGTTAATGGACCGATTATAGTTGATTAAAATAATAGCAGTAATAAATTGAGCTAAATAAGGAAATCAGAATTTATTCTGATTTATTTCAGTTTTTCTGAAGTTTCCCGATTTGAAGTTTTTTATAAAATCGGAAACTCCAGATTTCTTTTCAGACTTGTTTCCCAAGTATTAGCTAAATTTCAGCAGCCCTAGGATTAGAATCTTTTTCTTTGGCACTGCTATAAAGGGCTGAGTCTCCAAGGCTTGCAATCAATCCAGAAAAATTATCTGCTCCATTGAAGACAGGATACTCTCCAGAGAAAAGGATTGCAAGTTCTTGGAAGGATTCGAGAGCCAACAACTCAAGTCAAGACCAGAAGCTGTCCGCGACCTTTGAAGATGGAAAGTAAGTTCCACTGTGCATTAAACTTAATTTCTAAGTTCCGCTGTGCATTAAGTTTAATTTCTTGCATAGGAGTAGATCTTGGTTAGGGTTTAAAGCAATTAGTAAAACCCATCATGTTTCTCTTGACTCGGACATTTCTACAAATTCCATATCCACACTATAGGTGCTTTCACTTCCTTAGGACTGACTCCTAGTGCTCCACTTTCATCTACAAGAGAAATTTTGTTATCTTCAAGAGTAAGGTCTTCATACTTTTTCTCTGCTACAACCTTTTGCTTAGCCCCGTTAGTTGTAGACTGGCTTCCTCACATTGAAGGCTTCCTTATGCCCTTTCCTCTTGGTTTCAAATCCTTGCAAACAGAGACCCCTATACAACACCCATTTCGTCTGGTTCATTCTCAACCATTCTCTGAATATTTCTTTCTCCATATCCAATCTCTTCCATTGCTTGATTGTTCACAAATGCCTCCCCTCTATCAACTTCTTCATAATTACCAACACTTATAGCCTTAAGATCTCTTCTTATAGCAGTTCTACGTGAAGACAAGGCCTTCTGGTGACTTTCTTTTATATTTGATTTTTCCTTTGCAGGATACTCAAGTAAGTTATTTTGAAATATAAATTACAACTGTTGGAATAATAATTCGGTCATGGGCGCGTTGTAGGTGCCGATAGAAACCCTCATATCAAACCTAAGGAACATTCAATAAAAGGCGTGGTTTAAATAACTCTATAATAAAAACTAAAACAAACCATTAGAAATGATAAACTGGGTGAGATTTGACCTAAGGGATACGTGGCAATCCCAATAACGCCCGTAACCTACAAATAAATGACCTGAAGGTTAACACAAAAAAAACTATGGAAAAGGGTTATAACTCTAAAGAAATGAAGAGTAAATAAGACCAAGTAGAGAAATCCGGAACGTTAACATCTTGTCTATAAAAATCATGGATAGCTCATGCATGGATAATGGGCAGTGATAAACAATCCACTCAACTAAAAAAGGTAGTATATTGCTAAGGCATAGATGATAGGTGATTACAACCTGCTCTATGGAAATTTTAGGAGTAGCATTCTCTAGTCTACATCAACACAAACAATTTGAGTAATGATGTTTGTTCATAATGGTTCATACTTGTGTTTTTTTACTTGGTCAATATGTAATACTACACTCTTAGAAATGATAAAAAAAACACCTTGGAGATAATCATTTGCATTTTTTTCCTTAAAGATGTAATAGTGCACACTCTTGGAAATGATAATAACAAGAATATTGGACATAATTATTTATAATAGCATGCATATTAGACATGACAACAAGAATCTTGGAGATACTCAATAAAGAAACTTAAATTTTGTTTAAAACCCTAACAAATAACAAGAATCTTGGACATAACATTTATAATAGTGTGCACTATTAGAAATGACAACAAGAATATTGGAGATACTCAATCAAGAAACTTAAATTTTGTTTAAAAACCTAATAAAATAAAATAAAATTACAATAATAAAAAAAAACTTTATATATTTTATAAATTTTAAATTGTATTTTAACTTATACTTCTCTGGACTATTTGGATTTTTCACAACCTTTTTTTAATGTCCCATCCTTATAAATCCTTCCAACATTTCCCAAAAGAGTTCCATCAAGGACACAAATAAAAGAACTGGACATTATCATCATGTTTACCAAAAATAAGAAATATTGTGACCTTGTTTACATCCATATGCACCAAGGTTATTCTTCTAAATGCCAACATGGTCATTATTTTCAAAGAACAAATCACAACAATATGGAGATGGAAACAAATCACTCATCACAGTATGCTTTCAAAGGAATGGGAATACAATATGAAATTGAAATAAAATCCATGAAACAATTACCTCTTTCAACGCACTCATAACAATATGGAGATTGAATTCAATTATTGCTAGCCCATTTGGTTAAGGTGTGGATCTCGTCAGCAGGGCGACCCCAGTTCAATTCCCCTTAGGGCTGAGCTAGTTGGAAAGAGACACCCAAAAATCCAGCCGGTTGCGGAGAATCGAACAAAAAAAATATGGAGATTGATGGAGATTGAAACAAATCACTAATCAAGGTATCCTTTTGAAAGGAATGGAAATGCTTCTTTAGGAATAAATAAATAAAAATTATAGAAAAGAAAAAAAAAATCTATGTTTCAAAGTGTTCAAAAAAAAACATCTTAAGGGGAAAAGATAAAATAATTATAAAAAAAATAAAGTTTTAAAAAATTATCAATTAAATATATTTATATAAAATTCTATATTTCAAAGGTCTTCCAAAAAAAACATAAAAAATATCTTCAAATGAAAAAGATAAAATAATTAAGAAAAAAAATAAAATAATTGTAAACATCAATGCAAATAGATGAATGATATCTTATTTGTTTGTCCATTAAAATTGAAGCTAAGCTGTGTACAAGTGGAAATTCATGCAATAACCAAAAAGGCAATAAAGATTTTTTTTTCTCCCATTCAATTGTATTTTTCACATAAGGAAATGAGCGCAAGTAGCTACCACCCAAATTAGCATTTTTTCCTGAAATGGACTTGAGTAAATCAAATTCAATTCTCAACCAATGAAACTTTTCTTGAGAAGAAGCACTCTCAATAATCTTATGATAAATAATATAGCCCAACATCCTATCCCAACACCTTTATAGAGAAATTCACTAATGTGAAGATTACAAGGTCATCAGCATCTAGCTCTTCAAAATGTCAAAAAGCCATGTAGTCATTTAACACTATGGAAAAGGAGGCTATGAAACTCTTTAAAATATTCTAAGCAATAATATGCTTAAGAGTCCTACCACAAACATTTATGGTACATACAAGCAAGAGTTGCAAAATAGAAGCTACTATGTTAAGTGCACCATTACAGTTTAAGACTAGTAATACAGATCAAGTTTGTGCATCGTTTACTTGCATTGAAAACAAGTACATGGAATGAAAAAAAAACATGGAATGGAAGGCCCAACTTTTCTAGGAGACAAAAACTGCTGCGATGAAAATGATCTAACTTGACATATATTGGTAAACACAAGGAAGTCAATATATACCAATCAAGCACCCTTTCATCCGAAACCAATAGATAAATCACATACATGATCAAATACTAACTTTAAAAGATTGAAGATACAAGTAATATCGGATACTACACATTAAGCTTTCAAAATGTGCCCAACATTATATTGTCAAGCTTACTTGATCAAGCATTTTACAATTATTTTTTGTTAAGGACTTTTTATGGGAATCACTAAATTTTCTTCTTGGAATGGCCTGGAGTTGTATCAGCTCTGGGTACAAACAACAATCAACTGGGAAACATACCCTGAATAAATTTGCTCCTAAAATGGATCTAGGATGGGTATGTAGAATGAATACATTTTCTGTGAACCTCGTAATTTTGTGAAGTATGATGCCTTTCGGTATCAGAAACCATCGCTATAAAGTCTAATGCAAAATCTAGAATATGAATACCACTAAGCTGTAAACAAGAATGCAAATCCAATTTCAAAAAGAGAAATCAGTTGAATGAGCATAAAATCCTACTATAGCCATAACAATCTACGGCTAGAAGCCTCTGTGCAAAAGCAGAAAGGTGACTAAGGTATTATATCATAATACACTTATTGTAACTGTCCGGGCAAAATAGTTTTGAAAGGAAACATCAATATTTTTTAATAATCAACAAATACTCGCAACATGCAACTAGCGTAAATTCCAAACAAAATACGTTCATAAATTGGACATCGACTACCATACATTATTTTTTAAACAAAACCAGAAATGCAAATTAGCCCTCAGCTCAAGTGCATCAAAAGGTGGATGGGAAATGTTTAGGTCATTATTGCGCTTCTGAAATATGTATATCAATAAAAAAATAGAAACCAAAATTCAAGATGTTGATTATGATCCCCCAAATCTAAAATAATGACATATTAGATGCATTTCAAGACGGATCTTCTAAACACTAAAATAACGGCAGAACCTGGAAAGCAGAAGGAAGAAACGAGGGAGAACCTAGGAAACACTCCTGGATTTGGTTTGGAAACAATAGGTAGAGGCTGCAAGTCCCAATCATTCTCCATAGAAGGATGATATACTTGACAACGCATGTATGTTTCACATGTCGCAATCCCAATCAGCCATAGTTGACCGAGTTCCTCCATATCGAACTAATAATTGGCTCATTTTCATAACAACTTGTTGCACAAAAGATGAGACCGAAAACCCTAATGATGCTCCTCCTTCCTTGGGATTCTCTGCAAGCCACTTTACCCTATGAAATAAAATCACATCAATGTCTGCAATTAAACAATCAGTTATTAATTTGAATTTTAAACTGTGTGCAAAGCTTCTTATTCTCTACAATTTCTCTAACAACCAAAATCCAACTCCTCTGGCCATGCCAATGTTGTATTTATATTAATCCAACTAACAAAAAATAATGCCAAAAAAACAACAAATATTTACATGCAAATTTCAAATGCCATCATAGTCTAATACATGCTCTATTTTAATGGCCAAGTCCAATGGAAAATTCAATAAGATAGCAATGGCTTGTTCATGGTGCATTTATCCTCTTAATTATGTTACTATAACGCATACATATATTATAGTTGTCCAATATTGTTGAAACTTCAGGTTAAGGAATATGGTCATTCAACGCCAAGCAATTAAATATACACTTAATGAATGGTTGGCATTCAAACACACAAAGGTTTAGTTAAAACACAAGGTGGGTGGAGATTACACCCGTGGTTTAGCCTTAGCCCAATCCAATATCAATTAACTTTCTGTAGACGATGGTTTATTCAAATGATTTAGAACAGAGATATCCCATTAAGTGCTGCAAACTAGTGATTAGAACCAGGGCACTTCCTCAGTGAACAAAGGAATTGGCACACTCATTATCCAACCAATTGGCCAACTATCAACAGAATGTCCAATGAGATATTGTAGGATGTGGTTAAATAGACTTTAGATAATTAACTACGTCCTAACTATCAGGATAATGGGAAAAATTGTTGTAGCATGTAATTTGCATACCATTTGGACCACAATTCTTATGCCAGTGAATAAACAAATAAAAAATTGAAGCCAACAATTTAGTCAAGCTGAGAATGTACTAAGCTAGGAATTGTGGTTGAATGTGTTTTACACCAGTCTACAAATCAGTCAATAACAATACTCACTCAATGACTCAAGTATGTATTTAATTTCCAATCCCTGTGATACCACATATTCTCCATGTGCTCTCAAATATTATTCCAATAGGTCATCTTAGGCATTATTCCAACAAATCATCATCTTCGGAGTTAGGAAGAGGAGTACATTGAACAAACATGAATCAATCCAAGGATTCAACAAGACCCACGAAGTACCAATCCAACAAGGGATTCAATTTATCGTGATGTGTAGAAATATATGACTAGTTTTTTAATCAATAGCTCCATTAATTCATAAGCATAACCATAACAAAAAGAATTTAACCTTTGTATAGGAAATAAATTCCTAATCAAATTTAGTCGAATTTAATACCCTAAACATTAAATTTTAATTTTAAAAACCCAAATGGAAAAACAATCATTAAGTTGAGATTTTGTTTTGTTCAGGAAATGGTTACAATGATGGCCTAAGCACATGGCCTAAGCACCTCCTCTGTTTTCTTTTCTTTTTCTTTTTTTTCTTTTATGTTTTCTTTCACCATTCGATTATCCCACAATGTCACTAAATAGCACTATACAATCTAAGCCTAACTACACTATGTTTTATTTTACTTTATGTTTTCTTTCACCATTTGATTATGCCAAACAATGTCACTAAATAGCACTATACAGTCTAATCCCAACAACACTATACTAGTTGAAGGTGACATTGTGATTCAAACAACATTAAAATATGAAAGACAATTCACAACTAACAATGCCTAGATATTATAAAGGTTTAAGCTCTTGTGTGCCAAACCAATAACTAGCCATCAGTATATTTATACCTGGGATTCTCCAGGGTCCATGTATATGATTGTGTCGGGCTTGCAAACATAAGAGATGTTGAAAATACAACAAAAATAAATTGTTGAGTGACAAAAACAAAATAAATTCATGATTATGCAATAAAAAACTCTCATAGGCCACTTCTGTAATCTTGACTCACTTAAATTATTATATACTATGTCCCCTAACTCCATTGTTCTCTCCTATCGGCATATCTTATTGGCACAAGCACCTCCTCTCTTCTTTGTCTTTATTTATTTTATGTTTTCTTTTCCCAATATATTATGCCAAAAAAGAATTGTCAATAAATAACTATGTATAATCTAAGACCAACAACACTATACTAAAGGTGACATTGTGATTCAAACATCATAAAATATGCAAATCCAAATAGCAGTTAATAACTGCCCATGCATTGTAAAGATTTAAGTTGTTGTATGCCAAACTAAGAGCCAGCCATCAATATAAATTATACAGGGGTAGTAGTAAATATTTAATATCGTGTATGCCAACCTGATAGCTAGCCATCGATATATTTATACATGGGGTAGTAGTAGGGCATGGTGCATGCCTCCCAAGCCACAATGAGAATAGGCGAGCATAATGAGCATGGAATTATGCTTGAGGTATAATATTTTCCATCTTAAAGTCAAAGGAAGCAATGCCAATAGTATTATCACTAAATTTATTCAGAAAAGGCCGATATCAAATAGAACAAGAGATCGAAGAATCTAGAGAGTTACATGAGTTAGTTATCTTGTTCCAGGTATGTACCAGGTCCTGAAAAAATTTCATTTTTTATTTATCTTTTCTTTTCTCACCTGCAAGAAGAACCATAGTCATTACAAAAACTATAACAATCGTAAGAAATGTTCTCACCTGCAAGAAGAACCATAGTCATTACAAACACTATAACAATCGTAAGAAATGTTTTCACCTGCAAGAAGAACTAGAGTCATTACAGACACTGTAACAATCCTAATAAATGACTCAGAACGTAACAATTTCTAACATTCCCCATAAGCTTCATGTGCAATTGAATTTAACTCGTGCTGTCTTTGACCCTCCCACTAGGGTTTTCATCATTTCCCATATATGTCTTTTCTTTTTTATGATAATTCCCATGCCATCTAGAGTCCAACAGAGCTCCAAAAATTGTCTCCCGCTATGGGAAATTGCAAAGCTCCTTCATTCCACAACACTCTGTGAGATCAATAGATTCTTCTTCCTAGTATTTCCAGTGTTATGGTCATTCAAGTGTGGAATTTATCTCAAGCGAAACTTCTTCATGCAGATAAATCCCCTTGTATTTCCCCTTTCTTTGATTTAATTGTTAAAACCTCAATCACCTGGGATTTTCTTTCCTGGAAATAGCTAAATTCAACTGCGTTCTCCAACAAATCCCTAAATTATTCACCTAACACGCTGCTTTAATTTAATCTCTTCTTATAAACCAGCTATTGAATAGTTACAGAGATCTTAAATCATAGATCTTACTAGTATTACAGTCTGGTAGGCTCCGTTGGTCTAGGCGAGGGTTAGAGGGAAGTACATAAGCCAAACAAAGTAAAATTGTTTCCCAATATAAATAAATTAGTTTATTATTCTATGTTTCCTTCTCGGGCAAGACCGCAGGCCTGGTACATGTCATGGTTTCCATGGCCATGCAGGCCGACCTAAAGCCCGAGGGAGAGGAGAGGGAATGCAAGTGGCGTCGAAGCCCTTAGGGAAAAGCCCACTAGTTTTCATATTCATACTCCAGCACGCAAACTCAGGAACTCGACGAGAACTGAGCAATGGACTTGGTGCCGGGTACTATGCAAATGCTAGCTGTCATGAATAATATTTTACAGTACTATGCAAATACGAGCTGTCATGAATAATATTTTATGGCTTCCAGTGCATTAATCGCCATAGCCTTGTACAAGCCACTTCATTAATCACCATAAGCATATCTATGCAAAGCTAGAAGGAAAAGACCCTCATTAAATGGCTAACAACCAACAACACAAGAATGTTTGAAACCTTCCACCTAGGTGATGTCATCCCGCCGCTCCTCCTAAGAAGGGAAAAACGAGGATGACATCATGACCTGCAACCAATAACAATTCAAAAAAATCTATTTTTTTAAATTTAGTTAAATAAAATATATTTTCAACTATGGAACAACTATAGATTGGAGGAAACATTTCTAGACATGGAGACAAAATAATAGGGGTAAAGCCAAATATATATATCTCCTTCGGGAACATAAAAAGGGCACAACCATTATTCCTTAACTTAAAAGCTAAAAACAATTGTTGAAGACAATTAGGGTTTCATTCTTTTAGTAATATATTTATTAAAAGTATGGGTACATAAAAAGGGCACACCCATTATTCCTTAACTTAAAAGCTAAAAACAAATGTTGAAGACAATTAGGGTTTCATTATTTTAGTAATATATTTATTAGAAGTATGGAAAAAAAATCCAAGAGAAAAGGAACCCATTAGGGTTTCCATATCAGGAAATTTAGCAGTTACTTTTAGTTATGACGGTTAGAGATGGGGAGGGCCTCATTAGAGGAAACCGAGCCCCAACCAAAGAAAGAGAGGTGCGAGCGACTCTAATGGGGGACATCTTTTAGTTCTAACGTTGTTAGCATAAATAAGCTCTCATGAGCCGAGCCACGCACCACCGAGATTGTAAGTGCAGGAACTGGATGGAGAAAGATCCAGGCTCTACTATATTCCTTTGATCGAATCCAGTAGCATAGATGACCTCATTTAAGGCTCTTAATCGGTTATATTAACCTGCAAACAAAAGGTGGAATAAGGTGCATGCTTGGAGATTTGACCTCTATTCGATAGAGAGATTCTCCATTGAGTTGCTTTTGTGTGGTGACTGCGATAAGAGGTTGAACGTCCTGAGAACGAAAGAACCAATTTTTCAGCAACATAATTAGAGATTGCCAGTAGACGAAAATATGTCGCAACCATGGGAGCAGAAGAGGCCACAACCAGGTTCATGCTATTATTTTATTTTAAAACAGTAATATTTCTGTCTAGAAATAGAAAAAGAGGTAGCTTAAGCATACTTTAAGTTCAATTATAATTTGCTTAACTTTTGTCAATATGAGAGGAGTGCTTTTATTGTTGTAACTATTTGTGCGAGTGCAATGGTCTCCAGAAAGGAACCGACTACCTCATCCTTTTAAATTATGCCAACTTCCCTTATTATCTGTTCATATGTAATTGTTTATTGTAGTAGGTGGACGCTATAAAAGAGTATATATATATATATATATATAGGATGTGTACCAAAGTATAATTTTTTATTATATTATATAGAGTGCAAAGGCTATAGCAGTCAATGCATAATAACAACAATCACTCTTAATCTCTTATTAACTTATCTCTATGTCAATTGAGGACGGTCTCTATTAAGTGAATCGATTCAATTATATCTTGTCAACGTTATATTCTCTGTTAAAATATGGAGGATATTTCGATCTCTCTAATCTTTTAGTAGAGGACGAAATTAGTTTTACATGCATGTCTATTATGGATGCATGCTAGGGCACCTTTAACCAATGATAAAGTGATATTGTATTTTTTGGGCGGTCTCGAGAATGATCTGACCCGTTCTTCTGATATTATATTGAAGCATTTGATTGTATATCCATATAGCTATTACTGTACACTAAACGAGCGAACTTTTGGTAGGGATAACACACTTTAAAAGGGAAACAACGAATCTCTTTCCTTAGGAGTCAAGGATTCTGATTGGTTTTTATTGTTGATGTCAACTTAAATTGAAAAAGTGGGTGCTAACGATTTTGATCCCTAACTGTTCAGTTATAAATTCCTTTCGGATAAGTCCAATACACTTGCAGCGGGTTTGGCAGTTTGGCATTGGGTTTAACATTGAGTCTCCATTAAAGAATTTTAGATGAAGATTTCTATTTCTCTTACATAGTGGATTTGTTGTCCAATTTAGGGGTGACCTCTCACTGGGAAAACATAAGCAAGACATAGAGTTAGATGGTTGGGTGGAACATTGCACTTAAACTTTTAACATTGAGTCTCCATTAAAGAGTCTTAGAGGAAGATTTATATTTCTCTTACCTAGTGGATTCGTTGCCCAACTTAGGGTGACCTCGGAGGAGGAAAACATACGCCAAATAAAGAGTTAGATGGTTGGGTGGAACGTTGCAGTTAAACCTTCAGTCATAAAGTTCTTCCACAATGAGATAAGTATTATCTAGTTGTTAATCGTGAAGTTTATAAAGATTTATTGATGAAATTATATTATTGTTATGTTGTGTCATGTTCCAAAAGATCAGTTCTACTAATGCATGAGTTGGTAAGTTGCATAGTGGTTATTGGGTATAAATGATCGGTTGAAAATGCTTTCTTACATTAGATAAAACAATTACTATTCTAAAGGTGGACTTATAAACATAATGCTTATGAGATGGTTAAATCCCTTTAATTAATTCACATGAGTAGAGGTTATGTTTTCTTTCAATAAGTGATATAGTGCAAATACATTATTGAGTTTCAAACCTACTTTATCTTATGGCCAATGGTATTCGGAAGATATGAGGTTTCTAATAAGAATAGTAGACTTATTCACAAGTGTAATTTAATGATGTTAAAGATACATTGACATGATTACATAATAGTACAGAGTTAATTAATTTGCAACTCTCCTAGAAGAATGGAAAAGGACTTGTATTCTTTGGATAAAATAATTCTCTTAAAAGTAAGAAGGTTAGTAGACTTATACTACTTGGGCGGAAGAGTTATTTACAAAGGGATTTAATAACGCATATGTGAATAATTGCATGACTAATGCTAGAAAGGATAAGCAAGGATGTAAGATAAACACCTTATGCTATTAACCTTCTTAAACGAATGTTAAAGAGTAAGATCACCTAAGAAAGGTTCAATTGATATATTCTAATGCATGAACTTAAACAAATTATAAATCGCAATACCATGACATGATGAAAGTTTGAAGAATTAATTTATATGTCTTATATGTAGAAATGCATTCTATGATTTTAAGAGTCAAGTGAGCAATGAAGCTGACATACTTGGTTGTTGAATGAAGTTAAAGGTAAAATTTATACTCCATTTTCTCAAAATGTATTGAGAATTTTGGGTACATTACAAGTGGTATCAAAGCAGAGTAATTGCACTATGGCCTAATGGACTCACCTACATGCAGGCATGTTGTGTACTCTATGGACTAATATGGATTAATGACGGCATACTAGAATGTTTTAAAAGGGAATAGATTAAATGATATAAGGGTACCCATATGAAGCAGGTACCCAAAAAGGTCACAATGGAAGCGCGCGAAAGGGAAAAAAACAAGGGCACGCACGCGCATTCAAACATGCGTATGTGCCCCTGCTTCAGCAATGTCGATCATCCACATTGGTGACTTGACGTGGAAAAAATGTGCACACACATGTACGCAAACTCACATTTCAGGCTCTGAAAGGTTGATAGTATGACCAAACCTACCTATGTATCGTGATCTTTTCAAGTTTCATTTACCTGGTCTATCAGATGGTCTATCGAACCAACTCCTTAGATCTTAATGATTCTTTCAGTTGATCTCAATGCAGTTGTAAGCTATGCAGCCACCTTCTCCTTCAGATTTTGATTTTGCTGCCTAGACTCATGTAGCTGCTTAAGGAGCGAAGCCCTCTAATGTTCTGTGTGCACGCATACGCAAATATATGAGCGCACGCATGTTTGTAGCACACACACGCCATCAATGCATACACACTAAAACACGTGCATGCACCCATGCATAACGTTTACACCATTAATTGATTGTGTTTATTATGGTGTTGGTATCCCATAACAAAAATGTATTCCTGGGGCACTGCCCCGAATCCCCCGTTGCGCATGTTGGGATCATAACCAAACCTAGGGTACAAACACAGATGAAACAACATCATCTATGAAACTGGAAGATCAGGACCCACAACCAAAAAAGAGATCATGGGGTTAAGGGGGGAGCAGTAGCATCCCACGTCATACCTACAAGGGTCGCGCCCAGTGCAACGCCACATGGGATTTGAAAAGGATTGATACCTAAATGAACGTTTCATAAGTCCGGAGCTACGATATGGGGATGAAATGATTTGGGCCCTGGGCCCTAAATCATTTGGATATGAATGTTTTTCACACCAAAGACAGCCCATAGGGCCTCAAACATGGCCGAGTAAGTAAATAATACAAAAAAACCCCTCTAGTAATTCCAACTTTCAAAAAAATTGTAAGAGGCCTCTGGATTTTCCCTAGGGGTGTGTTATGGTCACAACAATGGGATACATGAGCCATGAGTAGGTTTTGTAAATTGAAACAAAGGCTTTATTCCCTAAATGACCCTCTCAACCTTAAGTGCCATGAAAAAAACCTAAAATCCACAACGTAAGCCATCTATAAGGTGTCTTTGGAATCAAAGTTGAATGCGAGTGTCATTTTAATGTCTTGAGAATCATGTACGAGTATTAAACAAGAGCCTTTGTCAATAATATTTTCTTCATGGGAATATTAACACCATTAGTTTTCCAATATAGATTATCCATAACATGCTTTATGCACTGTGGATGGTTCTTGAGCCCTTAACCCTAGTCTTGGTAGAAAAACAATAGCCTCGAGCCCTTGGCCATGGTTTATGGAGGGAAATAACAATATTAGACCTGAAACATATTTTTTCAAGATCAAATGCAATGAATGCATCCTCAAACTACCATGAAATACCTGTTAAATTTTTAGAATTTACTTCAATATGATCTAGGATCTTAACTGAGAGAACAACATGTACAGCAAATATACAGCATATCAATCATGGACACAATAATGCAAGCACACAAGAGACACAGAGTTTACTTGGGGAAAACCATAAAGGTGAAAAACCCCAATAACTTCCTCAAAGATAGATAGAGCAATGATACAACCAGAATACAAGAGATAGTCTTCTCCTAGCAGCAGAGTCTCCTCCTCCACAAGTGCGCCACTCTCCAAAGTGTGAGTGAGAGAATAGAATGTGTAAAATGAGAGAGACACACTCTCTATTTATACACTAACTTGACTTGACCTTTACTCAACTAGGTCGGCCTCAACTTAACCACTTAACATAATGCTGACTGGGCCGACCCCCACTAGGGTGGTCTAATAACCCTTTGACCCACATGGCCAACCCCCAATAGGGTGGTCTAATAACCCTTTGACCCACATTACTTATACAGGGCCGAACCCAACAAGGTGGCCTAATAACCCATCAAGTATAAGTTACGACACTTACAATATAAATGACGACACTTCCGTATAGAGGAATAATAACATCTCTATAGGAATACAACCACTTCCGTATAGAGGAATAATAACATCTCTATAGGAATACAATATACATATATGTGAAATACATTTCGAAGTTACATATACATCAACACTCCCTCTTAACTAGGAAGGTATTTCTCGACACAGGTCTTCTAGCACAAGTCATCTTCATCGTCACTACTCCCGCTATCTCAATCAATCTCTGAATCTACTCGTCATAGGAAGTTCTACAGAGCCAGTCCTTTTTCATACTGGATGTAGGCCCACCAACTGTAGGTCTTCATCATCTATGCAAACGGTCTGATAGAGGTGGCCTCTCAGGACTAATTTTATGTGCAGATGCAATACCGGAAAGAGTATACTAGGAACATTTATGTGCCTAAGCACGACTGGAAAGATCTCCCAGGACTGATTACATGCATCTCCTCCACAATACCTTTAAAGAGCATCCCAGGAACATTTATGTGCCGCAGCACGACCGACAAGATCTCTAAAGAGCATCCCAGGACTTATTACGAGCACACAGCTCAACCTCTCGGATCTCCAGGACTGATTACATGTGGATAGACAAAACCTTTAAAGAGCATCCCAGGAACATTTATGTGCCGCAGCACGACCGGTAAGATCTCTAAAGAGTATCCCAGGACTAATTACGAGCACACAGCTCAACCTCTCGGATCTCCAGGACTGATTACATGTATCTGTAGTAATACTTCATCCCAGGACTGATTACGAGTACACAACTCAACCTATCGGATATCTGAGGACTGATTACATACTACATAGCAATACCGGAAAGAGTATCCCAGGAACATTTATGTGCCGCAGCACGACCAGCAAGATCTCCCAGGACTGATTACATGTTATTTGCACAACCTGCCACATATCATCTCTTACCTCCAAGTATCAACCTGATACTCATGATCCAACGGATCATCATCGCACAAAGCATCATCCTGATGCTCATGATCACACTGATCATCATCACTGTACCATCCCGATACATATCATCTGGAGCAACATCCTGATCATACAATGTATCCACCTGATACAAATACAAATACATGATCCACCTGATCATACAGTGTATCCACCTGATACAAATACAAATACATGATCCACCTGATACATATCAAAATACATGATCTACCTGATCATACAATGTATCCACCTAATACATATACAGATACATGGTCCAAGCATCCAACATGATGCATATACAAAATACATACAAATGATCCAACTGATCATATCTAGCATCAAACATGATGCGTACATATACATATACATATAAATGATCCAACTGAATCCAGCATCCAACATGATGCGTACATATACATATAGACCAGTAACTAGAGAATCGTCCTGATGCTCATCATCCATGATCCTCCTAATCATCATAGCATCGTCTTCTTCAGATCATCTCATCATCCACGAAGCACAGCCCAAATGCACATCATCCAGTACTTACACCACCGACATGGGAGAACACATCTACCACCATTCGAGGAAGGCTCCAGCCCTTACTTTTTCACCATGGGAGAACACATCTACCACCATGTGAGAATGGCTCCAGCCCTTACATCTACACCATGGGAGAACACATCTACCACCATGTGAGAATGGCTCAGCAATTATATCACAACCATGGGAGAACACATCAACCATGTCAGAAAATCTCATGTGCATGTGCATCTTCCAGACTCATCACTTCCCTTTAGAATTAACCTCGATCTGAAGTGCACCAAGCCTATGTTGGAAGTACTCAAACTGCACTCTGGCCAACGGCTTGGTCAATACATCTGTAACCTGCTCATCCGTCGCAACATACCTTGCTTTGGCTGTACTCAGTGCTACGCAGGACTGCTTCCTGCTAAACCAAGAGATCACACCTGATCCCATACTGAGGCAACACCTAGAAGTGCTCTTCCTATCTGCAGCACTGCCTGCCCAATCTTAATCAACATAACCCTGCAGGTTAAACTTTTGATTTGCATCATATTTGAGCCCATAATCAATTGTACCCT
This sequence comes from Larix kaempferi, assembly GCA_027924585.1. Classification (NCBI taxonomy): domain Eukaryota; kingdom Viridiplantae; phylum Streptophyta; class Pinopsida; order Pinales; family Pinaceae; genus Larix; species Larix kaempferi. The sequence continues at coordinate 1,149,976 of BSBM01001239.1, forward strand.
TCAGGTACCTCAGAATATGCTTTACAGCAACCAGGTGTACACTCCTCGGATCTGTCAGGAACTGGCTCAATGTGTTCACCGCAAAGTAAATATATGGTCTCATGTTCGTCAGGTACATCAAGGACCCAATCATTTGATGATACATAGTGACATCAACCGGTTCAGATGAAGCATCACACAGAAGCTTCAGGTTTGATGCCATAGCCTCGCAGTCCATCATCCTGAACCTCTTCAGGATCTCTACTGCATACTTCCCTTATCCAAGGAAGATTCCATCTACACTCTGCCACACCTCCATACCTAGAAAGTGGTGCATCATACCCAAGTTCTGCACATATATGACTCCCTGTCATGTGTCTTAGAACCAAGTGGCTGCTCCACATACACTTCTTCTTCAACTACACCATTCAAGAAAGCTGTCTTGAAATCCATCTAGTGTATCTTCTATTTCATCACTTTTATATTTCTCTATGCTTCCATCTGCAGCATGCTTGATCTTGATAGATCCATATGGAAGTCATAACAAACTTCCCTTCACGTCTTGGGACGACATCCCAAATATCATTCTTCATGATTGACGGATCATGGCATTCTTCCCATATCCTGGGAACTTCAATATCTTCAATAGATAATTTTGTTGCTGAACAAATGTTGTAGTTCTTCTTTTGTAGGTGATGGCATATGATATTTCCTACACAACAAGTTAAATTGCATGATTAGAAAACATCTCATAGTTTTCAGAACAAATTCTTACACATAAAGAAATATGTCATACAGTCATGCAATTATCTTAGCCAATGCTTCAATACAACATTTATCCATATCCCGTAACTTTCTAGATGCATTCCAATCTATACCAGAACATTGTTAAGAGTGTGCACAACTCCCAACATGTCAGCAAAGAGGTTTCATTCTAGATAAGTAGCAATGGAATATTGTATAGTGCCATAGTCCACTTACCCATGAATATTAGTAGTATACTGTTCATGAATGCAACTATTCTAATATGCATAATACACAACCTAATTCTAGGAACACCAGTATATACATTATTGAACAGTATTATTTAAACAATAAAATATGCAAGTAATGACAATTCAAATACTTATCTTTGTTTGTTTGTTGGGTTGACTCCCTCTCAGTCTTTGCTTCTTTTCTGCAACTCCATTCTTATGTCGATTGTGAGAAGTGGTCAACTCCCTCTGAATATCTGCATCCTTGTAGAAACCACTGAAGTGTGCTCATTTGCTTTCTTACAGGAACAACTGGAGTGTGCTCCCTCTTGATCTTTGCTTCCTGGATTACCTGTCCTTGAACTTACATCCATCCTTAATCACTATGCATGCTTATTAGTATCATCATTGTGTTATCCTTGAGGTCTCATACATAATCACACATTTATTAGTATAATCTTAATACTATCAAAACACAATAATCTTAAACATGTATATTCATGATCATTCACAGATAATAAACATTAGTATTCAAGGTTTCAGGGAAGTCTTCTTTTACTCATACACATTCTTATATGATCATAGAACTCTTCTGGTTAGTTGAATATCAATCAAGATAAGAGATATAATATGCATAAAACCCGTGATTATTCAAACATATACTTCATGATTCTTCTAGTTAGTCATATCATCAATTATGGTAAGAAACATAATATGCATACAACCATGATTATTCAAACCTATGACTTCATGAATAATCATTATCAACAACACAACAGTATAAGATCCTAACACAAGGTAGGATTCTAGCTTGATATAGGAAAAACATACCTGGATTAGCATGCTAACTAGTTCTGTCTAACATACCCGCATAATGTCTTCTGGTTCTCTTCAGTGACTTGTGCTAGTACCTTGCATGTCTCATAAGTTAACCATTGTAGAACCAAGTTATACATACCTCGAAAGTAGATCTTCTATGTGATCCATGACAATGGATGAATCTTTGTCTTCATGTCACCATGAGCATATGTTCTTGAAGTAGAACATGAGTTGACTTTATTGGTGTACCTTTTGTGTTAGCAAACAACATAAACCTCATACAACATCACAATGCATTAGTACAATCATACGTGTCAAAACCTTAATCAATGAATATCTTCTATTAAGGTGATACGACAAGTCCAGTAATTAATCAAGATTGTACTGTAATGATATGAATACAAACATATGATAAACTTAACCATGAAACATACCTGTAAGCCATACCTGTCAAGATTGCTTGTAATCTTCTTATGGAAGGCCTTAGCCTCATCTCCCTCTGAGACAGGAACTTCTTCACTTATGTAGGTGACCAATCCATCTTCTTCTAGGATTAACCCAATCCACTTGATTTACAAGAACTGGACCTGGAGCTGGATTAGGGTTTGTTAAAGAAACCCCAAAAATTCAAACTTTGAACATTAGAGAGATTTTGAGGTCAAAAAATGGCCTCCTAAGAGATGTACTACAAAAATATGAGATATATTAAAATATTATGAATTGGGAGTTTTATGAGGTAGGTATATATGACAAGTCACCTCCCACACTATTTTCTATGCACAATATAAATAACCATGGTTGAATTGCTTTTCAAAATTCACTAGAAATAAAATGAATAAAATAAGTCTACATTGATGTGACTAAGATTCATTGTAAATTTCCAAAAATTTATTGTCCTTTAGCATTTATTTGTCTTGAACTTGCAAATGAAATTAAATAGTAAAAAATATTTTTAAAAGCTATTTTTTTAATTTTATGTTGACTTTTTATATTTAGTACTTTTCTCATGAATTTAATATAATGTAATTGAATTGAGAATTTATTTACATGTAAAATGTTAATAATATTATTATAATCCACATTGCATTATTATTATTATTATTATTTATTAAATCTATTATTATTCTTTATTAGTTTAACATTATGTTATTAAATAGAATGGAGTGAATATATAATTTAAAATTAAAAACATAAAAATGATAATATATTATTTTATAAAAAAATGTGAAAGGACTTTCTTTATGAATTAAGAGTACTTCACTTGAAAATGACAATAATATTATTTTATGAGAAAGTGTGAAAAGACATTCATTATGAGTACTTTACTTGAAAATGACAATAATATTATTTTATGAAAAGACTATCATTATGAATACTTTACTTTATGACTTAAAGTTACTTACACCACTACCTTGGTTAACTATGTGTTTTCATCCACCATAGAAAATTTGACAAATAAGCATTCTTAACTCATGCAATGCCACCTCACCAAGGGGGATGATGTCATCTACTAGAATGTGATTGGTTGTTTTTTATAGTACATTTTCTTTGTTTTGAGGCCATTTTTTGACCTCAAAATTTCTCTAATGTTTCAAAATTCTGAAAGGATAGAAATATGCGCCTTGATGAGCTGATCAAGTTGGTATATTCAGAATTTGAAAACTGCAAAGTTTCACCCCTCGAAATTGCCTTTTAGATTTTCGGATTCACTAGGGAGGACCCTGAATTAGGGTTTGAGTTTCCCGGAGCTTCACCCAACCAAAAGATTTGATTCAAAACTCTAAGCTTCGATTTTTCTGAGGAGCTTCCAGCCGTGGTCACAAATTTCCAAAATTCCAATTTTTGCAGAAGCCCTAATTTTCCATCTTTCCGATCAAAGTCCCGAACTGGGGTTTGATCAAGCCCGGCCTTCTGTCCAACCAAAAAATCTGATCTTGGTCTCTAAATTTTGATTTTGATGAGTAGCATCCAGCCGTGGTCTCCGATTACAAAAATTCCAACTTTCTTCGAAGCCCTAAATTCCGAAATCCATGAATGAAGGTACTCAAAAATAATTTTGTTTTGACTGAAATATATACCTGATTGTTTCTGGTGTAACTCCGGACTTTTCGATCCACAGGGTCTGAAAATTTTTTCTGAGATAGCCCGACATGTTATCTTTCCATCCGGATAGGTCTGACCTGAATTGGATTCTCTGAGAGAGAGTTATGCCAAGTGTCACAACATGACCTATTTATTGGATAATACAGGAGAGCGAACTTGTACGGAGTGCCACATGTCACTGGTTCAACTTCGGCCTCTGAAAAATTCTTCTAAGATATCCTGACCTGTTATATTTCCATCCCGATATGTCTAACCTCAATTGGATTCTCTGAGAGAGAGTTATTCCAAGTGTCGCAACGTGACCTGTTTATGGGATAATACAGGAGAGCGAACTTGTACGGCGTGCCACGTGTCACTGGTTCAACTTCGGCCTCAAAAAAAATTTCCTGAGATAGTACAGTCTATGTACTACCTTTCACTTTTTACACAATTTCATTTGGAGCTTCCTAGCCCAAATTATGACATTTTTCCCAAAGTCACCTGATTTTGACTCAGATATGGAAGAGGCAGAAACCCTATATTGTACAGATCATAAATCACAAAATACAACAAATTGGAGGTTTTCCTTTGGACACAAGGTACATGGGGATCTGATCTTCGACTTGTAAAAGTTTCATATCCGAAAACTTCTCCAAAACGGATTTATAACGAAAGTTCTACGATGAATGGTTTTTGCTATATCAAGCCCTAGCATTGTAAGTGCAACAAGTGTCATACATGCCATATCATGCCTTCTTTCAGGCTAGCTCTGATAACATGTTAAATTTTTCAGAATTTACTTCAATCTGATCTAGGATCTTAACTGAGAGAACAACATGTACAACATATCAATCATGGACACAATAATGCAAGCACACAAGAGACACACAGTTTACTTGGGGAAAACCATAAAGGTGAAAAACCCCAATAACTTCCTCAGTGATAGATAGAGCAATGATACAACCAGAATACAAGAGACAGTCTTCTCCTAGCAGCAGAACCTCCTCCTCCACAAGTGCGCCACTCTCCAAAGTGTGAGTGAGAGAATAGAATGTGTAAAATGAGAGAGACACACTCTCTATTTATACACTAACTTGACTTGACCTTTACTCAACTAGGTTGGCCTCAACTTAACCACTTAACATAATGCTGACTGGGCCGACCCCCACTA